>CAMZMU010000115.1:17089766-17556439 GCA_947311845.1 Poa pratensis | reverse complement strand
TCTTCAACGTTTCCTGTCAGTTCCACCTTGTGATGGTGGCAGAATCAAGTTCTGGACGGAACCGTGGCTTCATGGTGTGTCTCTTTGCACCCGCTTCCCGGCGCTTTACGCCGCCTGCACCCGGCGCAAGCTGACCGTCAAGGAGGCGCTGGCACAACATAAATGGACTCGTCATTGCGCAGGTTCCTATCTCAAGATGCAGTCATTCAGTTCGTCATGCTGTGGGAGCTACTGGGCCAGATTCAGTTGGACACCGATAGACGTGACTCTGTCACCTGGAAGTGGACTGCTGACGGCCGTTTCTCCGTTGCCTCCGCCTATGCTATCCAGTTCCAGGGAACTCTGAACTTTGCTTGTGCTAACCTGATTTGGAAATCAGACGCCATTTTCGCTGCAAAATATTCTCCTGGCTGGCTGTTTTAGGCAAATGCCTCACGGCCGACAACCTGTTGAAAAGGGGATGGCCTTGCAACCCTACTTGCCCCCTTTGCTGGCTCGAGCCTGAATCTGCAGTGCATTTGCTGGCAACATGCTCCTTCACTCGCCTGCTTTGGACGCTGCTGTTAAATCACTTCCATCTTCCTCTAGCCCTGAGACCCAGCCGGATGTTGTTTCCCTCTCGGATTGGTGGGCATCGTCGGCTACTGCTTTTGCCTGCCAAGAGCAGGCCAGCCTGGAGCTCAATCGTGCAGCTAGTATGGTGGACGACGTGGAAGGAGAGGAACGCGCGCATTTTCGCCAGATGGCGTCCCTGCCGCAAGATGTCCTCTCTAGGATCTGTGAGGAGCTGCAGACCTGGCATCATGCTGGACGGGTAAAATCGTTGGTACTAACAAGAAGACCAAGGGAGCCGGACTAGTCTCCGTCAGGTTTCTGTTTTTCAGGTTCAGAACCCTTGTCTGAATCTGAATTTTTTTTGGCTCAGCTGTTTGGTGGTCTTTGTTTTATCGCTTTTTTGTTTGCCTTTTTGTTTCTTGTTTGGATCCCCTCCAAACACTGTAACTCCCTAATCTTAAATAAAGAAAAGCTGCGCTGTCAGCATTTTCGTCAAAAAATAGTGGGCTGCCAACGTGTGTTAGCTGCACACACCCATCCCACCGTTGAATAAGCCTATAGAGCATTCGTTACGGTCGAATAACTTAACAACGTTTCTGCATTCCATTAACCCCGCCCATCCCACAACGAATTACGAGCATGATAGCTTCCCCGAGTTGCATCTTGGGCGAGCCTAAAAAACCGGCAGAATCTGGGCGAGCGAGGTGCCCCGCCCCATGCTACCAGCGTCGTTCCGCCAAGCCATGTGCGCCACGTTGCTTCTTGTGGGAAAGAGAAGGGTCACGGCTGGTCGAGCTAGGGGAAGCTGACGCTGACGAATCAATGGGGAGGGTTTGCAGTATATCAACATAGGGGGTGGCTACACAACGGCCGCTCGTTGGTTCGTCGACTCCAACGGCCGACCTAAATAGGAAAGTTCTTGCCGCACCAGACAAAAACGGAAAGAAGACCAGTAAGCGCACCCTCGCTCGCTAGCGAGACATCCCCAACCTCCCTATTCCCTGCTGCTCCTATCCACCCCACGCACCGGCGCCCCACATCTGCTCGCCCGGAGACGCCGCCCTGGAGCCCCTCCCTTGCCCCCACCACCTAGCACCAGCTCTGCCCAAACCCATCCGCCGCCGCTGCCTTCCAAGGCCACCCGGTGCCGCCGCCGCCCAAGGCCACACGGCCTCCATCTGCGCCTCTCCGGCCGTCTGTCCGCCCGCCTCCACCTCCGGCAGCCGGCACAAGTCCATCTTCGCCTGCCAGCGTTCTCCGCCCCGCTGCTATCTTCGGCCGCCAGGCCACCACAGCGCGCCTTGCTCCGGCCGTCTAGCTTCTGGTGGGGCCGGCCACGCGCAGGGGAAAGGAGCTCACGCGGAGGCCCGGGCAGAAGGCAGCGCGCAGGGGGCGGCCGACCCAGGATGCGCCCAGGGAAGGCCGTCAGGGTGGACGCTGGACAGGATGGCCGGAGGCACTTATGCGCATCGGGGAAGAAAGGGATTAGGGAAAAAAGGAAAGAAGGAAGAGAAAAAAAGAAGATAATAGGGAAAAACCTAATTTGTTGACTATTTGTATATATTAGTTGCTTAATGTTACCAATTTGTTGCCTAAAATATACTCCATATATTTGCTCAACTTTATAAATTTGTTACCTAACTCCATATATTAGTTGCCTAAAATATACTAATATTTGCTCAACTTTATAAATTTGTTGCCTAACTCCATATATTAGTTGCCTAAAATATACTAATATTTGCTCAACTTTATAAATTTGTTGTCTAACTCCATATATTAGTTGCCTAAAATATACTAATATTTGCTCAACTTTATAAATTTGTTGCCTAAATCCATATATTAGTTGCCTAAAATATACTAATATTTTCTCAACTTTATAAATTTGTTGCCTAACTCCATATTTTAGTTGCCTAAAAATATTCTAATATTTGCTCAACTTTATAAATTTGTTGCTGAACCATATATTAGTTGCCTAAAATATACTAATATTTTCTCAAATTTATTAATTTGTTGCCTAACTCCACATATTAGTTGCCTAAATAAATTCTAATATTTGCTCACCTTTATAAATTTGTTGCCTAATTCCACATATTAGTTGCCTAAAAAAAATTATAATATTTGCTCACCTTTATAAATTTGTTGCCTAACTCCATATATTAGTTGCCTAAAATATTTTGGCGTGCAATGAAGCAAAACCAACAAATATTTGTAAGCGACTTTGGTAGGAAACTTAGTGGGCATCTTCTATAGGTAACTTCAGACAATGTCGATAGGCAACTTTTGTGCGAGGGAAAAACAAGGAAAATTTGGTTTCTGATGACACAACTTCATAATAGTGATAAGCAACTCACAACAACTAAAATCAAGATTGGCACGAGGCGAAGCAACTTTTGTGTGTACTCGGGCAACTTTCATAACAGGGGAAAATAACTTAAGCAACTTTCATAACAACGTAAGCAACTAAAAGCAACTTTGGTACGATATGGAATAATTTTAGCGCGTCGCGGCTGATATCAGTTTTCCGGTTGCCTAAAAATATAGCACCCACGCTGCAGCATTTTTAGCAGACGCACAAAAAAGAACACTACAAAAACATGTTCCTTGAACGTATGTAGAACAGACAGGTCCCTGAAGTTTATAAATAGGTCCCTGACTTAAAATTAGTAACGCATTTAGGCCTGATCATTGGAGCTAGCTAGCTACTCCGTAGCTCACAACGCACTACGCGAGGCCGCATGGAGAGGGAGGTCGGCCACGGCGGTGGGTACCAAGTAGGGCGCACGGCAGCGAGCGTGGACGCGAGCGAGGAGGTGTGGGGCCGGCGGCGGCGGCGGCGACCTGCAAGGGCGTGGGCGCGGCGATTTGCAGGTGGGTGCGCGGCGTGCAGGAGTCTCCACGTCCCTCTCCTTCGTGCGGCGAGCAGGTGTGGTGACCTTGCGTCGTTGGGAGGAGCAGGCGCTTGATGCGTGCGAAGTGCACGTTCGTCAGGATACCTCAAGTGTAAGGTTTGATGAGTACAGCAGCAAGTCTTCCCTCAGTTATGAAACCAAGGTATATCGAACCAGTAGGAAATCACGACGCTAAGAAGGTGTCAACGGCGTCAGAAACTTGGTGGTGAAGGGGAAATCAAGTTGCTTGTGCTTCCTGACAACGGTGCCAGAAAGCTTCGGTGTGTAGTTGACGTGGAACCTGCACACAACACAATCAAACTACTTTGCCCCGCGAGACAGTGAGGGTGTCAACCTTACCAGCTTGCTGAAACAAAGGGTTAAACGTATAGTGTGAAAAATGATGTTTGCTTGCAGAAAACAGTAGAGAACAATGATTGCAATTGGTTGTATTACAGATGTAAAAGAATGGACCAGGGTCCACAGTTCACTAGTGGTGTCTCTCCAATAAGATAACTAACATGTCGGGTAAACAAATTACAGTTGGGCAATTGACAATTGATAAGTGCATAAAACATGCATGTGCAAGTTGTGGTGTCTACTATGAGATTGATTTGGGCATTACGACAAAGTACATAGACCGCTATCCAGCATGCATCTATGACTAAATAGTCCACCTTCAGGTTAACATCCGTACCCCTTCCAGTATTAAGTTACAAGCAACAGACAATTGCATTAAGTAATGTGCATAATGTAAACAATACATTCATCCTTGGATAAAGCATTGTTGTTTTACCCCTAGTGGCAACAACACATCTACAACCTTAGAACTTGCTGTTACTATCCCAGGTTAAATAGAGGTTGAACCCAACTATCATGCATAAATACTCCCTCTTGGAGTCACAAGTGTTCACTTGGCCAGAGTTTCAACAAGCAACGGGGAGCATGCAAGATCACAAATGACATAGACATGATAATTCAATATTCAACTTGACATAGTATCAATATTTATCGGAGCCCAGCAAACAGAACATGTAGCATTACAATAGATGATCTTGATCATGATAGGCAGCTCACAAGATCTAAACATGATGGCATAAGTGGAGAAGACAACCATCTAGCTACTGCTATGGACCCATAGTCCAGGGATAAACTACTCACACATCATTCCGGAGGCGGGCATGGTGGTGTAGAGCCCTCCGGTGATGATTCCCCTCTCCGGCAGGGTGCCGGGAAGAGCTTCAGAACCCTCCCGAGTTAGGGTTGACGGCGGCGGCGGCGGAAATATTCTGGATGATATGCTCGGTGTTTTAGGGTTTTCGCGTCGGGAGAAATAAATAGGCGAAGGGGCGACGTCGATGGAGTCCGGAGGGGCCCACCTCATAGGGCGGCGCGGCAGGGGGTGGCCTCGCGCCGACAGGTGGTTTGGCCGCCTCCTGGATCCTCTTCGTTTCTCCTTCGGATCACTTCGTGAACGTGTTGGAAAAATATGGACGTGACCTTTTGTTTCGTGCAATTCCGAGAATATTCGCGGACATGGGAGAAGTCTTGATGTTAGTAGTGAATTATGTTGAGTAATATTTAATGGTTTGATGCTTAAGTTGTGGTGTTATTCTTCTAGTGGTGTCATGTGAACGTCGACTACATGATACTTCACCTTTATGGGCCTAGGGGAATGCATTGTGTATTCGTTTGCCAATTGTGGGGTTGCCGGAGTGACAGAAACCTAAACACCCGTTGGTATATCGATGCATGAGGGATAGCAGGATCTCAAAGTTTAAAGGTGTGGTTAGTTTATCTTAATTACTTTCTTGTATTTGCAGATGCTTGCAAGGGGTTTAATCACAAGTATGTATTAGTCCTAGGAAGGGCGGTGCATTAGCATAGGTTCCCCACACAACACTTATCAAAACAATGAAGATTAATCAACTGTATGAACGAAAGCACTTGACAATATTCCCGTGTGTCCTCAAGAACGTTTGGTCATCATAAGTATAACAACCGGCTTGTCCTTTGCTGTAGAAAGGATTGGGCCACTCGCTGCAACTATTATTACTGCAATTTATTTACTTGTACTTTATTTATCTGTCATATCAAAAACTCCTAAAAACTTGTCTGTGAGCATTTACAGTGAATCCTTCATCAAAACCACTTGTCAACACCTTCTGCTCCTCGTTGGGTTCGACACTCTTATTTATTAAAAGTAATACGATACACCCCCTATACTTGTGGGTCATCAGCGTTATGCGAATAACTCTTGTTGATTATCATATATCAATACCATTACTCATGACACTGAACTTCACACCGAGATATAGATCCGTGATGATATTGATTCACATCATCTTTCTCTATCTCGTTACCGGTAAGTTCCATTTACTCGTTGTCGTATTATTATATCCCACACGGTGAAACTTCATCGTGCATTGTCTGCAGAACGAAGTGGACATATATATAATACCGAGTGGGCCCTGGAAGTATCTCTCTTAACCTAGAGGAGTAATTTCCCATCTCAGAACATCAGGATACACACACCTTTGAAGTTACCCAGTAGCTGCCTTTATGGTCACCATGTTACTCCAATGACGGTTAACAGCACCAAAGCAACTTCTCTAGTATGCATGACCCCAATAACCTCATGGTTACAAGGACATGTTATATAACAACCTTTCTGTGATAAAGCTAAGTACAAAAAGACTATTAACGGAATCTCTCAGCTTACCTAACATTGGGTGACCCAGCCATATTATAGACCAATAATATGCCATCCTTAATACTGACATAAGCCTATGTCCATGACTTGGAAAAGCCGCGTCATCTAGTATAAGAATTAGTCCAATTAAGAACTAGGGTACTTTTACGATGTTCATTATCTCTACACGTGCAAGTGAGCTTTTCCCTAAATCACGCATTTAGAAATCACTGCAGTTATAGCATAGAGAATATGAAACAATAATGTATGAATCAGATATACATATGTATAAATACATTGTCACATGTATAAATACATTGCCTTTTGGGCATATCCAACATTCAAATACTTTATATGTTAAGCTACACAAAATGAAAAGTGTGTGTATCCAAGTATGCATATTTTTAAATATCCCAATTATCAGTTTTTTCATTTTCGTGTATCTCGGAATAAAAATTATTTGAAGTTTATATTTTGCATGTGAGGGATAAACCATATGCTACATCCGGAATTGTTTCAAAAAAAAATTCATTGTGAAAAGGAAGAAAAATCATCTCACCATGCTGACTGGTAGAAAATTCTCCATGAAATTAATATGCTTTCGTATCTCACCATGTTTACTTTTATTTATGTACGAGTCTATTGTAATATCCTTGATATCATAATAAAGATCTCTAAAGTGTGCGGTCCAATAAATAAATATATTAATACTTGTTTCTAGTGTATGATTAGGTGAGCACATATGTAAACTAATATATAAGTTGAAGTATTGGCAATAGTCTTGCAAGTTTATCTTGATGATAAGCTGAAATTCTATGTCTGCTTATTAATACTGAATTATCATTGATGTAAATAATATACATATATTTACATATGAATTTGTAATCTGATATGCGCATCAACATTGCGCTTTGTATCATCTTGTGTATGCAACAAATAGTATCAACTTCTCAGAATAATATGTCAAACATAAAATCAAAACATCAAAATCTCATTAAAAATTGAGTTTAGAACATTCACAGAAGAGAGACTAACACCCTAACTAAAATATACCGTCCTTAAATGAACTGCTATTTTTGAAGTAATGAAGATTAGTATAATGGTTAGTAATATTATTTAATATTGGTGTCATTTTTCAGTAGGGGTCAGGGCATCCCTCTGGATTTTTTTTTATTATATAACCATTTTTACCATATTTAGCACATTGCTAAATAAAGCTCTGCCCAATGCGCAAGCCCAACTTGAGAATATCTTGTTACTATCTATGTTTGACGAATAACATATGGGATACCCGTCATTGAAAAAACTCATTTGTAGATGTACAAACCAGCACATGCAGTCATCTAGTTCACATTATTGCAGAAACTTCACAAGATAGTACAACTGACAATCAGGTTTATAACGATGATTAAGAGGTTCCTTGTTTCACGATGTCATCCATTGTAGTAAACCTGTGTTGTTGCACATATAAATAAAATAAAATTGTGTGTAGATGACATATTTACGTGCAGAGATATGTGGAATAAAAAGATAACCATGCAAATAAAAAAAATGCATGTCGTTTCAGTAAAAGGAATCGTATAGTTTGGTGAAAAGTTAATGTCCCTCAACCTGTACGAGTGTTATAGGCAAAAATATGAGCATTTACGATACCACATCGTTATCAATAGTTTCACCATAAGATATAGTTACATAAAGTATGTAAATATTCATATTTGTACTTAATCAAATTAGTAACCTTGACTTTGACAAATTTTATCCATTATTCATTAGATAAGAGGTAGTACATTACTTATGCGAACATACTAATTGTAGAATAGTCATCGAGTGCTTGGTTCTTCCGCCCAAAGATAAATGAACTGTCATGGTCCAAGGGGACAACGATCACGATGGAAATCCAGAGCGGGAACCCGAAAGATGACATGGACAAGCATGGCCATTGCTGGTGCGAGTTTGTCTGCGTGAAGATGTGGATGATTGGGATATGGGCGAATAGCTCTAGTACTACATATTTTTGGGGAATTGGCTCAGCAGCGACATGTTTCCACACATGAATAGCTATGGTGCTACGGGTCGTCGCAGCAAAATAGCCACAACCCACCGATTGGGGTTAAACGGCCGTGTCACTTACCTGTGCTAGTTAAGGAGTGTGGGTTAGGTTTAGCGGATGTAGGACCCACATAGTTGTACCCGGTCAACCCTACCGGTTCGAGCAACCGCTCAGACCGAGCTTGCCCTAGCGCGCCATCTGAACCCAACAGTGCGCGCCGTACTCCCTGTCCGGCGGCGGAGCTATCAACTCGTGGGGCGTCGAATTCGTTGTCGCCGGCATCTGGGGGTGAGTCAAATCGAACCAGCGTGACCTTCCATTCTTAGTTCTGCCCCAAATCTGACACATTCCCCGCCGTTTATGCTCGCGGCCAGGCGTATTGGAGGCGGGGCAAGCAGCCAGTAAGGAGGAGGCAGATGGCGAGCTCTGCGGAGCCGGCAGAGACAAATTCGGGGTAATTTATCACTCTCGTGCTCATTCTTGTATCGATTTTAGCTCGTTCACTTCCAAGTCGTCAAATTCAACTCAAATCGTTACATTCCCGCTTCGTTGTCGAAACAGGGGAGATGAACCCAAATTCTTCGAATTGGAAGTAAATTTTATGCATTCTACGGCAAAGCTAGCTGATGGTAGCATGAGGTCCATAGAACACAACACAGTAGTTAATTTGCAGCTTTCATTAGACGACTTCGATCCACAAGCACTAGTGGACCAAGAAGAGAAAGCGGTGAGAGATATTGTGGAGAGAATAGGGGAGAGTATTCCTTGGGGTCCAGACCAAGAAGTGCAATTGGTACGGTACGACGATTGGAAGGGAGAGTATGTGAGAATGGAGGTTGGCGACGCGCTTGTGGATGAAATCCAGCACCAATTGGGCTTTGACAACAACCGTGCTACACTTCTTGCCAGCTGGTTGATCTGAAATCAGATTCAAGGGTAGGATATGTGGCATCAAAGAGGGCTATGCAGATTGCAGATGATGAGTGGGCTGCAACTAGACCGATAATGCCCATTGTAACCGATTTGACAGTGTTAGCTGATGATGCAGAAGAACGAGCCCTTGTTGCTGCTAATGAGGTGGCTGTTACGGCCCCGACCGTTGTTGACTGGAATTCAGTAGAACTGAATGAGCATACTAATTTGGTCATTGAACCCATGGATGACATTGAGATGGCAGACCTTTTTGGAATTCCAGTTGAGGAGAAAGACAAGGAGAAGAAGAGGGGATGCGTCTAACAGGGCTTCTAGTTCTGGAGTTGTGGATCCAGAGTTGATGAAGGAGGCTGCTGATGATGTAGACGATGAGAATGATGCTGAGACGGTTAATGTATATGACAAAGAGAACCCTTTAATTGAAGTAGGAAAGTTTTTTCCAACTATGGCTGAGTTTAGGATGTGTTACAGGACTTTTGCAGTGAGGAGGCAGTTTGACAGCAGGACTCTGTGGTCAGATACAAAGAAATTTTATGCGAAGTGCAAAGGCTGGGATGGAAATTCAGATCCTTGCAAGTGGTACATTTCTGCTAGACGCCAACCTGATGGCAGTACAGTCAGAATTAATCAAATCCCCAATGAACATACTTGTATTACTAGTTCACAGAATCCCACCTCCATGACATCACAGGCCTGGGTTGCCGCAAAGATCAAACATATTTTGACAAAAACCCCAAACACTACTGCCAAGCAGTTGGAAAAAGACATGGAAGCCCAGTACCCTATTAAGCTGAAATATACCACAGTGTGGAAAGCAAAACAGAAGGCAATGAAAGAAGTAGATGGTGATTGGGCAAATACCTTCAGGATGCTGTATAGTTTCAAGGAAGAGGTGAAGAAGAGTCACCTGGCAGTATTATGGAGATAGATACTGAGGTTGCACCTGATGGCAAGATATTTTTCTCCAAATTTTTTATGGCTTTCAAGCCTTGCATCGACGGCTTCAAAGCAGGATGTCGGCCATATTTGAGCATAGACTCATCTTTTTTGACTGGAAAGTGGAATGGTCAATTGGCAGCCTGCAATGCTCTAGATGGACACAACTGGATGTTTCCCGTTGCTATTGGCCTGTTTCAATCAGAAACAGAGGCTTCATGGACATGTTCATGATGCAGTTGAAAAGATGCATTGGGCCTGTGTCACCTTTGGCTATACACACTGATGCTTGTAAAGGGCTAGAAAATGTTGTCAGCGCCGTATTTCCACATGCTGAGAAAAGGGAGTGCTTCGGGCATATGTGGATGAATATGATCAAGAAACATAGGGGAGAAGATTTTGGGCGACTGTGGCCAGCAGCAAGATCTTACTCAAAAAGGACACATGATTATCACCTTGCGAAGGTTATTGCAGTAGATCCTGAGTTTGAGCACTGGCTGAAAGCATACCATTCTCTTTTGTGGTATAGGTCAGGATTTAATAGCCATCAAGTGTGATCATATCAACAACAATCTAGCTGAAAGTTTTAACAACAAGGTGAAAGAGTTGAAAGACTTGCCTGTGCATGACATGGTTGACCAAATCAGGATCATGATCATGCGGATGTGGGATTTGAGAAGAAGATTAGGTGATGCTATGACGATGGATAAGCTTCCAGCAGTGGTTCAGCAGGTGGTTAACAGGAGCAGAAGCCTTACACATTTAGCAGTTGAGAATTCTTCATTGTGGGGAGCTGAAGTGAGAGATACCAAGGCTGGAAGAAGGCATGTGGTCAACACTGAACTGCATGAATGCACTTGCCTCGAGTGGCAACATACTGGAAAACCGTGTGAGCATGCCATACTCTTCTTGGCTGGAAAACTGAGGGTAAACATGCACCCTTATCTCCATGAATATTATTCAGTAGCAAGATTCAAGGCTGCTTATGCAGAGCAATTACCAGCACTTACAGATCAAATGCAGTGGCCTGAAGTGCCCTTTAATTTTGATATGTGTCCCCCCCTTGCCAAAAGAAAGGCTGGCAGGCCTAAGATGAGCAGATTCAAGTCCTGGTTTGAGAAAGGAGTCGCCAGTAGCAAGAAGAAGAAAAAAGATGACAAACCAAAACGGCCTCAGAAAGGTAGCAAACATAGATGCACGGAGTGTCAGGTACTTGGTCACAATGCTGGATCAGCCAAATGTGCTTACCCTCGTCCAAAGGAAGAAAGAAAACCAAGGCAACCAAAACAACCGAAGGAACCAAAGCAACCAAAGTAAGTTCAAGTATCAAATCATTTATTTAAATTCAACTGCAATTCTACTATGTTTTCATACTCTGTTTTATTTTTTCAGAGCAAAGGCTCCCCCGGCAGCAAAAAAGGGAAAACGGAGAATAAGGAGAACTGTGCAACCTCAAGATTTTGAAGAGCTGGTGCACATTGAGAATGATTCAGTTCTGGATGATGTTGTGCAACCTGATGCAGTTTTGGATGATGTTGTTCAAACTGATGCAGTTTTGGATGATGTGATGCAAACTGATGCAGTTCGTGATGAAGTTCTTGATGCTGGGGTGCACATTGAAGCTGAAGCTGTTACAGATCTGAATTCTGAAGAGGTGTCATCTAAAGACGAAGAACGACTTGTGTGGCCTCGGCCTCGTATGACTCACTCCAAGAAAGATGGCAGCATCAACGTTTTGTCTGGTGTGGCGCCACAATCTAGTGGCCAGAAGAAGAGAAAATCGAGAGCGTGACATTTGCCGTGAAACATTTGCCGAGAAACATTTGAATTTGTGTAATAATTTGAATTTGAATTTCGATTTGAATTTGTGTCATAATTGAAAATTGTGTGAAATATTTCTCACATTTTGAACCAACCATGATTCCTTAGTTGATATGCTCATTGTATGAACAATCCTTCTGGTTTGCTGGGGTAAACATCTCCAACAAAAAACGGTCATCCAAAATGAGCTAGAAAAGAGCCCCAAAGGTAGCCAAAAACAGCCCCATTTCTAATCTTGTCAATTTTTCGACCTTCTCCAAATGATCTCAAACTCTAGGGTTAACATCTATTGCACTAATATAGTGTCCTAGACCAATTTTTAACTCAAAATTTCTTTAAAATTTGGTTTGACTTGTGTTGACCGAATTTGAAATATTCAAAAAATATTCAACAAACATCAAAAAAATGCAAATCCAGTGCCCATGGTCGTAGTTCATCATGTACTAACATATCCAACTGATAAAAAAGGTAAAGAGACATAATAATTTAATAATACGGCGCCTATACAAAACACCTATCCCGAGCACACGCAAGGGAACCGTAGACAGGCAAGTGAAATCTAATCCACGAAATAATTTGATCCATGGACGACACCGTTGTAGTAAAGGTCGTAATTCCAGAGGAATCATTACCGCAAGGCATAGAGGGGGAGGTCATAACGCCTATACCGTAAAATAGATTTTAGACGGAATCAAAAAGACATATCTGGTAGAATCGTAACCATAGAATACGACCCTAATCGAAATGCATACATTTGTCTCGTACACTATGGGGATGGTGAGAAGAGATATATTTTACATCCCAGAGGGGCTATAATTGGAGATACTATTGTTTCTGGTACAAAAGTTCCTATATCAATGGGAAATGCCCTACCTTTGAGTGTGGTTTGAACTATTGATTTACGTAATTGGAAGTAACCAATTAGGTTTACGACGAAACCTAGAAATCGATCACTGATCCAATTTGACTGATGTGTGATTTCATACCATATTGAAGCATTTCTTCATTGATATGTCTCTTTACCTTGTTTATCAGTGGATATGTTAGTACATGATGAACTACGACCATGGGCACTGGATTTGCATTTTTTTTGATGTTTGTTGAATATCTTATGATTATTTCAAATTTGTTTGACTTTTATTGACCAAGTTTTGAAATAATCATAAGATATTCAAAAAACATAAAAAAAAATGAAAATCCAGTGCCCATGGTCTTATTTCATCATGTCCAATCGATAAATTAAATGGGTGTCATTTTGAACCATATTTTATGTACTTGCTTCACAAAATAAGTCATTTTAGCACTTAAAAAATTGAAAATGATATTTCTAAAAATAATTTTGAAAATCCCTTCCATGAGGTTGTTTCCCATACCATGGCACGCATATGTGCTGAATATGGGAACGTTATCACAAACTATGACACGATAATGGCCATACATTGGTCATTTGACTTGAAACTTATACATGTTTGTAGATGATTGACATTTTGTGAATTATTGTTTTGAAAAGTTTGTCAAAACTCAAGTTTATCATTTTTCCTAGAAACTAGTACATATAAAATGACTCCATGCCAAAGGGTTTCTTTTTTTGAGTATTTTTTCACTTTTTCTCATTTCTTTCAAAAATTGGTCAAAATGGAGAGCATGGCTATTCATCTAAGGTGGTCGAATATTCAAAAACTATCGATGGTTCTATGTTGTAACCACTAATTGTGTACCTTAAAATTATGTTTGTAAAAATTTCAGAGCAAACTATCGCATAGTTGTAGTTCAAATTTGAATTACTTTCGAAAACTGACATAAAGTCAATTAAAGAAGGGAATTTAGACAGAAAGCAAGGAAAATTCTCATATTTAGGGATTATCCATCAAATATGTACTACTCTTTGTGAAAATTAAATGGTGTCATTTTGAACCATATTTTATGTACTTGCTTCACAAAATAAGTCATTTTTAGCACTTAAAAAATGGAAAATATCACACCATATTGAAGCATCCCTTGTATAATATGTGTCTTTACATTGTTTATCGGTTGGAGATGCTAGTACATGATAAACTAAGACCATGTGCACTGGATTTGCATTTTTTGATGTTTTTTGAATATTTTGTAATTATTTCAAATTCGGCCTATTTCACACCATAATGAAGCATCTCTTGTATAATATGTGTCTATACCTTGTTTATCGGTTGGAGATGTTAGTACATGATTAACCAAGACCATGTGCACTGGATTTGCATTTTTTTGATGTTTTTTGAATATTTTGTAATAATTTCTAATTCGTATGCAACGTCGACCGTTCATCCGTGTGATCGCCCTGTGGCCGTGCGATCTGGCCCCCTGTATGTGAGCTCACACACGATCCATGGGATGTCTGTTTCTGCTACCTGATTGGCTGAGAGGCGGTGCACTGGTCGAACCGTTGGATTGAGCGGAGCCTCGTTGACGCAGGCATGCCATCGACTGGGCCACTTCCATGCATGCAAGCGCGCAGCCACGGCAGTGCATGCAGACGTCTCAGCTAGGCTATTTTGCGCTGCACGCCTCTTCCGACGCGTACGCCACGTAGTAGCAGAGCTATTACTGCTCCTTTTTTGACGGATCGACTTTCGCGCTGATAGCGGCGGCGGGACGACGCGGTTCTCTGTTTACCCTGTTTTGCAGTGTGCATGCAGCCCAAAACTGAATCGACCGGCTGCGCGTGCGTCTCAACCATCACATTAAACTCATTTTCACACTTGATCTCCCCACCATCGCATTAAACAAGATCAGTCCGCTATAAAATGGCACCCATCGTTCTTCTCCAAGTCGCACACCGCATCCCATCTTCCTCCCTCTTCCTCCAACCCTCTTCTCTCAAACACGCAGCGCGCCCCGCCCCTAGCAACCATGCCGGAGTTCACCGGCCCGATCTTCCGCCTCCCCAACCTCGAGCCGGAGCGCCGGTGCCCCCGGTCTTTATCTCCCTTTCTCCTGGAGCATAACCAGGTCCGTGTGTGGGCCTTCTTGAGGTGGAGGTCCGAACGGGACTCATCGAGTTCTTCCTCGAGTCCGGCTTCCGCCACCTCTCTCCTGGCGGGCCGCCCATGTACCGCATCGAGGAGCAGCACGAAGGAGAGCTCGTGGTGGGGTACATCGTGACCTTCACCAATCGCCATGACGCAGATCGGCTGCGTTATACGGCGTACTGGTATGGGTGCGAGTACCTCGCATTCACCGACTACGGCGTCTTCACCAACTTCAACGACGTCTTCCGCTTCCACGACACCATCCACGGCGTCCACTACGCCGAGTGAGCCACCAAGAAGAGGAGCCAAGGAGGAGCCCAGAAGAAGCCCAGGAGCCCATTATATTTAGGGCTTATTTCCATCTTTATTTTCAATTGTAGTAGTTTATTTTCTCGTGTTCGTAACTTGTAAGAGAGGGCACAAGTTATAAGTGTGCTTGGTATGTCTTATTATATATCTTATTATGTAAGAGTTATTTCTTATTGAGGTCTATTATTATATATGTGTTGTTATTTATCTTATGTTCCTCACGAAAGTCCCTTTATTTATGTTACTACCTCCGTTTCAATGAATAAGGCGCACGCGTTTTCCAAGATGAACTTTGACCGAAAAATTTGAGCAAACATTTCTTGATTATATTCTACATAATTAGTATCGTTGGATTTATCTTGAAAAACACTTTCTAATGATGCTAATTGTATACCAATAGTCTTTATATATTTAGAGCATTTCTTGGTCAAAGAAAAACACGTAAAACGAAGTCAAACTATTGTGTCCGTGACCATGTTTCAGCCAATAATATTTAATTTTACCATTGTTTCGGTCGAACACGTCATAAAACGGGCCCAACAACGGCTAGGCCCAACATTACAATGATTTTTTTACTGCACCTATTTTAAACGAGCAATCACGTCTTGGCCCAACAACGGGCACATGAACTTATTGGTTTTTCTATTTCGTGAAATGGCTAACTGAACCTGTTCGAGGTGTTAACTGAATTCGTGCGACAAACAAAACATTGTTCAAGCGACAAATAGCTCCTACATCGAAATCATAACATTGTTCATATGACAAACATCTCCTACATCAAAATTTCTAACTCCTAAATCGAAATTTCTAATTCGAACGACAAAGATAAACCAAATAAATGGCAATGATACACACATAAAATGCTCCGGCCATCATGTTTGACTGCTTCTTCAATTCCACAAGCTGGCTCAACTGCTTCTTCAACTGCTTGTTCAATTTCTCCAACTCCCTATTCACCAAAACATCCTCCAATGGAGGACGATCTGCTCTGTATGAGATCTGCTCCTCCACAGCAGACGACATGGCAGGGGCATGGGGAGCCTCCTGGATTGGGGGACACCGAATTGGGGGCAGCAATTCAGCAACAAGCCCTCGATCTCGAATGTACTTGTCCATCCACATAAAATAGCCGCATTCCGCCAATTCTTGAAATGGGGAACGGAAACACTTATTTTCCAAATCCATTGTGCAAAACCAAATTCAGACCAAATCAAGACAAATCAGGACACCTACCTTCCCATCCTTCCCAAGATGCGGGGCGCTCTCGCATTTGACAAACTCCCGACCGACATTGCCCCTCGTCGAGCGCACACATGTCAAGCGCTTAAGTGGATCTAGGCGAGGGCAGTCTGGGCATCTAAACATCGGGACTTCTCCATAACGTGGCCACGACTTCTGGGAGCCAGAAACGGAACTCGACATCCTTCGCCGCCGCCGCCGTGGACTGTTGCCGGAGAAGAGGAAGAAGAAGGTGCGCGGAAGAATAGAGAAGAGAGGCAACGGTAATGTCGGGGGCAGGTCAGGACCACGGGAGGCTCCCTCTCTTTTTTATAAATGGATAAGGTTCTCGTAAAAAAACAAATGAACGTAATGTTGACGTGGATAAGTGGTGGGTCCCTGTCTAAGTTGGCCCACAGTGGGTCCCGCGTGGCAACGGTCGCCTGCTGGGTCAAACGGCCGCCTGGTGGGTCCCGCTTTCTAACAGCCCAGCTCACATAATTGAATCTGACAGTTCTCTTCCGTTTAATAAGGGCTTAAAGAGCCGTATCGGGCCTTCACGATTTGGGCCTGTCCATTTGTAGCCTCTGAGCTATTTCTCGAAAAGATGTAGTACAATAGCTATTGGCATGAAAATATGTAGTACATGAGCTATTCGCCCCATACCTCAAGGCGGTGCACGCGGTGGTGGTGCCTGTAGCGAGGGCAACATGGATGAGGGTGGCTTAGGTGATGGAAACTACGGTCGCCAAGGCTCCATCGTCGATGTTCCTCCTCTTGACGGACCGCAGCTGACAGGGCCGACACATGGAAGTTCTATAGAGACTGGTCTCAAAACCCTCGTTATAAATGTACAAAGGTTTTGTGTACCGAGCCTGGTTACATATATGGAACCTTACATAGGAAACACAACAAACATTTCTGATGTGACCCCGTCGGGCTTCTGATAAATGGAAATGCTACTTTTTTGCCAAAGCGGGCAAGATCACTGCCGATTTTATTTATAGAAGAAAGAGTTTACGGCGATGGCCGGCACAAGCCACAACTCAGAACAAAATCGTAAAAACATTCCTCAATGAGTGTGGAAAGCTAACTTTCTAAGGTCAATTGCCTCAATGGTCAAGGCCACGGCATCCGAGTCGAGCGGCGAGTTTTTCTGAAACGAATCCTTTCCTTCCAAATATTTCACATAACAATGGCATTGCCATTGAACACACGATGATGATCTTTTGAATATGTTCCTCTTTCACAAATCGGGGATGGAAGTAGATGATCTTTGGTATCAAGAAGATACCAAAGCACGTAGCACCTAAGATGTTAGACCAAACCTCTCAAGCATAGGTGCACATAGTTTCGGCATGAAGATGAAAAGACGGACAAAAGGATTAGATGCTCATGTGAGGTTTTTGCATTGCACAGGAGTCGAAGCAAAGAATTTACACATATAATTCACCTTAGCCTTACAATAATCAAAGTGTTACGAGCATCAAAGGTGGCAAGGAACTCGACGTGGTGAGCCGGGCGGGCACCAACGGTAGTAAGATTCGAAGTGACAAAATCTGAAATTCCGGGCTGAATATGGATGTTACCAATGCGAGTCCACGAGTTGATATATTCCTCAAGAAGGGTAGGCGAAAGTATACCTGGCCATGGGAAGCCCGGCCCGGACGGCCCGACGCGACCCGGCCCAAAATCTCGGGCCGGGCCAGGCCAGGATTGCATGTCGGGCCGGGCTCGGGCCCGATACACACGTCGGGCCGGGCTCGGGCTTAGTGTAAATGCAAAATCAGCAGGGGTCGGGCCAGGCCGGTCGGGCCTATTCGCCTCGGGCCGGGCTCAGGCCGATTTCTGCAGCCCGACGGTGGGCCGGGCTCGGCCTGAGGTGCCCGAGCCAGGCCCGGCCCGAGAAATGCCCAGGTATGGGCGAAAGTGATCTTGCACTGAACGGACTGGATCCAAATTAAGGCCGTTGCACTGAACTCGAGAATTTCAGTTCTGCGCCCGTTTGTTGAACAAGTCCAGCTGAGATTTTTTAGATAAAAGGAGCTTTATTACTTAAAAAGTTTAAGTATTACACCCAGCTTCTACATAACTAAGATGCACACAACCGAAACAGGTCTGAAGTTCGAAACAGAAATAAAAGGCGCATTACATATTAAAATGAGATTTACCGAATCGAGCCTAGCCGAGTCCCCACTCCCAGGTCTTCTCCGAGGAACATGTTCATCGGGCGCCCGAAGCTTTGCCACAACACGACGCTGGCCTTGTCTGCTAGTACCACGTCGGCATGTCGCCGTTGTCGCGGAGTTGCGCCAGTACCAACGATGAACAACGCAGCGGTGTCTTATTGCTAGCGGTGTTGAGGATGACGAGCTCTCCGCCGCCAAGAGCGACTAGGCCGGCCAAGAGCGGGTGGTTGCGGTTGGCGGTTGGTGACCCGCCAGAAGCCGGCGCCAGCGGACACGTTGAACCATATCATATGTCTACGGTAATATGTTGTTAGCGACGGGAAAGAGGCCTAAGTGGAAGATGTCGTCGGGCGATAATACAAGCCTGTGCCCTGTGTGTCGCCGCGGATGGCAGTGCTGTACTTCTGCTGAGTACTAAAGCACTGCTGATGCACTAGTAGAAACAGGGGCAATGGTGCCCCCCCCTTAGTACCGGTTGCACAAAAACCGGTACTAAAGGGGCATTAGCACCGGTTTTGGATGCGCGCCAGCCGGGGCTCCGTGGCGCCACCCTTTTGTACCGGTTGGTGTTAACAACCGGTACAAAAGGCACCCCCTTTAGTACCGGTTTTTAACACCAGCCGGTACTAAAGGGGTCGGGGCCCACCAGCACATGCGGCCATGGCCCGTGGCCCCTTTAGCACCGGTTTGTGTTAAAAACCGGTACTAAAGGGTGGTCCTTTTGTACCGGTTTTTAACACAAACCGGTGCTAAAAGGGTGCACCCTATATTTTCTTCCACCTCGAGCCAGCTCCATTTGGAGCTCGAGTCAACTCCATTTTTCCTCTCACATTGCTCTCCCAAGCTCAAACTTCACCCCATTTTTCTCCAACATTTGTCAAGATTGGTGGCACCCTATACAAGGGTTAGCAACTTCTTCATCTTCTCTTCCGGCATTTCAAGTTTAGCTCATTTTCTTGCAAGTTTGATTTTGGTGGTGCTTGCAAGGTGTTTGATGAAATGCTTAAGTTAGGGATTTCATTTGTTTTATATGTTTTTGAGGTCAAATTAAAGTATAATTTGTGGTTTTATGTAGTGTCGTCCCGTCCCCTGATCCTCACCGCCGTCGATCGCCCGCGCCGCTCCATCACCGACACCACCTCGGTGAGCCTCTTGTTTCTATATTTGTTATTCAAAAAAATGTTAGTTATATGATTTAGATGCATAATTATTACTTGTATAATTTTCTTATTTGTATAATTTTTGCTATATATAGTGTCATGGTTTTGACATCTGTCCCGGCTCTCGTCCGCTGTATTACTCGGATGTGGTACGATTGTTTTTTATAACGATATATTTGCTAAATTTCGTGTTTATAACAATTATGCCGACCAACTTGACGTGCATATAATTTTATTTAGGAGGTAGTTGAACCGGAAATTCCAACCGACCCTATTGTCGAGTTTTTTATGAAAGAAAACAATGATTTGAAAGCAAAACTGAAAAGAAGTGAAGATCTTCGTCTCGAAGAGAAGATAAATTGGGATTTCAAGATTGTCGACGTCGTCGATGACAACGAGATGAAGATGGAGGCAATGCGCTTGGATCACGAGATCAAGATGAAGGCAATGCGTTTGGATCACGAGATGAAGATGAATGCAATGAGCCTCAAGCTTAGAAAGATTAGAAAATATGCCATTAGTCAAGAGGCTTGGTATCATTATGTTGTTGGTTCAGTAGTTACATTAGTTGCGATTTTAATCGCATTTGTCGTTGGCTTTAAATTCTTTAGCTAGTTGTATGTTAGTTTTCAATTAATGAATGTTTGTTACGAGAACTATGTATTAAATTGTTTTAATGTGGTGAACTTGTATTAATGAATTTGGTCATGTATCTCTATTCATAATATAGGTATGGTGTAATGGTTTTTGATATATTTATACAATTAATGCAGATGAGCCAAGAATGGATGTACGGTGACCGACGCTGTCCCGAATTCCATGATGGCATGCATAAATTTCTCAAAGTGGTTGAGTTAAACAAGATGAAGAGTGGTTTTATGATTTGTCCATGTGATCAATGTCAGAATCAGAGGAATTACCTGAAAGTAAGCACCATACACTCCCACTTGTTGCGACAAGGCTTCATGCCCAATTATTTTTGTTGGACCAAGCACGGAGAAAGAGGTGTTATAATGGAAGACCCCGAAGAAGAGGATGATGACAACTATCCTGTGTTCTCTGATGAACAACACGGTGATACTACAATGGGGGAAGAAGAACCTGAGTTTGAGGACATTGTTGATCAGTCTGATAATGATGATCTTCGTCAGGTCATTCGTGATGAACAAATGAACTGCGTAACTGCAAACGAGTGGTCTGCCTTGGAGCGCATGTTAGAGGATCACAAAAAACCGTTGTATCCAAATTGTGAAGATGGCCAGAAAAAGCTAGGTACCACCCTGGAATTGTTGCAGTGGAAGGCAAAGAATGGAATATCTGACAAGGCATTTCAAGAGTTGCTACAAATATTTAAGAAGAATCTTCCGAGAATAATGAAATGCCCAGCAGTACGTACGAAGCAAAGAAGATTGTCTGCCCTCTAGGATTAGAGGTGCAGAAGATACATGCATGCATCAATGACTGCATCCTCTACCGCGGTGAGAAGTACGAGAATCTTAATGCATGCCCGATATGCGGTGCATTGCGGTATAAGATCGCGCGAGATGACCCAGGTGATGTTGAGGGCGAGCCGAGCACCAGGAAGCGGGTTCCCGCGAAGGTGATGTGGTATGCTCCTATAATACCACGGTTGAAACGTTTGTTCCGAAACAAAGATCATGCCAAGTTGTTGCGGTGGCACAAAGAAGACCGTAAGGAAGACGAGATGCTGAGACACCCCGCTGATGGGTCTCAATGGAGAAACATCGACAGTGCGTTTGGGGATTTTGCAGCTGACGCGAGTAACCTAAGGTTTGGTCTAAGTACAGATGGCTGAATCCGTTTGGGGAGCAGAGCAGCAGTCATAGCACCTGGCCCGTGACGCTATGTATCTATAACCTTCCCCCTTGGTTGTGCATGAAGAAAAAGTATATTATGATGCCAATGCTTATCCAAGGACCGAAGCAACCCGGCAACGACATTGATGTGTATCTGAGGCCATTAGTTGACGAACTTTTACAGCTGTGGTCTGACGAAGGTGTACGTGTGTGGGATGAGTACAAACAGGAGGAATTTCCCTTACGAGCGTTGCTGTTTGTAACCATCAATGATTGGCCTGCTCTTAGTAACATCTCAGGACAGTCGAACAAGGGATACAATGCATGCACACACTGTTTAGATAAGACTGACAGTGCATATATAGGTAAGAAGATTGTGTACATGGGGCATCGTCGGTTCCTTCCGAACAGGCATCACGTAAGAGACGGAGGCAAGCACTTCAAAGGTGAGCCAGATATCCGATCAAAACCTACACGCCGTGATGGTGATGTTATATGGCATGGTCAAGGATTTGGAAGTAATATTTGGAAAGGGTGCTGGTAGTCTAAATGTTCCAAAAGACGCTAACAAGCGCGTACCCTTGTGGAAAAAGAAATCTATATTTTGGGAATTACCCTATTGGAAAATCCTAGAGGTTCGCTTTGCAATCGACGTGATGCACGTGACGAAAAATCTTTGCGTGAACCTGCTAAACTTCTTAGGCGTGTATGGGAAGACGAAAGATACAGTGGATGCACGGCATGACCAGCAAAGTACGCACCACGGAAGTGACAGTCTGAATTCAGAGAAGTATGATCAAGGTACTTCCAGCTACGCTCTTACCAAAGAAGAGAAGGAGATCTTCTTTCAAGTCCTGAGCAGTATCAAGGTCCCGTCTGGCTACTCATCGAATATAAAGGGAATAATAAACATGGCAGGAAAAAGTTCCAAAATCTGAAGTCTCATGACTGCCACGTGATTATGACACAGCTACTTCCGGTTGCATTGAGGGGGCTTCTACCGGAAAATGTCGAGTACCCATTGTGAAGCTATGTGCATTCCTGAATGCAATTTCTCAGAAGGTAATCGATCCAGCAACGCTACCAAGTTTACAGACGAGTGTGGTGCAATGTCTTGTCAGCTTTGAGTTGGTGTTTCCACCGGCCTTCTTCAATATTATGACGCACCTCATAGTTCACCTAGTCGAAGAGATTTCCATTCTCGGTCCTGTATTTCTATACAACATGTTCCCCTTTGAGAGGTTCATGGGAGTCTTAAAGAAATACGTTCATAACCGTGCTAGGCCAGAAGGAAGCATGTCCAAGGGCTATGGAACAGAGGAGGTCATTGAGTTTGTGTTGACTTTCTTCCAGATCTTAAGCCCATCGGTGTTCCTCAATCGCGCCATGAGGGGAGACTGCGTGGAAAAGGCACGCTAGGAAAGAAAGCAACAAGAAGTATGGACGGGCATTCTTTCACTCAAGCACACTACACAGTTCTACAAAATTCCTTGGTGGCTCCGTATATCGTGGAACACATGGATATTTTACGCTCAAAACCCGGGGAAGACTGACTTCTGGATTAAAGGAAAACACGTGGATACTTTCGGCAGTTGGTTGCGTACACATCTCATTAATGACAGCACTGTTGGACAACAGCTATACTTGTTGGCCAAATCACCATCTTCGACTATATTGACTTTCCAAGGGTACGAGATAAATGGGAATACATTTTACACGGAAACCCAAGACAAAAAGAGCAGTAACCAAAACAGTGGTGTCCGCTTTGATGCAACAAACGACGATGGAACAAAGGACACATATTATGGTTGCATACAGCAGATATGGGAACTTGACTATGGACCTTCTTTTAAGATCCTTTGTTTCAGTGCAAATGGGTTAACCTGTCATCCGGGGTAGAGATAGACAAGCGGTACGGAATGACTACAGTGAATCTCAATAATCTTGGGTACAAATCCGAGCCATTCGTCCTAGCCAATGAAGTGGCTCAGGTTTTCTATGTGAAGGACATGTCTTCCGGACCAAAAAAAGAAAAGATAAGCAAGCCCGTACATCAGACGATGAGCCAAAGCGCCACATAGTTCTTTCAGGAAAAAGAAACATCGTGGGAGTGGAGGACAAGACAGACATGTCAGAAGATTACAATAAGTTTCCTGAAATTCCGCCCTTCAAAGTGAAAACTGACCCAAGCATCGTGTTAAATGATGAAGATATTCCATGGCTACGACGCAATCAGAAGAAAGGGAAACAAACGAAGAAAAAGTGAACACTAGCTAGATAGGGATGTTGTTGCTGATGTGTAATACTGTGTATTAAACCTTTTATGTAAGTATGTTATGAAAACTCACAAGAGAGATCTAAACACTAGTTTGTTTTTCTGGAGTATATTTTGTACTAGAACAAAACACGGTTTTCCCGTCATACAGCCCAACAGTGGCTCGTGAGTGCCCGCATATCAAATGCACTGTTGAACGTATGACGGGAATCCGAATGCTTTATATTCGGTCGATGAACTGGAGTATTTTGTAGATAGAACAAAACACACGGTTTCCCCGTCATACAGCCCAACAGTGGCTCGTGAGTGCCCGCATATCAAATGCACTGTTGGACGTATGACGGGAACCCGAATGCTTTGTATTCGGTCATGTGGCTCTGCATCGATGAACTGAAGAGGGTGGGGGGGAGGGTTTAATAGGGTCATTGGGTGGTCCATAAGAAACACGCCCACTGATCCAACGACTCACAAGTTCTTCAAAGAAACACACCCCTGATCCAACGGCTCGCAAGCGCTTAAAAAACACATGATCCGTGTGCTTCTTTATATCCGGTTGGTATTACCAACCGGTACTAAAGGCGGGCTACGCGGTCACGACTCGTGTCAGACACGTGTCCTACCGGGGCAAGTGTCTATTTTGTTAGACATGTGTTAGACACGTGTCCTACCTCAGCGTCGGGGAGGACACGTGTCCCTCCTGACAAATAGGTAGATACATAATTATTATAATTTTGTAGACAATTAAAAAAAAGAAAATAGAGAAAAAAACAAATAAAACCAAACAGATATTAAAAACAGATAACATAAGAAGAAAAAAAGAGACAAAAAAACAGAAGAAGAAAAAAAAGAGACAATTTTTTTCAAAAGGCCCATTAGTACCGGTTGTAAACTACAACCGGTGCTAAAGGGTCTGGGCTTCACGCGCGAATTTCGCCGCGGCCCAAAATGACCCTTTAGCACCGGGTGTAGTCTACAACCGGTACTAAAGACCCCTTTAGTACCGGTTGTAGAGCACAACCGGTGCTAAAGGGCCGTTGGTGCCAGTTATAGCAGGGGGATCAATTCGATCCCCCCAAATTCTCGCTAAGTGTCCTGCCTCGACGACGATGACATTGCTCCGGCGAAGCCCTGCCGCTCTCCGCCGTCGACGCCCCCGCCGTCCGGCCGTGCGCCGCCTCCGCCCTCCGGCCGCGCCCTGCCCTGACTCCGGCCGCGCCCTGCGCCGACTCCGCGGCCGCGCCCTGCCCCGACTCCGCGGCCGCGCCCTCCATCGCTGCGCCTCCTCCACCGGCCGTGCACTGCCCCGACTCCGGGTGGCCTCCACACCATCGCCGGCCTCCCCTCCTCCTCCGCCGGCCTCGCCCTGCGTCCGCCGCCTCCGCCCGTGCGCCAACGCCGGCCTGCACCACCGGCACCTCCGCCTCGCCGTGGTCCGGCTCCACCAAGGTAAGTTTTTTTTATTACTGTTTTTTTTGTTAGTCATACAAAATGTTTAGTCATAGACTTTTTAAAATGTGGCAATTAAAAACTTAACTAGCATTTAGTCATATTTTTAAAATGTTAGTCATATTTTTTTATTAGCATGTTAGCAACTTAATTAGCATTTAGCAACTTAGCATGTTAGTTTAATTAGAATGTTAGCAACTTAGCATTTTAGCAAACTTATTTTTTTATGAGCAAAAATTGCTAAGTTAGCAAGTTAATTTTAGACGAAGAAGAAACTTCGTTACAAAACTCCGGATCACAAGCTAAGAGCGGCTCCGACAAGGTATATATAATATAAGTCTTGTTGATAGATGCATTAATTGATTTATATGCGCACTTATTAACGAAACAGTTTTTCTTTCAGCCCTCCCGGATCTAAGTCTAAAATCCCGGTACGAGGCGGCGCCAAAGGGGTACAGCTGCCGGAAGGTGCAACTTTGCAGATCGACGAAGTTAGCATGAAAGGCGCACCAACAGAACCTAAAGGAATCTATACAAAATATGTTGCTCAGTGCGTAGTTTTTGTAAGGGACATGGTCCCGATCACCGTGGCTGAATGGAACGAGCCGAAGAAAGCCAACATTGGCGCAAACTATCTCCAGCAGCCGATGAAAGATACCCTTTGGGATTCGATGATGTCAAAATTCACCCTGCCGGCAGATCTCCCAGAGAGGAGGAAGGATAAAGTCAAGGAGTTTACTCTTAGCAAGATGGCCTCTCAATTCAACCACTAGAAGAATACATTGTGGAAAAAATATGGGGCGGACAAAACTCCAGATTTCACTGGACGTCTAGAGCCGCTAAAAGACTATTGGGATGATTTCGTGGCGTATAAGACATCGGTCGTCGCTTTGGACCGATCGACCCGGAATAAGTGAATGCAGGGAAAAAGGAATATTTCCATCATTTGGGCTCAGGTGGCTACAAGACTGCTGTCCCTAAGTGGGAAGCCTATGAAAACAAGCTGCGTCTCGCAGGCATCCGTCCGCAGACAGATACCTGGCCCGAAAGGTCCAAGCTATGGTTGTTCGCGCATGGGGCGGTGTTGGACCCAAAGACAGGGCGGATTCGCGCAAAGGGAAAATGGAAGGTGAAAATTAAAAAGTCGTCAAGAAAATAAAGGACGTACTAAAAGATGTTGCAGATGGAAAGTTTGTTCCCGACAGAGAGGACGACGAGCTTACACAAGCCCTCGGGAATAAAGAACACTGGGGACGATGTCGCGCCAGAGGTGGCAGGGTTGGTTTTCTTGAGGGATTTCCGAATGACGTTGCAACTTACAGAAAACATATCAGGAGTAAGAGGAGGGAGGCAGAGAGGGTTAGTGCACTAGAGCGTGGACTGCAGGATGTGAAAGCGCAACTGGCCTCATTTTTACGCAGCCGTGAATCTCAGATGCGAGTAGAAGATCCTGCCGCGGATGTCTGCCCATCTCAGCGGAAAAGCAGCGTGGGTTCCACGCCGCTACGAAATCCATCAGTTCAGGAACCGTCGCCTCACTACCCCGTGGATGATATCACGGAGAAGACAAACTGTGAGTTACATGCGCTAATGATGAACATTACTCACGCCGTGGCGATTGGATATGCTTTGCCAAATCAGCCTGGTGCAACCTTCCATTTTGGCGAGATTCCGGTTGGATATGCTCGTGTCAGGGTCATGAAAGTTATGCCGGGATTCGACCAAATAAATCTTGAATTTCCTGGAGCTGAAGGCGAGAAGACATTGGGAGAAGTCGAGCTTAGTATCGTTCTATGGAATAAGAAATACATCAAGTTTCCAGACTCGGAGCCAAGGCCACCGACTCCTCCCGTCAGAAATTCACCACAGTGAAGCCCTCCCGTTAGAAATTCACCAGAGCAAAGTCCATCCACCTCCGACTCCTCCCCCGAAGATTGGGAGCCCGCCGCCGCGAGTCCATCGCCCGCGCCGTCTGCGAAGCCGACTGCTGCGCCCAGGACTAAGTTCACAAAGCGGAAGTTGTTCACGTCTTCCTCCCCTATCAAGAAACGTGGAAAAAAACCCAAGGAAGTCAAGGCTCCAGCTCCTGAGTTGACTCAGGAGGAAAAAGATGCGGCTGCGGCGGAGGAGTCGAGACTCTGGTTTGCAGAGAGAAAAGTTGCAAAGGAGAAGGCAAGACAGGACCCCATAAAGGAACTCCTGAAGACTATACCCATGGAGGTAAAAGATCGCACAGTTGATAACATGTATGACCCTCCACCGCCGCCCATTTCAGACTACTTTCGAGGTATTGAGAAGGTACTTATCTCGCAGAACGAGCAAGAGAAAGAGCAAGCGAAACAGCGAGAGAAAGTGGCAGGGAAAAGAGTTGCCCAGCTCGGAGAACAAGAAGCACAATTGATCGCCCCGCTCGTTGTGCCTTCTGAAGCTCAGGATATCGAGGTTGGAGAAGTCCGCATGGGCGACTCAGGTTTCCCCATCACGGATTGGACCCCGCAATTTGAATTTGAACTCGGGTTGCCTCTGGTGGAAATTCCAAGTGATCTAACAACACAGCTGTATAATTTGCACGAGTGGTACAGGACCATCTCAAAAGATGGGAGATTCTCTTTCATGGCTCATGTTAGGGACCAACACTACTTCCGAGAATATGCTGTGCATATTGAGTTCAAAGAGCTTTTTCAGATGTACAATCAACGTGCTCTCGACAAAGCTATCATCAGCTGCTATTGTCTGTAAGTAATTAATTCGTCTAATTTAATTATTTAAAGTCATAAGCTCTAGTTCATTGCTTGTAATTATCCTTACAAAATTCTTCTGTTATGCAGAATGAAGATACGTGAATGCAGAATCAAGGGAATCAGTGACATGGGGTTCATTGACCCGGATAAAGTTCATTTCAAGAACATAACTGTTAATCCCACGAACACAGAGGACGTCTTGCTACTTTAGGCGGCAAAGTACCAAAAGGGAAATACTTTTTCCTTGCAACTTCGGGTGAGTTTTACTGTCTTGTACACACATTCGATTTATTTTCCTTTCCCAATATTAAGTGTAATCGATAAGTTATGAATACCTGTGTATATAAATGTGCGCAGGTTCCACTACATTCTGCTAATCATTAGACTCCACGAGGGAGAAGTTCAAGTCTGGGACTCATTAAGGAAAGATCAAGACGAATACAAAAGCGTGCGTCTAATGCTCAAGAGGTAATTTCAATCACACTATATCGACCTCTCTTTCCTTCATTTCCGGATATCAAAAGTATAAGTGATAACTCCTCAATTCATTTTATTTTCCGGACAGTGTTTACAGAAAATTCAGAGCTGAAGAACCCGGTCAATGGCCAGAAAAGCTGAAGTTCAAGTCTTACTTAGTAAGTACTACTATATACGTGTATCTTTTTAATAACATTATTATTCTCTTGATTATTATTTGATTAAATATATTCTTGTTTATTTAGTCGTGTCTTTTTAATAACATTCACACAAATGTCAATGAGAGAGTCAAAATTGTAAGAAATCGAGAGGTACGTAAACAACATACACAAATTTTATTTTGCCACCATCAATTGTGTTTATTTTCGATCATAACTGATTTGATTTTCTTCTTTTAAAGATGGCAAGCAAGCGGGACCGTCTCCTACCACATAACCGCGTTAAAACTATTGCGGAGGAATTGGCGGGATTCTTTCTTACGCAAGTCATAGACCCAGACGGTGAATTCTACTTTGACGAGAACGCGCGCATGGCTCCCCCGCCTCCCGAGGAGCGGTATTAGAAGTATTTTTTTGTATTAGAAGTAGTTTATATGTAACGAGAGTACTTAATTTATATGTGTGATATGAGTACTTTATATATGTGTAGTGAGAGTACTTAATATAATGTGAGTACTTTGTATGTGAATTGAGTACTTTTTATATACATTTTAGCGAAGAAAACAGAAACCCTAAACCCCCAAAAATAATCGAAAAAGAAAAAAAAACCAAAACCAGAAACCAAAAAAAAAGCAGGAGGTTTTAGCACCGGTGGGTAACACCAACCGGTACTAAAAGGCCTGGCCTGCGCGCGCAGGGTTGCCCACGTGGAACCCCTTTTGTACCGGCTGTGGTTCGCGTCGGCACTAAAGGGTGTTGACCCTTTAGTGCCGACCCTTTAGTACCGGTTTTATAACCGGTACTAAAGGCCCTATACAGCTGGTACTAATAGGCTGTTCTCTACTAGTGATGCGTCGCCGACGCCGAGTTAGTTTGGTTGTTGCTGCTAGCACACGAGAAAGTTTAAACCCGTCTTAACCATTCACGGTTGGGTTTAGGTTGGATCGGCGGGATGAACGGTTTGGGGCCGCCAGACCATTCACGGGCTTACATGTCGGGAAGGACATGCGCTACCAGCTGATCGATCTATAAGCGAGTCGTCTCCACATTTTGATTCAGATTGTGTGGAAGCGATCAATGCCATCCGAGAATGAAACAGGACTAGTTACTCAGTTCTGCCTGAGATCAGCCAACGCAGGTCATCTTTGAATCGTTATCTTTTGCACACAAAGTGAAGGAATTCAAACACTCATTCCTACAAATTAGCCCGTATCTTTTTATCCTTAAGATATGGTCGCTAAAGAGCATTTTTGTTCGCGTCAAAAGAACACCTCACCAGGTACCACCGGCGCCGAGCGCGATACGCAGGACACTTCGCCGGTGGAGGCTCGCCGCAAGCGCGATTCGCAAGACAGTACGGCGGGCTCTTTTTGACCCAAAACCCCACACGCCCAGGATGGAACCTGTCAGGGCGCGCGGCAGCAGTGGGCTGCGCTAGATCGATTCGCTCGCCTCTAACGCGTCGTTGATCAATGCTCTGAACACACGAAGAACACCGAAGAACGGAAACAGAAAATACAATGGGAGAAAGTAAAGTAAAGGCAATGAATTTGTAGATTTGTTTGACGATTGTGTGTTGTTTTATTCAATCGGCCAAAACCCCTTAAATAGGGCGCAGGACTTTGCGTACAAGTCAAATCAGGCGTACAGAAATAAAACTCTAAAAACAAAACCGAATAAGACTTTCCCACGTTGGTGCTTTCCTAATTTGTTTGCAAATCAGATCAATCTGCACGTAATCCTCCTGGTATCCTTCTCTATCGGGACTCTGCACCGTACTTGCAATTATATTTCAGTTTGACATCTGAACCTGACGAATATTTGCCCTCAGCAATAGCAGGTTAAAACGACGAACAAGCAAACCCTCTTCAGGACTTGTCCTCAACAGCGTCAGTGCATCTGAATTTATCAAGTGGTCGCTCTGAATACTGCCTTAATCAATGCCAATGCACTGGCTGACGAGTGCACTGTCAGGAAACTGCGTGAATCAACTCCAATGCACTAGCGTCATGCTCTGAATGCACCGGCCATGTACTGCCCTGGGCACCTGATTGCACTGTCCTGGGCTGTAAGTTGCTGCCTGATATTCTTTGCACCACGCGCTGTTCTGCCTCTGGCGCAATCCACACAATGATACTGGAGCAATACAAAACCTGTTGTAACTTTAAAATATCAACTGATTAGTCTAAACAACAGCTAAATTAATTTGGCCCACCATATAAACTACCTAGCCAAATTACACTATCAACACATGCCCCCCTGTTTTTCGGTAAAACTTTATGTGCCGAAAAATAACTTGCGCCTGTTTTAATCTAAGGGCGATGCCAACACTTCACCGGCCATTCACTCTTAGGGCGATAACTTTTTGTATCGGCCATACATCATTTTCTGGAGAAACATATTGCAACATCTGAACAAGTCTGAAGAACGTACTGCAGGAAAAAGAATAGTGCAACATAGCTTCCCAGGCAGTGTTAGTTCGGTGCAAACTTCAGATAACTATATTTTCCGGTTCAGTACCTTGAAACCAAACCTGCTAAGGGCGATAATCTCATATCGGCCATATGTAAAACTGAGTGTCTTGCTACATATGTAATCTCCAAATGTTTGCACTTTAATCTCAACACCAAATATGCTAAGGGCGACAATTTAATATATCGGCCATACCTTTTTTAAGTTCCTTGCTGCACGCTTCAGTATTACCTTCTTCAGATATTTTCCATTGAGGGCTCTTGGCAGCAAATCTCCTTGTTGGAATCCATTAATTCCTGTTTGTGAGCCGATCACTACCAATTGGTTTTAAAGATATTGGCACAAAGCCATTCCTTGTGGCACTAAGAAAATCAAACTCCGAGAGATCACGCCCTGTTAAACAGGTTGCATTGGGATGTTGCCAATCTACTAATGAATCGGCCAAAGCAACACAAGCCGAATTATCCGCATGGACAACCTCCACTTCATCGTCAACCCACTGTATCAAGAATTGGTGCAAAGTAGATGGCACGCATTGGTTTGCATGAAGCCAATCACGAACTAATATAACATTGTAATTACCTTGCACCTCAGCAATGAAGAAGCAGTGGCCAAAGTCTTGCTCCCGATAGTAAGCTCTACACTCATGACACCTTTGGCCTCTGTTCTTTCTTTGCCTTCAAACCCATTAAGTACCATATTGGTCCTCATCAAGCTATCCTCATCTAAGCCCAATTTTTTGAAGACCGAATACGGCATGAGATTAACCACCGCGCCACCATCAACAAGCATCCTTGCAACCGGCGATCCATTGATGTGTCCCTTGACATATAATGGCTTCAAGTGCTTCACCGGTTCTTTTGGCTTCTCAAAGATAGCATTCTTGGGGCCAAGATCTATCTGCGCCACCTCCCCTTCTTCATCTATGGCACGGAATTCAGCAGGTAAATAATATACCATATTCATGTCCATACCTTCTCTAGCCGGCGTGTTCTCGTAGTTCACCATCTCTTCTTCGTCTTCCACTGTGGGCGCCGGCTCTGGAGTTTTAACAATTGAGTTGAGGTATGGATGTAGCAACAATATCCACATCCTTCTCCTTGGATTGCATAGGAGCTGTTGCAATCACCATAGGAACCGCAGCATCTTTAATTTGTTTAGGCACCCATATCTTGGAGGGTATAACAGGACGGATCTTATTATAAAATTCATCTCTCCTTTTTTCTGCCTCACGCTCCTCCTTCTCCTGGTTCCTAATGCGCTGCAACCTCCTCTTCTGTGTTTTAGTCAATCCAGGAGGACACCACTTGGGCTGCATATATTTGGAAACCTTCGGCTTAGCCCTGCTTGTACTAGCTTCATGGTCATGAGCCGAAGATCTTGGTTGAAGAACTAACACAGGCCCACTAGAATTAGCCGGTGTATCATCAACCGCCGGCCCTTTGAGCTTCAACTCTTGTGTACCTACTATCACAATGTCGGCATTCTTGCCGGACTCTGAATTTTCAGTACATAGTAATTTAGGACGCCATACTTTTTGAATATTCTTGTTTGGAATTTTTTGAAACGACCGATCAGCCTTGTAGCTTGAACGGTCCCTAACATGTCGTGGAATCCTGTCATGTGCAGATCTTCTAGGCTCTGTCCAACCTGGATGGAAAGCATATGGCGCCATTGGGTGCTGAAACCATCCTCCATCAAAGTGATACGGCCAGTAGGGTGGTGGCATCATCCATGGCTCTGGCGCCCACTGCCCATACGGCCTCATGTGTCGTGGAAACTTCTCCCTTGGAGGTGATCTTGGACGCTTCATCTGTGATGACCGGTTAGAGTTGGAATCGGTCTCTTGACTTGTATACTTAGACAGCAACATATCAAAAGTTGGCTTGATGCGTTTGGGCTGCTTATTGACATCATTGTTCTTCCACTTGCCAACTTCTGGATCCTTGGGTTTAATGAACTTGGCATGATCATCTTTTTGCTCTTGTGTTTGCCCCCCGAGCGCAGGATTCTTTATAGTGATCTTCAACATATCCTTGCCATCAGGTTGCTTGCCAAGAACAATCTCCCTTCCCAAGACCTTGTCGCTCTCCCTGCTGTTCCTGGGTTCACCAATAACAACATTATTTTTATTAGCAGATCCGGCCACTTCAGGCCGAATTAAAATTTTCTTTCCCTGCAGCTCCAAAGTAATTATTGGAAAAGGCTGCCTATCAACTTGCATATCGGCAAAACTCAATCGTCCATCGTTGATAGCCGATTGTATCTATCGCCGAAAAATATTGCAATCATTAGTAGCATGAGAAAAAGAATTATGGTACTTGCAATAAGCACGCCGCTTTAAATCTTCAAATGGCGGTAAAGTATGAGAGATTTTAATGTGCTTATCTTTTAACATAGCATCAAATATTTTGTCACACTTAGCTACATCAAAACTAAACTTCATCTCATCTTCACGATTCTTGCGAATCGGCTTAAGAGCATCACAAGTATAAGGCTTGGCCTTTGATGGCCAAACGAATTCAGCAGCATAAACATCGACCTCATCGTCCGAACTTTCACTACTATATTCAACAGCATTTATTCTAGGACGATCAGACTTAAATTTATGCATATCTCTTATCTCTTTGCTTCGGCTTTCTTGAGCCAAAGCTCTCTGCAAAACTTGGTTAATGTTCAAAAATTCGTACCCTTCAAGTCTTTCTTTAATGTGAGATCTTAAACCATTAAGTACCAAGTCAGCCAAGTCTCTTTCAGATATAACTAAACTATAACATCGATTTTAGTATCCCTGAATCTTTTGACATAATCGGCGACCGATTCATCATGCTTTTGTCTAACCGATGTAAGATGTGATAACTTAAGTTCATTATCTCCGCTGTAAAAATGCTCATGGAATTTCTTTTCTAGATGATACCAAGTATTAATAGAACCATGAGGTAAAGCGGAAAACCAAGAAAAAGCAGTACCAGTCAGGGACAAAGAGATAAACGCACTTTTAATGGATCACTATTCCCAGCTGGTCCTAATTGTGCTAAATATTGGCTAACATGTTCCCAAGTTGTTTTATTATCAACACCATTAAATTTTGCAAAATCAGGAACCTTGTACCCTGGTGGATATGGCAAAGCATCAAAGTATTCCGGATATGGTTTTTGATACATCCGGCTAATAGGTTTTGGTTCAATACCGAGGTTGTCATAAAACATCTTGTGCAACTCTGTCCTAAGTGCAGCCATAGTTTCGTCTAAATTGGATGAATTTGTTTGTGGTACTGGAGCGGGAATTAAATTAACCGCAGAACTTGTTTGTGTTATTGGTACCGAATTAAAATTCGGTGCGATGTTTGTAACAGGAGGGGTTGCAACCTGGTTCGGCTGTACTGCCGAATAAGGCACACTACTGATGGGAATAGGATATGATGGTGCAGTTATAATTTGATTCCCTTGGCTGAAAAAAGGACTCATCAATGCCTCGCGAGGAAGCGCCGATGAACTAGGTAATGCTGGGCTAGGGTTTTCTACGGCAGTATTTATACCAACATTAACGGGATCAGAAGGCTTGTTCTTACTAGCTTTTAAAAGTTCTGCCATGGCCGCATAAGCTTGACCACTAGATTCAGTAGCTACATGATTAATCAAAGCTAACTGATCCTTAGAAAACAAGCCAGCACTTACAGAGGGTTCGGTTGAAGAGGACTCGGCTGGATCGCCGAGCATTGGAGGAAGCTTGATTTCCCCTAGCGAAGTAGCACCACCTTGGCGATCCTTTCTGAAATTTGCTAGGAACACTTCTCTGTCTACCTCTTCCTGCTTCTTCTTCTGAATTTCGAATTCCTCCTTGCGCCTCCTGTCCAGCGCGTCAAGCTGCTCCTGGCGTTCCTTCCTCCACGCCTCATAGTCTTGGCGCTGCTCCGCCGAAAGATCATTGAAGCTAGGCTTGATGATGTTTTCGGCGCTAACCTCAGATGGCTGGGGAATCTTGCTCGACATGATGATCTTCGTCCCCAGCGGAGTCGCCAAAACGTGTTCGCGTCAAAAGAACACCTCACCAGGTACCACCGGCGCCGAGCGCGATACGCAGGACTCTTCGCCGGTGGAGGCTCGCCGCAAGCGCGATTCGCAAGACAGTACAGCGGGCTCTTTTTGACCCAAAACCCCACACGCCCAAGATGGAACCTGTCAGGGCGCGCGGCAGCAGTGGGCTGCGCTAGATCGATTCGCTCGCCTCTAACGCGTCGTTGATCAATGCTCTGAACACACGACGAACACCGAAGAACGGAAACAGAAAATACAATGGGAGAAAGTAAAGTAAAGGCAATGAATTTGTAGATTTGTTTGACGATTGTGTGTTGTTTTATTCAATCGGCCAAAACCCCTTAAATAGGGCGCAGGACTTTGCGTACAAGTCAAATCAGGCGTACAGAAATAAAACTCTAAAAACAAAACCGAATAAGACTTTCCCACGTTGGTGCTTTCCTAATTTGTTTGCAAATCAGATCAATCTGCACGTAATCCTCCTGGTATCCTTCTCTATCGGGACTCTGCACCGTACTTGCAATTATATTTCAGTTTGACATCTGAACCTGACGAATATTTGCCCTCAGCAATAGCAGGTTAAAACGACGAACAAGCAAACCCTCTTCAGGACTTGTCCTCAACAGCGTCAGTGCATCTGAATTTATCAAGTGGTCGCTCTGAATACTGCCTTAATCAATGCCAATGCACTGGCTGACGAGTGCACTGTCAGGAAACTGCGTGAATCAACTCCAATGCACTAGCGTCATGCTCTGAATGCACCGGCCATGTACTGCCCTGGGCACCTGATTGCACTGTCCTGGGCTGTAAGTTGCTGCGTGATATTCTTTGAACCACGCGCTGTTCTGCCTCTGGCGCAATCCACACAATGATACTGGAGCAATACAAAACCTGTTGTAACTTTAAAATATCAACTGATTAGTCTAAACAACAGCTAAATTAATTTGGCTCACCATATAAACTACCTAGCCAAATTACACTATCAACAATTTTTTGGGACTATCAATCATGAAAAGGAAAAAAACAGCCCAGCTGTTTGATTGCTAATAATTCGAAATGACAAACACTGCACAGGAGAATCCAAGATTAGTGACCATATCTTAAGGATAAAAGATACGAAGTGTTGGAATAAAATCTTATTTTTTAGCTATAAAGTGATCATATCCACCGTTATTACTCAATCACATGCGGTCCATTATCAGGAGAATCCAAGATTAGCGACCATATCTTAAGGATAAAAAGATAAGAAGTGTTGGAACAAAATCATTTTTTGACACAAGCCAAGCGACCCGCCGCCCACACGACTCAACTCGACAAACGCCATGTCGTGGCGGGATCACGACAGATGCCATAGGATGGCTAAAGATGGGGCCGAATGGTCGTTGGGGGATCCGGGGAGGGTTTACGCACTCAAGAAGCACGCAAGATGAACAAGCAAGAACGGCAAGAACAAGAACAAGAAACCAAGAACACAAAAGCACACCACGACGTACCCTGCTTCGGGGCTCTCGTGTGGAGATAACACCCCTACTTCAGCACTATCCTACTCTCTGTATAACTTGATGATGATGAATACAAGCTGCTCCTCGAGCTAGGTGTTGCTACAATGGTGGGAACTCAAGGAGGAAGAAGAAGCTAAGGGGGGAAATGAAGTCTGGGGTTTGTCGTCCCTCGCGCAGGAGGATGTAGTGGTCTATTTATGGTCTATTTATCTTTTGCACACAAAGTGAAGGAATTCAAACACTCATTCCCACAAATTAGCCTCGTCATGGCAATGGCATGGACAAGAGGAACATGCCAAACTCTGTCTCCTGACTGTCAGTGCTGCCCACTGTCCATCAGCCCTGCAGCTCTATCAGTCCAACGGCAGGTCTATCTTGCCTTTTTGAGCTAACTCTGCGTAGCCCACCAAAGCCTAGGCCACCGTTCTTTCCTGAAATAGCTCTGGTCAGCGCATTGATCCTTGTGTCTCCGTAAAACCCGCGTCTCTACCTTGTTGTCCTCTGAAACCTCGGCCCTTGGGCTCTGCAGCACCCGTGATACCTCTGTCATACCTCGGGCCATGAGCGATAGACACCTCGGATCTCCTCTCCTCAAGTGTCTTCCTTGAACTTATGAAGAGGACGGTGATACTGTCATACAGAGGTCGGATAACGGACCTCGGTTGACGAACATCGGCTTACGCCCTTGAGATTACCTCGGACCCCACTGGTCTAAGATAGGTCGGTTATGAGATTCGCAATACTCCGGACCCTCCAGGTCGGAACACAGCTCGGATACCTCAAGGCCCAAACATGTCGGCCCTTTCTGTACCTCGGTCCACCTTTATGCTCACTTTATACCAAGCCTTGACCCTACCCGGGGGTAGCCCCCCGACATTAGTCCTCGAAGCTGGTGTGGTCCTACAGCCTCGGCTGAAGGGCCGTACCAGATTTAAAACAACCAAGACACAACCTCGAAATCCAATCTTACACGCCGGTACTGCCGAGGTTCTTTCCATTATAAAACACAACCAACACCGAAGTTCATCTCTGCGCCGACCTTTCCGAGCTATTTGACTCAGCATAATCTTGCCTCAAGATTTTCCGGGGCACGTGGCAGAGAACCTCTGCCCGGACCCTAGAATCTGGACCTTTGAAAGATAGGTCTCTGACCGCACGCCGCCCTCGTCAGCCGGGCCCACCGAACAGTGGACAAAATGCTCGTACTCGAGTGTTTGACTAGAGGACTGCGGCTCCTCGATTCCCACATTGACCTGCACATCAGATCCCGCCCGGCCAGTTGCCATCTCGTGTCCCACGATGTGGCCGATCGTGCGGCCACAAACCACGCAACCGCTCTTTCTTGCCACACACGATCCCACGTCGCCTCGGTAACCACGTGGTAGTGCGCAGTTATTCCTGGGCTCCTATAAGTAGGGGTGCAGGGGATTTCTTCGTCTTCTTCCCCGCACACACATCTCCTTCTCGCTCCTTGCCTCCTCCGCCGCCGTCGAGCACTCGCCGTGTCCTCAACACATCGGAGCTTCCTCGCCGGAGATGTGCCCAACGCTCTGCGCCGCCATGCCACCGTCGAACTGCCGTCAAGACTTCATCCTCGTCTCCAAAACAGGTGAGTTATTTGCCTCCCTCCAATGGCCATGAACGAGTTCATCCTCCGTGATGAACTCGATGAACTTGATGAATCCGATGAATCCCTTCTCGAGCCTTTTAGCACTTTAGGATCTGCTCTAGATTCATCCTAGGTATATCCCACAGATCTATTCCCCAAGTTTTGCCCCTTGATGAACTTGCATTTATTCTCTAATTTAGATCATTGGTAGATCTTTGCTATGAGTCCTTAGCGATAGAAACATGTTTCCCGCCCAAATGCACTTACTTCCTTAGTTTCAAACTGCCCGAGGTATACACCTCGGTTAGTACTTGTTTTACCTAGGTCTTGAACTCATCCGAGGTACTTACCCCGGTTCACAGTTACTTCCTTGCAGGATCCTGCCAATATGTTTTCCTGTTGTTAGCTCGGGCCGCGCCGAGATTCCAACTGGAGAAAGGGGCGGATGGTAAGGTTCGGACGTCAACGACGTCGACCTCAAGTGGCTCCGTGACACCCACAGAATCCCACCCGACCTATTATGCCGGTTGCACGTTGGCGACGGCGAACCGAACATAGAGCCCGGCGAGAGAGTCGTATTCCTAGCTCACTTTGAGCGTGGATTCGGCCTCCCGGCCAGCAAATTTTTTCGGGAGTTCTTGGATTTCTTCGGCTTGCAACCACATCATCTCCCTGCCAACGCCGCGCTGCAGCTGTCGAGCTATGCGGCCTTCTCTAAAGGATACCTCGGCTTGTGGCCGAGCATCGCGGGCTGGGCCAAATACTTCCAGCTGAAGAAGCAGAGTATCCCAAACAAGAACATGGTGGACAAGGAGATGACTGCCTGTGTTGCAGCCTCTATCTCATCTCGGTTGGGCTCCGAGTTCCCACGGATCCGAGGCCTGGAAAGCTGCAAGAAATGGCAGCGATCTTTCTTTTACGTGAAGAACCCCAGTTCGGACGACCTCATCAACCTTCCGGAGTTTAAACACGGATCCCCACTTTGCAGCTCAACTGGGACTTCAACCCGGAAGATAACTACGCCGAAGTCCAAGAGATCCATGCGTTCATGCTGGATCTCAAGAAGAAAGGATGGGGCTCCGACGATATCCTCCGGACCTTCATCGACCGACGAGTCAGCCACCTTCAAGAACGAGCCCATAAGATTTGTCATATGGAGGGCCGGTACGATCCTACTTGGATCAGTACCAGAGAACTTTCAAAGGCCTCGGTGAGACGCCGGGTCAGAGCCATTGCTCAGACCGAAATGGATGAAGATTGGACATGGGGCGTGAAGCCTCATGACCGAGAAAACCTTCCGGAGCAAGTAAGTGTTTACTCTTTATCGAACTTGCACTCCGGTTTTACATACCTCGGTTGCCTCTTAACTTAGTTCTCTCTTGCCACTCTTGCAGAAGTTTGCCCGGCAGTTAACTAAGGACGGCCCGAGGCTCTCGAACTGGGCGCCCGCTCTTCTTGCCCTGGAAGGTCCTGAGCCTGAGGACCCGGACAACGAGGATCACCTGTTGATCCCAAAGGCCGTTCCGAGGTCAAACCCGAAGACTGGCTCCTCCACTTAGGGTAAGAAACGAGCTCCCGCTTCTATCAGAGATTGGTCAGATGACGATGATGACGATTGTTACATCGTGGAGCAGCCAATAGATGCCATACCTATTTCATATGCTCCCGCGTCATATAATTTTTTTCATCCAGCCCCTTCAGCCTCCACTTCGATGAGCTCCAAGGCCGCTTCTCAGAAGTGTCAAGGATCAAGTAGCTCGGGTGCCAAGGCCTCTTAAGGCTCCCCAAGCCAAACGACTCAAGAAGACCTCGAGGAGACACAAGAAACAAGACCCTTGGAGGAAGATCTGTAAGTCACTCTGCTCCTTCTTTCTTCTCAAGTTGTTCCGAGGTTAAACCTCCACATTTTAACTAACTCTTTCTTTTTCATCTAGCCCGGCTCGGAGTCAAGCAGAGCCACAACTCGATGAGTTCACCACTGGATCTAGTGGTGGAAACTCAGACAACCGAGATTAACCTCGGCAACCCTGCCAGGACTTCTCCTTCACCTCCTGAACCAACCATCTAGACCCACAGCCCAGAGAGGACCATCCCCTCCCTAGTACCTGCCGCCTCCTCCGAACTTCTGCCGCCGAACCCTGATTCAGACCTAGGAGGAGGCTCGGACCGCGAGACATTCAGCTCCTAGCCGAGATCAGACACCCCCGCGCCTTCAGAAGGACTCGGAGACTGACCGCGCCAAGACTCCGGCTAAGGCCTTGTCTAAGCCGGACTCTCGCTTCTCTCCCAAGGCACAAGCTCTACGAAACCAGCAACAGCTTCAGCAGAATAAGAAAGAACAAGCCCAGCAACTTGAGAAGCAACAACCGAAGCAGCAACAACAACCTCCAATGCCACCACCGCCACCAGGACCAAAACCAGCCAACACCCAGCTGGTGCCGCACGCCTCTGCGCCTGCACCGACGTCCACCTCCTACAAGACCGTGCCTTTGAGCTCGCAGATCGCTGTCTCCCGAGCTCTCTTCGCTGCGACCACCTAGCCCTGTACTAGCAGCTGGGAGGTCGAGCAACTCCGGACTAAGAGCGGCAACAGCTTGGGCTCCGAGATGAAATATGACATGGACTGGAACTCGGCTGACGTTGCCGAGGTCTCCTCCAACCCGACATCTGAGCATCCAACCGGTCCTAGTGCCGTGCTCCAGTCCATATACAGCATGCAGACTGCGGTCCTTGACTGCAGCAAGAAAGCATCGGTAACTTTCTTCACTTAGCTCTTTTCTTTCTTTGAAGCAAATGACAAACGTACACCATTCCCAGTCCCCGAGATTTGGGTTGAGTAATTGACGCTCCACCGAGTTAAAATTACTCGGTGGAGGTTGCTTCCGCCAACAACCGAGGTTGCTTCCACGACCAAGGTTGTTCCTACGGCCGAGGTTCCACCCCCCCCCCCCCCCCCGAGACTTCGTCTCCCGAGGTGACAGTACCCGAGGCTTCTTCAACTGAAACTCCTTCTACCGAGGCTCCATCGACCGAGGTCCCTGCTTCAGAGGCTCCTGCTGCCTGAACTTATCTTAAGTAAAACATTAAATCCCCGGTATGCCGGGTTCTGATGTAATATACTTTAAGTAGTCTGCCTTGCTACCTCTATTATTATTTTGTTATTCGAACCATGCTTTAAAAATTTATGCCGAATCCTTTTGGAACGAGTCCCCGAGTTCACTTTCGTGTTTACTATACTTAGCATTCTTTGCTCTTGTCTACCATTTCGGCGTTCGATAGTCGAGTCACAAGATTAGTGTTTATAGTATACAGTACTCAGTAAATTCCGAGGTGTGTTTCAAAGTCATCCGACATAAATGAAGAGTAAAAACAGGGTTAGTAAACGACACATGCCAAACTATTTTTGGACTGAGTCCCCGAGTCCATTTTCATGTTTCCCACACTTTATAATCTTTGCTCTTGACTACCATTTTGGCGTTCGTCAGTCGAGTCACAAGATGAATCGCATAACATACATTACTTGAAGTTTGGGACGAGGTTCAAAACAGTCCGGCATATGAACAATATGGACAAACAGAAATAAATACTTTGCATACGAGCGAGGCAGTCCCCGAGCTCAACCTTGGAGTGCCGACATTTCATTAAAGATTAACCGAGGTACATACATTACGCCCTTCAAGAAGGGTCGGAGTAGAGCTACATTCCATGGTCGCTTGACCTCTGATCCGGGTCTGTCCAGCCCATCTTTCCTCGGTTCTTGCGCATCTATAAGATAGTATGAGTCATTGTGCAGAGCTCGGCTCACAATGAATGGTCCCTCCCATGGAGGTGACAACTTGTGTCGGCCCTTACTGCGCTGAACCAACCTCAGTACCAAGTCTCCCTCGTGAAACACTCGAGGATTGACATTCCGACTGTGATAACGTCGGAGACTCTACTGATATATTGTTGACCGAGACAAGGCCAGTTCTCTTTCTTCCTCAAGCATATCAACTGCATCTTCCCGAGCCTCTTTTGCCTCGGCTTCAGTGTACATTGCCATTCTGGGCACATCATACTCAATGTCAGTGGGTAGCACTGCTTCTGCCCCATAGACCATAAAAAATGGCGTATAGCCAGTTGATCGATTCGGTGTGGTCCTTAGACCCCACAGCACAGCTGGTATCTCATCTATCCAACACCCCGGAGTTTTCACCAGAGGTTCCATTAACCGGGCTTTGATGCCGGCCAAGACTAGGACATCTGATCTCTCCACTTGTCCATTAGACTCCGGATGCGCCACCGAGGCTATGTCCAGCCGGAATCCTTTATCCATACAGAACCAAGCAAACTCTCCGACAGCAAAGTTTGTGTTGTTATCCGAGATAATGCTATGGGGATACCCATATCGCAGAATGATGTCCTTCAAAAAAGACACTGCTGAGTGACCATCCAGCTTCCGGATTGGTTTTATTTCGATCCACTTGGTGAACTTATCCACCATCACCAGTATATGCGTCATGTTACCTCGGTCTGGCTTGATTTCTCCCACCATATCCAAACACCACACAACAAACGTCCAAGTGATAGGAATCGTTTTAAGCGCTGAGGCTGGCAGATGCGTCTGCTTGGCAAACCTCTGGCATCCTTCACATCTCCGGACTATGTCTTCTGCGTCAGCATGAGCAGTGGGCCAGTAAAACCCATGTCGGAACACCTTGGCCACCAGAGCTCGGGTGCTGGCATGATGGCCACATTATCCTTGATGAATCTCCAAGAGCATCTCCTTTCCTTCAGTCGGCTCGACGCACCGCTGCAACACCTCGGTTACACTCCTCTTGTATAGCTCCTTGTTTAAGCGCTGATCGCTTTGGCTATGTAAAATGGTAAGATTTTTAAGTGCAATTTGTTTTCTCTTATCTAGGTCATCTACCGATGTACAAATTTTATCTTTGTATGGTCGCCTCTACAATGTGTGAAGAATCGAAACCTATTTACGGAGATTTGTACATGGTTGGAAGACACGGCAAGCGATATTTTTTATCCTACATGGATGGCCACATAGTCTGGAATAAGTGTATATTTAGCTATGTACATAATCAAAAAAATTGATCAACTTTATACCAAAAAATAACAATTATTATGACCTAAAATTAGTACTTCCTCCGCTCACTTTTATAAGGCACACTAGCTATCCTTTTTATTTGTCACATACATACCAAAATGATTGAATCTTGTGGCTAAATGGAAAGGACAATTAGTGTGCTTTATAAAAGTGGACGGAGAGAGTATATCTTGAAAACATATTTCAAGATGAATATAGTGATATTAATTCAGTGTTATAGTTAAACTTGCAACGGTAATATAAGACGGACTGACGGAGGGAGTAGCCAACCCTGAATAAAAGGTGCACAACCATTGCAAAGACCAAGTACACAGTGGTGACACGCAAGTCACAAGATCAATCGCCCTAAAGCATATGCCGCCTCACAACATAAGTAACCATAGGCTAGTCCAAATGTGCCTGCTGCGGCTGAACCACCTCGCCCATGAGCCTATGACGAATGTGGAGAGCTACCAGGATAGCAGCAGATACGGCTCCCACAATGCTCGGCCACTGCGTAAGAGAAACAGAACACAAAAACTGATCAGTCACCGGTTATTCTAGCTAGTGACAAGTATCAAATAAAGTACATAGGCATACTTACAAAGATAAAACCATCAATCGTCTCAGGAAGCGTCAAAGATGACCCAATCCACAGCATGGCGTTGCCTAGCGCGATTGTAGAGAGCAGGAGAGACGGCACACTCCGGGTCACGCCCTGCAATGGTACATCCTAGAACATCAGTAGGTTGTTCATGTGAGAAAATCTCCGAACTATTTGGGGGGTACTCTTACCAAGACTATGTATGGCACGACTCCCAGGAAGCCTCTTGAGATAGCGCAAGTCCAGCACATGAACATAGCATTCCCCTTCCTGTCGGCCATGTAGAGCGTCACGATGCACACTGTAGATACAAAGGCTACTGCTGGACAGACCAGATTCCACGCTAATTCCTCGCCGTGGCAGTACTGGAAGAACTTGCACAAGGTGTAGATCATCATGCCAGCCCCGCACAGGTTGACGTAGATCATCCCTCTGGTTACTTCGGGGAAGAGCACCCACAGGACGAAGTTCATGCAGGCTGCCACATAGAGGACCGACGAGCGCTGACCCACTGCCTGGTCACGCTCGATGTCCCTAATGGCCGTCAACCTGCAATTGTACATCAACTTAATGAGCTATATATATGGAGTAGATTAGAAAACATGGCACAACTTACTTTTTCGATGAATGAAAGCATGAATCTGAACAAAAATTTGATTAAATTTGAAGTAAAGTCTGAGAGATAGGAGAGGTAACATTGCCAGTTTGCCACCCCAGCCTTCGCTCCCTCGCAAGAGTCGCCCGGCCACCGTCCTGCGCTGCCGCCCACCGCCGGCGGGAGGTGCAAGCCGGGCCGACGCTGCTGCCGCCCACCAACCGACGCCCTGAAAGCCTGCCCCCGTCTTCCACGCGCCGCCTCGGATTCTGTGCCGCCGGCGGGCTCCCGCGCCTCCTCATCTTCTCCGCCGCCGGCAGGGCCCCCGCGCCGCGGGCGTCCTTGCTACCCCTCAGCTGCTCCTGGACCTCGAAGCTCTAGCGAGTAGCTGGCTTGATGCGGCTGCTACTCTCGCATTCGATTCAGTTCACTCTCACGATTTGTTACAGCTGCTCCTCTCTCCCTCTATGCTTCTCTCTTCACTTTATGCGATGCAATGCTGTCTAAGGACATGTGCAGAGCAACCGATGGAAGCCCTGCGATCTAGGCTGCTTCCATGCAATTCTGCAATGAACCTGCTTGAGACGGTGCTTGCTATATAGGGCGACATGAAGCTGACAACTACTGCTCTACTCTGGTGTTGGTGGACATTTACAGTTTCAGGTTAGCCGATTTGCTTGGGAGTGGAAAGAATTCTGTAAGCAGAAGAAAGGTACCAAGCAACTGCGTGATCTCAAGTGGCAGCCGCCCCCAATTGATTGAATCATGATCAACCTGGATGGGTCCTTCGATCTACATGAACGGGTGGATGGGGTGCTGTTGCTAGAGACCATGAGAGCAATTTCCGTTGCTGCAGCTGGGTTTCATTCGGGGAGGCAGGGAAGCTTTTCAGACTGAAGTTGAAGCACCAATCCACTCCACCAGAGCTGCTGAAAGCCTGGGAATTGGTAGACAGATCTTTTCGCCACTGATTGCATGGGTCTTGTCCAAGCAATTAAAAATCTGTGCTATGATCTATCACCGTTGCAACATTATGGGTCACATTGATGCTTCCTGCCCATCTATTCGTTGTGTTCGCTCTAAGAAGCTTGGGCATACTAGAGAAATCTGTGAGACTATTCTGCCTTGGGAATGTGTTCCCAATATGTGTGGTTTTCAGCAGGGATTGGGGTTCTTTTATTTTCCAGATGCATCTGATGGCAAGCAAACTAAGGAGAGGGCTTCTACGGTTGGGATATCTGTGCTTGAAGGAAACCTGACCTTCAGAGGCTGATGATTTTATCTCCTGGGTTCCTGAGAAGCATGGCATGTTTACTGTCCGAAGTGCATACAATCTTGCTATGGACCTAAGGAATAAACCCCTTCCCGGTGCTAGTTCTAACACGAATGGTGACCGAAGTTAATGGAAACTGATCTGGAGCTCTACAGTTCCACAAAAGGTGAGAGTTTTTTACTTGGAAGCTTGCTACAAACAGTCTAGCGGTGCAGACTAACAGAAGCAGGAGATTACCCAATGTGCTCCCTACATGTTCCATATGTGGGGGATGCTTCGGTTGATAACTCGATCAGGTTTCTTCAAAATTACTTGGAAACCTTGGTTGGCATTGCACAAGGTGGTAGTACTGTCAGTAGGAAAGGAAAAGGTAAAATCCATCATGATGTGGATGAAGATCGTCATCAGGACATGAACAACTGCAGAAGCACTACTGAAACGTGGAGAAAACCTGATGAAGGATGGGTTAAATGTAACGTTGATGCTAGCTTTACCTCTGACAGCAAGATAGGTGTTTGGGGAGCTATCATCAGAGATCAAAAGGGGCAAATATGTTGCTCTGCTTGGGATTTTATCACACATTGCAAGTCGGCTGAAATGGGTGAAGTAATTGCATGTATTGAAGGTCTAAAGCTCGCTCTAGAACACACCAGGTCACATGTGATTATTGAAGCTGACTGTGCTATGATTGCGGAGGCGTTTAATGATAACAGCCCGGACCGTCAGAGGTTAGCCTGATTACAAGAGAGTTTAAGCTGAAAAAAACCTCCTGACCGTCAGGTAGTGATATCTAAAATCCACAGGACCGCCAACTCAGCTACTCATGATCTTTGCCAATTAGGCCGTAGAGAGTTGCATGTGGGTGTTTTACAAAATTCGATTCCGACCTGCGTATCAAAATCGGGTTTGAATGATTGTAATCATACTCTTGTTATTTGATTTATATATGGAAAATTCAAAAAAGATGTGGAGTTCAATGAGTACTTTGGTTCTAGTTGGAGATGTACAGCTAGAGCCATTAGTCCAAATCAGTATCTTATGCGGTTCCCTAATTCACAAGAAGTGGACAAGACCTGTCGTTTTGGTAAGAGAATGGAGATGGGAACCTTTGATGGCATCCTGAGTGTGAAACCATGGTATGCAGCTGTTGGTGTGAAGTCAGAGTTGCACAAGGCATGGGTTAGAGGGAAGAACATACCAACCGACAAAAGATGTGTTGCTAATGTTGCTTATATGGGATCCTTGGTGGTGGTTTCTTTGGAAATCGATCAAGCTACTCTGCACAAGCCAGAACTTTACAGAATTTTGATTGGGTGCAGAGACATACGGAAACTATCTGAAGTGGCTGAAGGAGTGCTTGGTCACTACTTCTATGACTTCTACTATGAAGTGGAGTCTATTCTGGTGGGTGGACCTCAGAAAGGAAAAAATGCAGTGGCAGTTGATTCCTATTCTGCTCCTTCTCCTAAGCGTACAAAGTGGAACAATCGTACTATGCTGACCCCAGCAACAACTCTACTGAGCTCAGTAACAACACACGCTCTGATTACAAACGAGGGGGGAGAGGCGGAACTCGTGCTATGACTCTCGATCCGGTTGTTGAACACGAATATGAGGAGGGGAGTGAAGAAGATAGTGGTTTGCTTATTGAGCAGCTTGCTAGGGAGGGACAAGATGGTGACAAAATTTTGCTGGGTGATGACAATCAAAAATCTGGGTCTGATGTGGAGCCTAGCTTGAATGATAAACCTGATGAGGTTTTTGCTTCCCAGGAAACTGTGGAAAGTGCTGATAAGAATATCAACAAGCAGTCTTCCCCCTTATAGATCAACCTGGATGATAACATGGGCACCTGTGACACTTGTTGTACAACAATAGTCCTCTGCTATCCCTGTGAGACAGAGTTCATCTGCTGAGGAGTGACCCAAAATCGATTAATATCACTGAAGTGGAGACTAATGATGTAGGATCTCTCACTTGGCGCCAAGCAGCCGAGCGGAAGGTGGCCTGGTTCCTTGTGAAGTTGTGAGCATTCTTTTACCAAGAAAAAGAGAGGTGAAGAGCCAAGCAGCTGATTCCGTGGAGTTCATGCACGAGAAGGGATCGCAACTAACAATGCAATTTCGGAATCTCCCGGCCGTCATGTTTGGCTGATGTTGCTGCCTAATGGCGTTCCAAAAGGATTTTTTTTTTTTAAGCGGGGCAAAAGCTTTGCCTTTTATATTGATATAGGAGAAGCAAAGACAACACGGCCTAAGCCAAAGTAAAAACTGAGTGAAAACTAAGATACAATCACCCAACACCTTCCGGTCTATCTGAGAGGAAAATCGTCATTGCTTCAAACTTGTACTAGAAACAGCCCGCTTCAAAAAAAACTTGTACTAAACTGAAATGATCTCCCCAAGATGCTTCGCGCCCGCCGGGATCCAGTTCTTCCCTTCCACCTTAATTTTGTCGAAAAGAACCGTCGGCATGATGAATCTGTTGTTGAAAACCCGCGCGTTCCGCTCCTTCCACAACTCCCAAGTAATCAGAATAATGGCTGATTTGAGCCCCTTGGGATGGGCAGACGGTGTGCTCGCAAGAGCCCGCCAATAGGCAAGCACAGTGGGCCGACCTGCGCCAAGGTGCTGAATCAAGGAGGGGCACGACAACCAAGAAACAGCGGCCTGCCAGATGCGGCGAGAGAAACGACACTCAAAAAGGATGTGTCTGGCCGTCTCGTCGTGGGCTTTGCAAAGCTGGCATAAGGGGGTATGAGGCCATCCCCTGACTGCAAGGCGATCGAAGGTCCATAACCTGTTTTGCACCACCAGCCAAGAAAAAAACCTGCACTTAGGAGGTGCCCAGGTCTTCCAAACAAGGTTCCCAAAGGAGCAGGGATGGACCCCAGAAACTGAGCTTTGTATGCCGAACCAGCCGAGTATTTTCCATTGGGGGAAAGGGTCCAGGTGATGGTGTCAGCAACGCCCGGCGTCAGAGTGACGTCCTGCAGACAACCCCAGAGATTGACGAACTCGGACATATGATCCATGGAGAAGTTCTGAACCGACATGTCGGCCACCCAGTTGAGGTCGGTGAGAGCGTTCTGGACGCGCCTGCTCTTCTTCTTGGAGGCAGCGAAGATTTTAGGCGCAATGGACATGGGGGCCGTTCCATTTAGCCAAGATGATGTCCAGAAACGCGCCTTCATCATCCCGTCCCCGATGGTGACCTCCGTGGCAGCGTTGAAAAGCCCAATATCCGCGGCGTTGTTGGGGGTTTCCAGGCCGACCCAAGGCTTGTCGATTCCAAAAGGAATTTACTACTTTCGAAATCGATGTGGAATTTGTAACATATTCCTAAATGGCCAGCATCGTATCGACCTAATCTACTTAATTATTCGTGGGCATGGAAGAATACCGGCCGGCAGGTAGTAGAAAAAAATGGGAACAGTATACGACGTTGCCACGTACTCCAGATCAAATGCAAACACTGAACTAGTATTTGGGAGTAGTACATTGGACTAGATGCAAGAAATTGGCACGTCCGGTCAATCAAACCATGCATGTTCTCAGTTCAAATCTTGGAGAAATGCAAACGGCGCAGAAAGAAAAGGTGCCCTTGCAAAAATTCGCTAGCGATCGAGTTCGGCCGCGCTGTGGGCTGCAGCGGCTAATCGGCGTACGGGACACGGAGCAGATGGTCCGAAACTAGTTGCCAAGAACGGCGGCTTGGGCGGTGTGATGTTGGCAAGGCAAACGCGTCGCATGGTCTCTGGTCAGCGGGTATACAGACCCAGATCGAGCTCAGTGACGAACATTACTTGCCAGAATGGAGGTGAAGAGCCAATTAAGCAGCTGAATCCGGCTCCGTGGAGTTGAGACATGAGAGCAAGAGAAGGTATAGCAACGAGCAGCGAGGGTTGAGCGCAAGCAGCGAGTTTAGAAGGACGCGGGATGAACACGCACGGCAGCGAAAGCTAGTACCAGACAGGAGGGACGGTGGATCGGAGGAATGGACGACGTTTGCCTGCTAGCTAGAGAAGAAAGGAGGGTTTGGGGCCGGGTGTTGGGGTATTTATCTGCGGCGCCGGACGGGCTCTCTCTGTTTTTGGCTTGGCTTGCGAGGCGAGGCGAGGCGAGGTCTCCCTCTCTCCGGAGGCACGCAGGAGGGCGCGGCTGCTCTGGGCGTACATATCTTTTGCACAGGGAGGCAGGCGCGCGGCAGCGAAACGACGAGCGACAGACCTCTCTCGCTTCAGCGCGCAGCACGCAGCCTGCTGTCACCGACCCTGCCCTCTCACCGTTTCACCGCAACGGCATGGCTGCGCCAGTGCCTGCCTGTGTGTGTCTCTCTCTCCCCGAAAAACGCAGCCTGCGGGTGGGTTCCTTCCTGGCATGTGTGCTTGCTGCACAAGAACGCACGCACAGAGAAGGCGGGAAGACGACGGTAGCCTTACCGCGCTCACGTGCCCAGGCGCCAGCCAGGGACGGACACGTGTGCGCCTGCCAGGGACGGACACGTGTCTCTCTCTGGTATACCCATTTTCTTTTTAGAAGCCTGATGACCCACAAGTATAGGGGATCGCAACCGTCTTCGAGGAAAGTTATACCCAATTTATTGATTCGACACAAGGGGAGCCAAAGAATACTTGTGAGCCTTAACAGCGGAGTTGTCAATTCAGCTGCACCTGCAAACAGTCTTACTCGACACAGATTATCAGTAGCAACAGTTTATGATAGTAGCAACGGTGAGATAATGGCAGCGGTAAAGTAATGACAGCAGTAGTGATTGCGGTAAACAATAGGATTAAAACACTGTAGGCATAGGGATGGATGAACGGGCGTTGCATGGATAGGATAGTTCATATAATAATCAAGATATAGGCATTGCAGATAATAATGATAAAGCATCCAAGTACTAAGTAACCATAGGCATGTATTCCGTATATAGTCGTACGTGCTCGCAATGAGAAACTTGCACGACATCTTCTGTCCTACCAGCCCGTTGCAGCGGGGCCTCAAGGGAAACTATTGGTAATTAAGGTACTCATTTTAATAGAGTACCGGAGCAAAGCATTAACACGCCATGAACACATGTGATCCTCACATCGCAGCCATTTCGCTCGGCTGTCCCAATTATTGTCACTTTGGGACCTCGGTTCCGGACAACAATATGTGTATACAACTTGCAGGTAAGATCAATAAACAGTGCATATCATTATGAAACAATAACATGTTCAGATCTGAGATCATGGCACTCGGGCCCTAGTGACAAGCATTAAGCTCAACAAGTTGCAACAACGTCAATAAGTACTAACAACGGATACTAGGCACCATGCCCTAATGATCTTATAACTTATTACATGAACAATCTCATCCAATCCCTACCATCCCCTTCAGCCTACAGCAGGGAATTACTCACACATGGATGGGGGAAACATGGATGGTCGATGGAGAAGCGTCGGTGATGATGATGGCGGTGATCTCCTCCAATTCCCCGTCCCGGCGGAGTGCCAGAACGGAGTTTCTGGTCCCGAAATAGGTTTCGCGATGGCGGCGACGTACGGAGATGTTTCTGGATGAAGTGGACGACCCCCTCGCGTTTTAGGTCAGAGAGGGTTAAGTAGTCGAAAGGGGGCTCGAGGAGGTGGCCGAGTCGGCCTCCTCATAGGCTGGCGCGGCCCAAGGGCCCACCGCGCCTGGTGGTGAGGAGGGCGGCTCCTTGCCCCTCTCCGTCTCGTCTTCTGGCACCGTGGCTTTCCTGGTAAAATAGGAGCTTCGCGATATTTTCCACGGTTTTTCCCGAAAATTGAATTCCTGCACAAAAACGAGGCACCAGGGCAATTATGCTGAAAACAGCGTTAGTCCGCATTAGTTGCATTCAAAACACACAAACTAGAGGTAAAACAATAGCAAAAGTGTTCGGGAAAGTAGATACGTTTTGGACGTATCAAAGCCTCACCCTAAAATTCTCGACATGGCCGGCGAGAGGCACTTCCAAGAGGAGATTATCCTGAGTTGCGGGCTGACTTGCGTCTGGAGGAGGGGCACGTGTTGCTACTCGGTACTCGGGCTATGAGTTGTGGGGTTATTATGCCAAATGTCATCTCTGGATGACTCCTAGGTATGGATTTAGGGCGACTTTGTGTGTCTAGGCTATTTCTCACGGGAGGCGAATTACCCATGTTCGGCCCCTCTCAATGGAGGTAAATATCAACTCCTGCTAGATTGATATTGATGAAGACAATATTGACTACAAGGTGGCGATTCCGTTACTTGGAGATCGATATCTCAAAGTGTGTACTTGGACAACCTAGGAGATAATTCTTTGCACATAAAATCTTCATATTATTTTTATAGCTTCACCGGCTTGCCGCACAAAACTTGTTTCTTAGGCACAACAAGGGATCCATTTTTTGAACGCGTTGGCCCAACACCTCGAGGTGGAGATGAATGATCAATAAGACACATCCTGATTATGGAAGAATAGTCATGCCAAGAGTTCAACTACTCTATTCTGTCAAAAAAAAGAGTTCAACTACTCTAGAATATTATGCATATTGTTTTATATAATTAACCATACACTACACACATCTACTAAGATACTTGTTAGGTTTCATACTTTGGAATCTCTACCAAAATATACTTAATAGTTTTTAAAATAGAGAAGTACATTCACACAGTAACACACATAAACGTTAAATAATTAATCAATTGTACAATATAATCAAGGTGGCTTTTTTCCGTTTTTTCACATTGAAGATGGTTTTGTATCTTGCAAAGAGTAGTATCCCAGAGAGGAAAAAGGCTGGTTCCACACCAAAAACATATTTTTTTTCAATAATATTTTTAATTTTTTTTACAGTAGTTAACCCCTGCGTGCGTGCGTCGGTCCAAGGATCGGTTCGGTGCAGTCCTGATTCCATCGATCGAGCAACATTTCGTGCTCACACGTACGGCGCGTATGCACGTACGTTCGCCCAAGCGATTCCAAACGTTCGGATGTGCATGCATGCTACTGTAGTTGCTACTGCGGCTAAGCGGCACCATGTGTTACATTTGCAGCCCTAGCTAGCGTTGTACAAATTCAAATCAAGACTTTTTTGGACCATGGTAGCTACTTCCTCTGTTTTTAAATATAAGATGTTTTAGCCATTTTTCACATTTTTATGCATCTACACGTATCTAGACATGTTTTGGTGAGTATGTTCACTCATATTAGTCTGTCTCTAGACAACTTATATACAACACATAAAACATCTTATATTAAAAACGAAGCAAGGAGATCACTGATAAATAAACATTGAGTTACTAATCTTCTTTTTTAAGTGTACATTGTTTTTGTGGTCTACCAAGCTGCCACTACTGAGCCTATTGTTCACTTACTAAGAAAATGGTGTACCAATCTGTCAAAATGTTGTGGGGATGTTGCAAGTTGGTCACTTAGCTTTGTCATGGTGGGTGCTTAAACGCGGATGCGGAACCATTAGTCGTCACATGATTGTCGCGTAAGGCCGATGATTTTGCAGGAAAACCCCACGCGTATATTTTAATTAGGTGGGCCTTATTAGAGAAATCAAATTTTGGGATCTCATTTTCTGTCAAAATTATGTCATTTTTGTCCAGGGCGCATACGATGTCATTTCGGTGCGAAATTTGTCACGGTCGTGCGTGCCATCGTCAGGTACGTGCATGATTTGTTTCGGAATTTTTTGATGAGTTTTTAATTTTTATATTTTTTCGAAAATACCGGGAGCGGAGGCAAAACGCCGCTCCCCTAGATATGGATGTATCTAGACACGTTTAAGTGATAGGTACATACATATGTAGATATATGTGAGTCAACTAAATAGGAACGGAGTGAGTATATATATATAACCATATACTTCACCCATCTACTAAGATATTTTCTAGGTTTTATACTTTGTAATCACTACCAATATACTTAATAATATTAGAAATAGACAATATAATTTATAATAATACACACACACATATATATATATATGTTATATAACTAATCAATTGTACAATAATTCAAGGTGGCTTGTGGTTTTCCTATTTTTTTTCACATTGAAGATTGTTTTTTATATTGTAAAGGGTAGTACCTCACAAAGGAAAAGGCTTCTTGTACAAATGAAAAAATCAATGATATACATATAAACTTTAAAACATATATTTGTTGAAACTACAACACAATTAAATTTATAAGTATAAATGTTTTGTATAACTACATTTACTCTAATATCCAAGTGAATGAAATGGAAAACAAGAAAGTGGAGAGGCTGGTGGCCCTGCCACACACCCCGCTCTCTCGGTCATGACCGACCGACCGACTTCCATGCTGCCCCACGCGCAACGCGTCGCCATGCCTAGCTTTTCCTTCCCGTTCCGTCGTACTGTGTCTGTGTGCAGCAGCGCGCGTCTCCTCCCCCGAACAACAACAACCCTCTGCGAGTGGGACCCGACGGAGGGTTCTAGAGGGTTCTTCCGCACAAGAACCCAAACAGGAGATCGCGCTTGGGCGGGAAGAAACAACGCGGTAGGCTAACCGCGCGCGAGCCCAAAAGCATGGGCAGCTTAGTAATATCATGTGCCTGCCACCCAAAGCAGGGGCAGTGCCATCTTTTCCTTGGTATTGTACTACCAACCCGCGTGGCGTTTGCACTGCCATCTCAGCTGTGTGGACCAAGGATCACTTTGCAAAAACTCGAGGGATCAAGTTGCAACAACGTGCTGTAGATATTTTTGATCCTGCCATCGTGTGCACGCAAGGCGCGACATCTAGGGTTGAAAACGGAAGGAAACATGAATTATCGTTTTTTGTTTCCTTTCGGCTTGACGGTATCGGAAACAAAATCGGAAACACGGGAAACAAATACGGAATGGGAAATCGCCGAAATTGAATATGGAACGGATACGATACGAAAACGGATATTTATCGGAACACAGTAGCGGTATAATAATTTGATGCATACTCCTAATATAAATATAAGTGACAAGGATTGTTCGCCATATCGACCAGCGACAGTTTAACGTGAAGTACCACATACATAGTTTAACACTTCGACACACACAATAATTGACAAAAGATAATTTCATGTAGACACTAACACACTTAGTTTGATTAAAAAACATAGTCTTATAAAAATGTATGCTAATGAACCTCACTAATGGAGCTAACTAGCCATATAGGAAGGCCTCAGCTTGCACCTGGGACTTGGGTCGCTCGGATTCAGCGTGTACTAGTCGTGCGGAAAGTTTCCGCATTTATATTTCCGGAATTTTCCGTTTCGTTTTCGTTTTCTTCGGAAATTGCTAAATCGTTTCCTTTGTCATTTTCATCTTTTAAATATGCTGTTTTCGTTTTGTTTCCACAAAATGTTGTTTCCGTTTCCATATTCGGCTATTCATTTCCTTTTTCTACGGAAACATACGGAAAGTTTCCATGTCATTTTTTCAACCCTAGCGGCATCGATCGATAGGCACGGCGGCCAGCATCGGCGTGAGTTCTACGGTAACTTGGTGAGATGGCATGGGCATGGCCCGGTGCGTGGGATTCTGCTTCTAGTACTGGCCTGGTGAGATAGTCACGTAACGTAAGGAAGATGTAAACCATTGGCCTGTGGTGTGCTTTGATATGTCTGTTCACTCATGTTCACTCATATATTAGAGTTCACTCATGCCCTCGTGCGTCGGTCCAACTGTCCAAGCAGTACATTGCATCGATCAACATTTCGTGCTCACACGCTACGTAATACAAGAAGCGTACATATATTACGGAAAACACTTCTTGATCCTGATTTTTAAAAATTGAGAATTTACTTTCTGCATCTAAAAAACTCCAAAAAATTATACAAGTACATATACATGTCTATTATGTATTTCAGACAAATGTATTTTCATACGTGATCTGCAAAAAAGTGGAGATGGCCGTTAACAACGTTTCAACTGTTGTTCACGTTGGATTCGCAAAGATGAGTGCATATTCAACGTACAAATGGGCACAAACGCCGCTTCGCGCATGCAAGAGAGGAGCGATTAACCATTCCATTGAGGCCTTCTAGAAGATGCGGTCTAAGGTGTCAATGGCAAGATGGAGAGACACAGTGATAGGGTATCACCCTTGCGAAGGATGCGATGATGCAAGATTGGAGGGTCAATGCCACCGTTGAAGAGAAGCTGTCGAGGATGACAATAAAAGGAGTAGCGCGAGCTAGTCGCACCAGCAATCCAAAAATCCTAGCCATTCTGAGAATTCGAGGATATTCCCACATAGTGGAGTCGAAGGGCTTGGCAAGATCTAGTTTTATTATGAGCGGCATTTTCTTTTTCATATGCAAAGACCTAGCCGTTGGGCGAGATTTGAAAATGCAACATAGGCACTAGAAATCACCCCCCCCCCCCCCCCCCCCCCCCCCCCCCCCCCCCCCCTTATGTGACGCATAGCCAAACGAGCGAGGATCTCAGGGAAAAACTTAGTGAAATAATGAAAAAAGTCTAATATGGCGTTTAGTTGTGAGCCGACTCGACTTGATTTTTGTTTGGAAGAAGGGTCTAGAGATGTCAAAGGAAGCAAGGAAATGAAGGTGAATGTAGTGTGTTGTTTTCTTATTGGATATGACCAACAATATAACGTCTCAGTAAACCCTTCAGGCTCGCGTGCTTTTCCGGGTGGATGCGATTTGATCTCTTCCCAGACTTCTTGTTTGGAGAAGGAAATATCTATCTAGGACAACGGCACATCCGACAAGTCGATCAAGTGTGAGTTGATGGATTGGTCATATATATGGGACTTTCTTACGTAGAGCTGCCGATAAGTGGGAGTGAAGGGTTTTCTCCTTGTCAACAAGGCTGGAGTTGATGCCATTATCGGAATGGTGCGACAATAGAAAGACCATTTGGATAAAAAACAATTTATGAGTTTTTTGTAATAGAGATTTTTCTCACCAAATCAGCTAAATCCAGGAGAGATGCCACCACTTTGTGGCTAACGAAGCACTATCTTGAAGTAAATGCTCCTTCATATAATCTTTAAAGGTACTATTTAAATCTTGATCACAATTATTATGGAAATTTTGAAGAGTAATTATCTTGAGTCGCAACTTGTTGAGCTGTAGTATTCATTTAGAATTAATTAACTAGCTATAATTAATTGTGCTAGCAGCCAGTTTTTATTAACGTTGGCAGCGGTAACTAGGAATAATTGAATTGTACCGCAACTTTTCTGTACTACTCCCTCCGTTTTTTAATATAAGATGTTTTAGCATTTGTTCACATACACATGTATACAAATGCATGTAGACACATTTTAGTGTGCATGTTCACTCATTTTAGTATGCATGTAGACAACATGTACAATACCTAAAACATCTTATATTAAAAAACAGAGCGAGTAGTACATACTTGTAACAAAACAAGCTAGCGATCAATTATTGTAGGCATAAACTAAAAAATAAAAAATAAATTGTAGGCATCTCCGTCGTTTAACCCAGTCACTCACCCCACGCTCCACCCCCAACCGTGGCTTGCTTGCCACGAATGCACACTTACAGAAACAACCCCAGCCCGCGCATTTCCGAAACAGCCCACCGCCTAATCCCACATTCTCATCCCGGCACCCTAAGCAAAAGCAGATATTTTCCAAGGAGCACGGGTCCGTCGTGAAGCGTCGAATTCGAAATTCGAAATGAAAAAGCCACAACCACTCCGTCTCCGTCTTCGTACAGACAGAGCACGCGGTAGCCTCACCAACGGAGCTCCGTTGCTAGGGTTCCGTCCGTTGCCACCACCCGCTCCGCCGACCTATAAAACCCGCCGCGGCGCTCGCCTCGCTTACCATTCCCTTCCTGTCTCGCCTCGCTCCTTCCTTCGATCTTATCCACCCACACAGCTGTAGCAGTAGCACACCACCACCACCACCCACCACCATGGCGTACCGCGGAGGCGGAGGCCGAGGCCGAGGCCGCGGCGGCGGGGACCCGGCGTACGGCGGGCGAGGTCCGGGCGGCCGCGCCCCCATGGGCTTCGTCTGGCCGCCTCCCGGCGCCGGCACCACCCCGCGCCCCGCCCCCGCGCCGACCGCGCCCGTCTACCACACCAACCCGGCCGCGACGGCGCCCGTCTACCGCGCGCCCGTCACCGTCCGCGCGCCCTCGCCGGCCGCGGCGCCGTTCCAGCCGGCCCGCGTCTCCGCACCGACGCCGTCCGCCGCCTCCGTCGCCAAGGAGCTCGAGCAGAAGCTGTTCGTGACCGAGACCGCGCTGGCGCCGCCGGCCGCGGCGGCGGCCGCGGCGGTCGAGGCGTTGCAGCCCGCGGCCGAGAAGGCGCCCGAGGTCGACCTCGCGCCGGTCTCCAAGAAGGGGATGGCCCACCCCGCGCGTCCCGGCGCCGGCACCGCCGGCAAGAAGGTCATGATCCGCGCGAACCACTTCCTCGTCAACGTCGCCGACAACAACCTGTTCCACTACGATGTAAGGCTCGCCGAACCCTCGCTACCCCTGCTACTGCTACGTACTCTGTTTTCTTTGCATGTGTGCTCTGCTTGCGTCGATGTAGTATGTCAGATCTGCTGATTCACGCCTTATCTCGTGCGAGTTCTTGTTGTTTGCGCTCTCTGGTCTGTTTGGATGCAAGTTCGGTGTGGGTTTTCCCTCTATTTTTTTGGTTGTTTTTTTTAGGCGATGGGCGTCTCAGATCTCGTCCATGTGGATGTTTGGTCGAGCGCCTCCTCGTACACGTAATGATTCTCAGCCGATCTGAGACAAAAATTTGGTCGTTTTTGCCGTTCGGTGTTTTTTATGCATGGATCGTGCATGGGAGAGTACTCTCGGTCAATTGACCACGAGAGATTTTGACTGAAACGAATGTTTCCTCCCCAAGCCAGTACCTCCGCGAAATGGATTTTTTTACGACTTTTGCGGTTGTTTTTAGGCGATGAGCGTCTCAGATCTCACCCATGTGGGTGCTTGGTCGAGCGCCTCCGCGTACACGTACGATCTGAGACACACGGAGTGTTGATTTTTTTGGGTCGCTTCTGCCGTTTTGGGTGTATTTTTTGTGATGGATCGGCGCTGCTGCGAGGGTTCTCTCGGTCTCCTGAACCATGAGAGGCTCTGAAGCGAAACGGAAAAGTCTCCCCTCCAAGCCATCCATCCTACAGTCGATCGATCCATTGATTCTTGCGGTTTGCACGCAAGTGTTGTTATGTTAGACAGTAGTAGTACTCCTCGATGGGCGTACGATCGACGTGCTTTTTCATGCAACGCTTTGTGCTATTTTGGGGGCTAGCTCTTCTGGCCAAGTGCTTTTATGATCGCATCCATGTGGGGTTTCCCCCGTTCCATGCAAAAGCCATCCGCCCTTGCACGATTTTCCCCTTTTGGATCTTGTCATTTTCTGGCTTTCGTTGATTGGCACACATGAGTTCTTCGTTTGGACTACCGTGTTCTTGCGAGAAGATAGCAAAGCCACCAGATAAAGCCGGTAGGACGGCAGATGCGCGACCACTAGCATCTTGCTGCCTTCCAGGTCCCCGGTCCTTGCATGCATCTGTCGGTGTGTCCATGGCCATTTTCAGCAAACGGAAGGTCTCTTTGCTGCCTTTGTTGCGCGTCGTTTTGGTCTGTTGCTGCTCTTTAGCTCTCTGTCCTTGCGTTTTGGCAGTTCTGTGCCCATTTTGTCTTGTTGCGTTCAGACTTCAGACGACTGGCCACGCTTTTTCTTTGGCACAACGCTGAGAGCATGCCCGGCGTAGCCGCGTAGGTGCACTTGTGCACAGGCCGTATACTTGTCGAGTTCATTTTGTTGGCACATAGCTGCATCTTGGCTTGTGGTACTTCGTGTTGGCACTTTTTTGGTAACTTTTTTTCGAGTTTTTTCTTGGTTCTCTCTCGACGTTGGGCAACAGTGATCGATCTGTGCTTTAGCCCGGGTGAAGCCAAACAATCCTGGTAGATCTTTTTTTTTACCTCTGCTTGCTTTTTTTATTATAATATATATGTTCGATACATGGGATTTTGATGAAGCATTATGCTTCACCGCTCACATACATCGGAAAATTAAGAGGAAGTTTATCACTGTAACTTTCAGTAGGTTTACACATGTGTGTAGATTATTTTAGATCGCTACTTTTAGGAGTGTACCTCGTGTAAGTGCTGGCGAAATTATTTTACCAATTTATTTGATACATTTTCCGCTCACGTGTTTCTGGACCGCATGATTGCGACGAGATTCGTGCGCTCATCACCCAGCCACATCTCCTCATCCTACGCCGCCACCCCTTCTCCGGCTCCGGGCCTCCGGCGTTACCCGCCGGTCTTCTCAACCGCGGCTCGTAGTTCCGGTTTCGTGGAAACCTACTATGGCTCTATCAAACTTCTGCGTCCTCCTTGAGTTTTGGGTGTTCCTCTTCGGATCGAGTGTTCTTCCCCCAATAGTTTTAATTTTGATCGAATATCCGTTTCCGGTGGATGTTTTCCTGAATCTAGGCCCAAATGGAGGTCAAGAGATGGTATGCGTTGCAATATTTTGCTAGATTTGTGTAGCTGCATTGCCGATAGCTGTTGATTCGACTATTATTGTACATCTGTTCAGTTGTTGCTAGGATCCGACAGTTATTTTTTATATTTTGACTGGATGTTATGCTATATCACTTTAAATCTACTCTTTCGAGTGTATTATAGCATAAATATATTAAATATCTGTGTAGGTTAATTTGTTTGAAATGAATGGCAGTTCTGGTTAGGTTGATTTCTGTGAAAGGCTATTTATCTTTGCTTCTTGTTTACTTGGCTGTAGGTTTCCATTAACCCAGAGTCAAAATCAAGACAAACAAACAGAGAAGTACTCGCTGAACTTATCAAGGTACACGGGAAGACATCTCTTGGCGGCAAACTGCCTGCCTATGATGGACGAAAGAGTCTCTACACTGCAGGCTCACTTCCTTTTGAATCAGAGGAGTTTTCTATTACACTGGTTGATCCTGAAAAGAAAGATAAAGAAAGGTCAGCTCAGATTCCTAGTTTGGCTTTACTTCATTCAGTTTGAGCATCTTGTTATATCAGTTTCTCAATCCCTCTGAATTTTTGCAGGGCTGAAAGGGAGTACAAGATCACCATTCGAATTGCTGGGAGAACAGACCTTTACCACCTTCAGCAGTTTCTGTGTGGAAGACAGAGGGATATGCCTCAAGAAACCATCCAAGTTCTTGATGTTGTCCTTAGGGAGTCACCATCTTGGAAGTATGGCATATACTTTCGAATTTCTTGCTATGATTTTCTTGCCAATACTTGTTTTCTAGAGCACCTTATAACATTTTTCATTAACTTCTCGCTGCAGCTATGTAACGGTGTCCAGATCCTTTTTCTCTACCACTTTTGGTCACAGAGGAGACATTGGTGAAGGATTAGAGTGCTGGAGGGGTTACTACCAGAGCCTGCGTCCAACACAGATGGGGCTTTCGCTCAATATAGGTGCTCCCATTTCCGATACAGTTGATGAATTGCAGTCCGTTCTTGCCTCCTTTATTTGATCTGTTACTCTTATTTATCCAGATATATCAGCAACATCCTTTTTCAAGCCTGTGACGGTGATACAATTTGTCCAAGAGTTCCTCAACTTGCGTGACATCTCCAGGCCTCTGAATGACAGGGACCGTGTGAAGGTACTATTCCTACTGAGCGATTAGAAATACTTATTATGCAGAGTGCAGCATGTAATAGTTGGTAAATGCTTGACTAATCTCTTTTGTACCTAAATACCTGCAGATAAAGAAAGCACTTCGAGGAGTACGTGTTGAAACAAACCACCAGACAGACCAAATCAGAAGATACAAGATAACAGGACTCACTGCTATTCCCATGAGCCAGCTCATGTACTTATCTTTCCTCACATGCTGTTGTATTTTCCATTTTTCTGTAGTCTATGTTCTTTGACAACTAGTAAAAATTGTCTTGCTTGGATATTAGAAAAGTGTGGCTCATGAATTTTGTGCTTGTGGTTTGCTTATTGATGTTGGTGTGTAGGCACTTGGGTAGGGGAGCACAATAATATTTTTTACAACATTCTGCCTGAGGCACATTCATATGATTTCTATAACATAGCAAACATCTGTCTATAAAATGAAACCTCTACGTAATTTTCCTTGTATGAATGCTTACACCATGGCTTAGCTATACGTCTTGTTAGTGTTCTGTCATGACAATTAATGTTTTACTCTGTAGTGTTTCTCTCTAATGTCATATTAATCCTGTTACTATTGTTTTTGTTAGATTTCCTGTTGATGAGAGAGGAACAAGAATGTCAGTTGTTGAGTACTTCAAGAAAAGATATGACTACATACTCCAGCATACTAATTGGCCCTGCCTGCAGTCTGGAAGCGATGCTCGACCTGTATATTTGCCTATGGAGGTACATTATCGATGACTCCTTCCTCATATGTCAATTAGTAATTGTTTTTCAGTTTATTCAGTGCTTCATACAAATTGGTTGCAGGCATGCAAGATTGTAGAAGGACAAAGGTACTCTAAGAAGCTTAATGACAAACAAGTGACCAACATACTGAGAGCAACCTGTCAACGTCCCCAGCAGAGGGAGCAAAGCATTCGTGAGGTACCTGTTATCATGTTGATGCTGCGGAATACTTATAAATATATTCTTTTCCCACATAGTTTTTGCATCATTTGCTAGGATGATATATTTGGAAGTCGCTTTCATTTTTCATGTTGTTAAAAAATGCCTCTTCGATATATAAGCCCTGTTTGCCTTTCCTTTAATGTCATTTCTTATACCATTATTTCTTTTTGTACACTGTAGATGGTTCTACACAACAAGTACGCAGAGGATAGGTTTGCTCAGGAGTTTGGAATCAAGGTGTGCAGTGACCTGGTCTCTGTTCCAGCCCGTGTGCTGCCACCTCCCATGGTAAGTATGCCACATTTTTTGCTCTTCTGTTTGAGCTAAAAAGTGAGGATTTGTCATAATCACATATATTCTGTATGTTTCAGCTGAGATATCATGATTCTGGAAGGGAGAAAACTTGTGCGCCAAGTGTTGGACAGTGGAACATGATTAACAAGGTATTGCCTTGTTACTTTATTTTCACACAGTTTATATCTTGACTTCTACTAAGGATTGCTTTTGCTGGTATTGAAATTACGGCAAACTTTTTGAGTCTTTGTTTGTTCTGATTGTCTTTTGCTTGATACTAGTATTTAGTATATCCTACCTGAAGTCTCATTTGAGTCTTTACACTCTCTAATTAGTCTGTATGTAGTATATGTGATGTTTGATGGTGGTAGACTCATTTGTTTCTTTCCCTGCCAGAAAATGATTAATGGAGGAACCATAGACAACTGGGCCTGTTTGAATTTTTCACGCATGCGTCCTGAGGAGGTATACAGGTTCTGTTGTGATCTGATTCAGATGTGCAATGCCACTGGAATGGTAAGTCCCCAATGCTTTCATGTTTCTAGGCATTATCTATTCAAGATATATGTCTGACTTTTGTTTACAACCCTGTAGTCTGTCAACCCAAGGCCAGTTGTTGACATCCGGTCAGCTACTCCCAACAACATTGAGAATACGTTGAGGGATGTACACAGGAGGACAGCAGAAATAATAGCCAAACAGGGGAAGGGAAGTCAGCTCCAACTGTTAGTAGTGATCCTACCTGAAGTCAGTGGTTCTTATGGTATGCATATTGCTGGCTTGATCAAACATGATTCACCATTTCTTAGATTTTTGTATGCCTATGTGACATGCTTAATTTTGCAGGGAAAATCAAAAAGGTATGTGAGACTGACCTTGGGATTGTGTCCCAGTGTTGCCTGCCAAGGCATGCTTCCAGACCAAACAAGCAATATCTGGAAAATGTTGCACTCAAAATCAACGTGAAGGTACCTACATTTCCCCTCCACAATGCTTTTCAACTTCAGTTTTTTTCAGTAGTGTGATCATTCTTTGTCTTAACTAGGCTGGAGGGCGCAACACAGTTCTTGAGAAAGCTTTTGTGCGAAATGGCATTCCATTTGTGTCTGAAGTTCCAACAATCATCTTTGGTGCTGATGTTACACACCCCCCACCTGGAGAGGACTCTGCATCATCTATTGCTGCTGTAAGTGTGTTCCCATAGCTTACAATTTCTCACTTCATTGTTTGGCCTGTGTGATGTGATCTCTGAAATAGAATACATTGCATTTAGGGTATAATCTTGTCCAAAAGTAGTTGGAACACAAGTATTTATTTGGCATTATTTTATTGAACTGATGTAGGTGGTGGCATCGATGGATTGGCCAGAAATCACCAAGTATAGAGGCCTTGTCTCTGCTCAACCACACAGGCAGGAGATAATAGAAGATCTCTTCAGCGTCACCAAAGATCCACAGAGGGGTACCGTTAACGGTGGCATGATCAGGTATGTTTTATGATTAGTTAGATAGAATTATTGTCAATTGCCACATGGATCAACTGGTAGCCTTACATGATTTTCTCTACAGGGAGTTGCTGATTGCCTTCCGCAGGAAGACAGGCCGGAGGCCTGAGAGGATAATCTTCTACAGGTATGCACAGCAATTTATGTTACTCTTTCCATCTTGTCCAATCAATGTAACTGTTTGACTGATCTTTCTCCTATGTAGAGATGGGGTAAGTGAAGGTCAATTCAGTCATGTTCTGCTTCATGAAATGGATGCAATCCGGAAGGTAAGCCAGCAGTCAGGACTACCTGTCAATATCCGTTTTTGTCTATCTTCTTGGTTATCCTTGGCCCTTGTCATTTTGACGGTTTTTTTACTTATTGCAAGGCCTGTGCTTCTTTGGAGGAGGGGTACCTACCCCCAGTCACATTTGTGGTTGTCCAGAAAAGGCATCATACCAGGCTATTCCCTGAGGTTCATGGGAAGCGTGAGATGACTGATAAGAGTGGAAACATTCTTCCTGGTTAGTATATTTGGTATTTGTATGCCACTGATAACAAGTATCTACTACTACTTGATGCATTGCAGACTCTGATCGGGTGCATTTCTATCTGTATTGTGCTGCAGGAACTGTTGTTGACCTCATGATTTGCCACCCTACAGAGTTTGATTTCTACTTGTGCAGCCATGCTGGCATTCAGGTAGCCACTTGGTCCACATGTCCTTTTCGCATGCAGTCTGTTGTTCAATGTTCAGACACTGAGAATGCTTTGTAAATTCTTCTCAGGGAACTAGTAGGCCAACACATTACCATGTTCTTTATGATGAGAATCATTTCACAGCCGATGCACTTCAGATACTCACCAACAATCTTTGCTACACGTAATCTCTCTTGCTCTTGATATCTCTCTCTCTTGATCTCTCATGACACTGATGATGGTTTAACTCTCTGGTGTATGTGTGATGCAGCTATGCCCGTTGCACTCGTGCAGTCTCTGTTGGTGAGTTTCCTCCTCAGTTTCCTGCCTTTCGTTTACATACATGAAGTTTGATCTGTTCTTTTTTCTTCTAAGCGGAGGTTCCTTTTTTCTATGAATATTTACATGATACTCTAGTAGCTGCTTCGTTTTGATTTGACTATAAATTGGACAGCATTTACATGATACTCTAGTAGCTGCTTTTTACTATTTAACTATAAACTTGCCAAGATAATCTTATTAGCATCTATGCTGTCTGCCATGGATTAGTTACTGAACTACAGTGATATTTGCTTATCCCAATAGTCCTGGCACTTATAGATGTAGTGCTCGGTGTTGGTTTTTCTTGTAGCTGTCTGTGCCTAGCTTGATGTAAAGCTAAAACTCTAAATTTGCATGTACATCCTGACAATATAAACCTTAGTTCATGCCATCTTCATTTGTAGTGAATTAAACAATGAACATCTCTTCCCCATGTGGTATTCAGACTTACTACTTGAATAACTGAGCTGTTTCCTTTACATCCTGTAGCCTTTGTTTCCCGGAGCTAAATTGGTTTAACTTGTTCTGTGCAGTCCCACCGGCGTACTATGCCCATCTTGCCGCATTCCGTGCTCGCTACTACGTGGAAGGAGACAGCTCAGATGGTGGCTCAACCCCAGGCAGCAGCGCTATCGCCCGAGAGGGGCCTGCGGAGGTGCGCCATCTCCCGCTGATCAAGGAGAACGTCAAGGACGTCATGTTCTACTGCTGAAGCTCCCCCTGGAGCTGTTCCTTCTTCGACCTGCAGTAACTTCACTTGCTGAATGATGAGATGTGTGTGAGAGCGCCCTGAGTTGGCGATGATGATTCTGAGTGATCTTTTTGAAAGAACCTGTGGCCTTGGAGCCTGTTGCTCGTAGTTTCTTCTGCTATTCGAAGTAGCCAGGATATGACTGAGCTTTTTGGTTGGCCTTGAAGGCCTTTAAATTACTCAACTCTTTGGAACCTATGCAAGAGCTTTAAGTTATCAAGTCGTTTGCTGCCTTAATTGTTGTGTGCTATTCTGATCTTTCTGTTTTGCCTTTCCTGATTATCATTACTTGGTTGGGTTTTTGGCTTTGTCTCGATCATGAATATCTATGAACTATTTTTGGTTCTGGATATTTGGGCGAACAGATCCAAGTCACAGAAGCAACTAAACTGAGTTGCTCTTTGTTTGGACTTCCGCTTGTCCAGAACAATGCCGATCATCCACTACTAGATTCCACAGCCGAATTGGCCTTTGCACATTGCATCATCTCTTCACTGCTCCACTGTACAACATAGTTCTGATGGAGCTATCTAGACATGTTCTCGTTTAGACAGAAGAAATATGGATGCAAAATCACCAGAGTCTGCATCTTTCTTTTTTATGAATCATCTGGAGTCAGTTCTCATAGGATTTCTTTGTGGATTCTTTCTATCAATCCATACCATCCTCAGAACGACATTTTATTTGTGTAACACATACAACTGATCACAATCCTAACATGTAGTGCACTGATCACAATCCAGCATGTAGTAGACAGAACTGATCGCAAGCCTCACATCACAGATAACATAATTTTGAAGAAAATCCACAAAGCCCACTGTGAGGACAGTGCAAAAATATGTTTTCAGCTCACTTTTTTTGGCATGGGGTCTACTTTGAACGTGACTACATCCTGATATTTGTTTCTTTTGATTTATCCAAACCTAATCACAAATCTAAGAGGAAACAACACATAAGATACATCTGTTCCTTTTGTTAGTTTGAACCAAACCCCAGAAAGGGGATAAGATGCATAACATTCATGTACAGATATTTTGAGTTCGTGCAACAATGCAATCTCCATTCAACTCGAGGTAGAAAGTGCCATAAAAATTTGATACAAACTATCAGATTGTTTGCTATGTTATCATCTTGGTACAAGGCCTAACTTGAGGATGCATACTCAGACTTCAATCTGATGTCGGTGCGAGCATGTATGCATACACTGTCTAGCAGGAAACAACGAACCAAACTTTGAATAGCCCGATGCTCCAGTTCTCTCCTTTGGGTGGGCTTCTATCGCCTGTAGCGGTATCGCTTGAAGTTGAAATACAGATGAAGAATCCCACGCTCAAATGTGCACTTGAATCCCTTCTTATGGGAGTACTCCCATTCCTTGTTTACAATGCGGAAAGACTGCCAGGAAAAATCAGAGTAATTAATAAGTTGAACCTTCCATCAAACTACAGCTAAACTGAAAAGGAGAGGGCAAAAGGCTTACAATATCCTCATATGGAGGGCCAGCATGGAATCTTATATGACATGTCTCCCCAGCGCTTCCATCTTTCTCTATAGTGTATACTGGTGCTTTTGATTTATCCACAAGATCAGGGTAAAATATGTTGAACTTATAACCCTGGACAATTTTAGGAGGTGGGTTGTCGTGATCATAATGAGTTTGGTTGTATTTGTTCCACTCGTATCCAGTATGCACACGATTAAAGTACTTTGGTTTTCTTGGTCGGTACTTGTCATGCCACCAATACACCTGTGAGCACATTAAGCGGTTAAATTTTCATGAGAATCCAGTTGAAACACTGAGAGTGGATGGAGGTTCACTGGCAATAGCGAAATGCACCAAGTTGCTACAATTCTTGTAGCATGTAAAAGCATAATATCATCACAATTCCAAACTAGAGTGTCCAATATAGCTTTAGATTAATACTAATATATCCAAACTTCAAATTCAAGTAACTTGTAATCCTGATTTCCTGACTACCGGTGAATCCAGCATGGTAACGTACTGTTTGATAATATTTTTTAGAAAAAAAAATATGGGTATGTGGTAGAAAGCAAGATGATGTGGTAGCAGTTCTACATTCCTCAGATGATAAAAAATATTACAGTATTGTTTCTCTCCAGAAGGCAAATGAGACAAACCTGTGAATCCAGGTTCACTTCAGCACCTGAACCAAATACAGCATCCCCTTCCTCCATTGCTCCCATTGCTTTCATTGCTTTCACCTCCATTTCATCTGGTTTTCTTGCCTTAGCTGTCATGACATCCTTAACTTTCCTCTGATGCTCGATAACTACAGCTTCACGTTGCCGATCCTGGAGATTATTTCAAAGCGTAGAGCGCACATGTGAGACTAATCGGCCAACCTCATTTCAAATTTGTAATGAACACATGCCATGTACCCTACTCATGCAACACTGAACTGAGAGAAAAAACATGTCCCCAACCCAAGGGAAAACAAATGTTGCATAAAAAGACCCCAAAAGAACCTTAAGGTCAGTTTTGGCCAATTTCCCTTATTAACTACTAGCCAACTATTTGTCTATGTAATGAAGAGACAGAGATCCTGCTCGTTGTTCACATCTTAAAACTTTAGATAAGGGAAAATGTCCTTCGTCCTAGGGTGAATTAGCATTACCATCAAAAGTTAAATGGAACTAAGCCTCTTTCAGGGTAAACATGCACGAAGGTCTCCAAGTTCCAACTGCTTGAAAGGTTATCCTATGATCTTATTGGCATGTTGCCCTATTACAAGTATTTCTATCATAGGCTGCTAATTAACTTCTTTTTGCACAATATGGTGTACGCGATTGCTATCAGGGCGTAATTAATAATTTAATTAATAACGAGTTGGTATCAACTTTTGACTGCATAAATAACCATTCTTATTTGGGTCGGCGCTTCTATTACTGTAAAAAAGCACAATATTGCAGAAAAAAGAGTGTACCAGTTCCGCCTTGTCCTCATCAGGATCAATTGCATCTTCATCTTCATTGCCATGCGTTAGCTCAGGCGAGAAGGAACCAGCTTCTTCATCCAAATGGTTCTCTGTTTCTTCAGCAATAGGTTCTGGAGAATATTGTTTATCCTCTGCGTATCAAACAGGTATCAGAAAACACTGTTGTTATCTAAGAATAAGGGTTGTTAATTGATCATAAGTAAATCTAAACCTTCTTCTTCATCATGCATCAAATCCTCCTCTTTAGTGTCTAATTCCACATCAGCTTCCACAGCCTGTTCCGGAGCGGCAGTATTCTCTAGACGATGCAGATGCTTCCGCAGGAGAGAAGCATGGATTTCTCTCAGGCAAGCCTGCACGGGTACAAATAAGAAATAAGCCTATCTTTTTTATGAATTATGAGATAATATTGATCAACTGTGCAACCAGATAAACTATAAGTTCAGAAAGCTAGAAAGAGCAGCCCCAGACTCCAGATGAAAGTTTCCAGTTGAACCGGACTGCAAATCATGTGGCTTTGAAGATAATGTTGCATAAACAGGGTCAAATCAAGATACCAATACACCATTATACTTATGTTCTATGAATAAATAAATAAAAAGACTAATGGTGGTATAAACAGAATTCACATTTGCTTCTGTCAAACTGAAGAACCATTAACAGTTTCTACGAACTACAAGCATGACATACCTTTGCTTTGTAAATATGAAGGCGCTTCAAAATGGCCTCCCAGTATTCAACAACTTTTGCAGTTCCAGAGCGCATCTGGGACTCAATTTGATTTTGCATCTCTTCCAGTTCTGTGGAAGTCTTACCCTCCAAGAGATCTTTTACATCCCCCTCAATGCTTGCATGTAAGCCTCTCTCTTCCACTTCGCGGGGTAATTCCTCACCACGCACCCTAGCCCGGTCCATGGCATCTCTTTTCCGAGCCTCACCCAGCTCCCAGTCACACACTACCATGAGTGCCTGATGAATTCCAAATTAAACTTGGTCAACAGGTGTGAACAATTTAGATAATCATACAAATATGAAATGAATAAACTTAGCATATTAATGAGATCTCCTCCCATATTACAAATATGCCCTCAAGCTTGGTTTAGTTTCAGTGAGGAACTAAGGGTTAAATTGTATCTAACAAGCTAAAGAACATGTTCTGACATACCATACCACACAGTACTTTTGCCAAATAAAACTGATAGAGCACAATACCCAAATACTGTCAACTGAGGACCCTGCCGACTACAACTTAAGACTACAGTTTTGGTAGCTCATTCGGGTATGTATCATAGGCATAGATGTCACACATGGATAAATATTCAGGACGGCAAGATGAAGACATGTACCTCCCAGTACTTGACATTCACTTGGCTTTCCCTGTCCAGATCGAGATGCATCTTAATGTCATCACGTAGCTCTTCCATCTCCTTCACTGTTAAACCCTGGAATTTTGCAAATTACTTATGCTTCAATAATTGTGAAAAAAAAGGGTGAGGGCTAGTTGTACGAAGGTAGTGGGAACATATGGTACAGTTATTTTCAAAATAAATTGAAAGAACTATAGAGGGAGATCCTCTTTCTCTCTTTTGCACACAAATTGCTGAAGGATTTTTACTTGTTAGTTACAGTGGCTTAATGCAGATGCAGCTAGAATTTGAACATGGATTTGTTTTACTTGGTGACAAATGACTAATGAGGTCTTAAATCTGTCAACTTTGGAATTCTACTGCATTTGTATGAGAACAAGTCTGGCTTTAGATTTAACTTAATATTTATAGCCGGTTTACGATTTTGTGGGTGAGAATAGTGAGAAACAAGATATGTACGAACAGATTTTATGTTTGAGCTTGATAAGATACATATGGATCTAGTAGATGGGAATAAACCAATACTTCCATGGTAGGGAAATTCAAGAGAAGAAAAAAGACTGCTTAATTAAGTTTAGTAGTGCACCTTCTCCTAAAGAGCATACTACAGGGAAGCATAAAACCTCAAACAGAAAAAAATGTTTTGTCCAAAACTATAATAAAATACTTTCAAAAGCCTAAGAAATAAGGAGCAAATACACGAGAAGAAATGTCAGTCTGGTTTCAGTGAAACCAATACTTTACTGTCTTTTCCAAATAAGTATCAGAAAAAACATACTGAAAACTAATGGCACACTGTAACGGATGGAGTAATATGACTTAAGTATTTAACTGTTAGATGAAATGCATGCTTATCATCACAACATAATAGTCAACCGGTAAATACACTGAGTAATGAGATTTTGTCACCCAGGGGACTACACGGTACGGGGAGTGTTTATCATTCTATTGTCAAGGCTGAATAGGACAGACCAAATGGTGTGCTTGAGTGCACCACCTAAATACAGAAGGAATCAATAAACCTTATTCTGAGGTTTCTTTTAAGTGCGAGCATACAACCACCCTTTGGTGAATGATATCAAACAAGTTACAAGAATTGACGTATACCTTGAACACCAAGTAGGGCTCATTTAACTCAACATCAAATTCATCTGCGAAGTTAAGATTCTTCAGGAGAACATCAATAGGTTTTGTACGTCCCTCCCGTAACCTGATCTCAGACCTAAATTTGCTTTGATCAAAATGAAACTGCATTCCAACAAAAGAACTGTTTAATAATGAAGCCATGTTAGTTCAACAAACGCTGCATGTTATTTGTTAGGCAGTGAAGTATGAACCTCTTCCTCTTTCTTCTCCCAATCTTGAAACTCAGCACGTGCTCTTTCTCTGGCTAACAATGCCTACGATATACAAATTAGATATTTAGTTCCACAAGCAATCTTACTTCAAACTATATATGACTAAAAAAACCAGAGATATATACTGACCATTTCCTCCTCATGCTGTGCCTTTTCAATTGCTCTTTCCTCCCTTCTTTTCTTAACCTTCTCTATTTCAGCCTAAATTTGAAGTGCGGGAACAGGAATTAGGCACCAGAACAAAAACGGTCATAGACTTTAACCTTTCTTTTTTTTTAAATAGTTAATGTGAGGATATACTTTGATGCAGTAGCCACCAAACAAAAATTACTTGTCCAAGGCATAAGACCAAAGGCACTTTTTTATGGGAACGATCAACACATATAATGTTTATGAATGTGCAGAAGCATAAGCTTACACTTTGTACGCTTTATTTTTGGTAGGGCATTTGCAGTTATGCGCATTTTTTTAACTTTAGAACATGATCTGGTGTATACTGTAGGCAAGTATATATTATTTAATATAACAGATACTTCCACCCCCAACAAGTCATAATGAAGTGTGTGCACTCCTCTTGCTCCATAAGATGATAGAAACATAATGCTAATCTGGTGAGCGACCACAAGAAAACATTTATTTATCTGGAAAATTATAATCATGAAGAGTTAAGTTCATTCGAAGTCTAAAACCTATACTTTGTTAATTGTATGAAGGATCATCTTTAAGTTCAGGCGGTACATCAGTGATACTTATATAGGCTTCAAAGTTCAAATTCATAATATAAGAAAATAGAACATTAGTGCTAGTGAAATTTACAGTTTATAATACCATTCTGTCCCTTTGCTTCTTCTTTTCAGTTTTGACGGAAATGTCCACCATTTGTCCTTCAGTTACAGCACGCTCAATCTTCTTTCGCCAAACAAAGCTGCAAAACAAGAAGGTTTGAACTTGAACATCCTTCTTTAGGTATGTCAGACTAAAAAAATATTCAGGGCAACCTTAAGTAGCATGCGACTGTTAAGGATATTAAACAATCTATGTTCTGCAGTCCAGCCGATATTTTCTTACTACTCAACAATACAAAGAAATATCAGGAATATTACATAGATTATAGTTTCAATGGTCTAAAAACTCTGTGCAACCAAAACATGAAATCAAACATAACAGATATCTCGAATAGCGGTGAGAATATATCACCTACAAGGAAACTTACTAGCACATTAGCTAACCAGGTACATTTTCTTATTTCCTACAGGATATGCATGTCTTCAGGTTATATGCATTATTCAATCATCAAGCTAGTTTATTCCTTGCATACTTAACAAGGACAAGTCATCACAGACTCACTACAGTGTCACTAACGAAGCCCAAAATTCAAACGGTTATAACAGATTCAGAGTAACAGCCACACCTATCCGCAGAGCTATCTCTGATTTAGGGCATCAAAGGAACATTAGCCTACCAGCACCAAACAGATGCTCAGCCCAAATTTGTACTAGCAAATCGAGTATCACTAACGCAATGCACAATGTATCAGAAGAGGGGAAGCGAATTGGCGTACTTCTCCGTCAGGTTTGGATCCCCAAAAGGGTTGGAATCGTTGGAGTACCCCGACACGGCGTTGGCCTTCATCTTCTTGGCCACCTTCTCGGCCTGCAGAACCACCACCATTACCGAGTTAGCAACCGAAACCCTAACCGAGAGGTAGCCGAACGGAAACACGCCTGCGCACCTTCTTCTGCGCCTTCTTGGACATGTACTCCACGAGCTGCTCCTCGGTGACGCCCCCGCGCTTGCCGCTGCCGCTCCTCTTCCGGCTGCGGCCCCCGGAATCGGATCCGGAGCCCGACGCCTGGGAATCGCTCCCATCGCTGGAGGAGGACGGGGTGGCCTTCCGGCGGCTCCTGCGGCGGTGGCGGCTCCGGCTCCGGCGGGGCGAGGCGCTGGAGTCGGAGGCGTCGTCCGAGTCGGACGGGGACGGGCTGCGCCGGCGCCGCCGCCGCGACGAGCTCTCGCGCTCCTTCCTAGGCATGTCGGCGATGGGACGGGAAGCCGGCGGCGTAGGGGAGATTTGGTTTAGCAATGGAGTCGATTAACTGAACAAAAAGAATTGGAGTGTGCGGTATCCAGGCCACACGTCAGACGATAGCGGGAATCGTGATGCAGCTGGGGAACACATATCTCATCATTTCCCTGTGCAATTATACCACCCGTGTAATGCAGAAGAAATTAATTTACCTGTTGCAAATAAAAAGAGAAGAAGAAATTTAGGCCCCATGTAGAATGTAACAAAAGGATAGAAAATCTTCAAAAGTGTCGTTTGGATGACACGCTAGAACAAACACAGAAGAAACTATAGACACCATGAGGCCAGACGTTATGTTAGTTTTCCCTCAAAATTTATATGGAATAACCCATTCCATAGGAAATTCAAAAGAATATCCGAATATGGAATTCATATTCGTTTATTCCATACGACATAATAGGGATTTTTCCTACGGTAATCCTACACTCTAAAATTGTGTGTGCTCCCTTTGTTGCAAACGGGGCCTTAAGGGGTTCTTTGATTTACATAATTTTCAAAATATGGGAATAGGAAAAAACAAAGGATTGCAACGTCGGTGTATTCCAGTCCTACAAGATTTCATATGCAACAAAGTTTTTTCGATTCCATCACATGAAAATAAAGAAATTTTACAAAGAGATTTAGTTGGATGTTAGATTTAGTAGTGCAAACGATTTCATAAGAAAATTCCGTATGTAATTCAATCCTACGAATCAAACAACCAACATAAGAACAAATTGTAAGGAATTGAGTCCAATAAAATTCATATGAGAATCATTCTAATCAAAGAGCATGACTTTATTCTCGAAAAAATGCAATTTCACAATTAAGATTTATATGGCCACTAAATATAAATGATTGTTTTTTTAGTCATGCACATGATCAACCAATTTTGAGCGACCATAAATACCAGAATTGTGGGGAAGATGTAAATCGGAGAAAATCATGGGGGGAAAACTAGTAACTATAGAAACAAAACTACACTTTTGGATGAAAACTTCGCTTGATCATATCCAAGATTCACACAAGACTTGGTTGTCAGCGGAAAATTCTTTTTCTCTCTTTTGATTTGCGTTCGTAGATAACAGAGCAACACTTCTGTGTATTTTTTTTCTCTCCAAAGAATTCTCTGTGCTCTTTCGCAAAAAAAAAACAAAGAATTCTCTGTGCTATACCACGCAACTACTACCAAAGTTCCATACCAACTCAGCTTACCCATTCATAGCAGAAACCAATAGCCGTGTTTCCCTTCGTTGTAGTCAGGCAAAGACTGATTCATCTAGGGTATCACAACACAAATACCGTTGGCAGCAAGGCATTGTTCGCAAAAGTTGCTACTCAGGTTCACAATCACATTCAACGGCAAGGCAGAACAAGCAAGTTACATAGTCGCTGCATAGTCACAGACTCACGATGCATATAGTCGATACTGCGTAAGATGAGATAATAAAGGCAGTGAAAAGGAAGTTGAGGTGATACGAGGAAGCCAATATCTGGTCAGACTTCCTCTCTTCTTTGTCTGCCAACGACAAGCAGAGTAAAATGTGAGAACTTAGTGCACATATATGCTGACATGCAGGTAATTTTTTTCTGTCTTAGCTAGCAGGTTAGAGGCCTTCTGTAAGAACACGATGGAAGGAAAACCAAACATGTTATTAGCGGTAGCAAATAAGCAAAGATGTGTGTACAGTGTACGAGCTTCTCCTCTCCGTGATTCTTTGCCGCTTTCCTTTCTCGGAGTCTCTATTGCCGGGTGAAAGTAAAGGCGACATGCAACGGCAAAAAAGGATAGTTGATAGTTAATGATATTTGCCAGTAATAGAAAACAACACTTTGATACCAAACATAGGTGCAAAACAATGATGAAAGTGAAAATTCTACGAATTGTATCTTTTTTGTATAGCCTAAAATATTAAAACTCTGAATATCTCGACACTATCTACATCTGCAAAAAAGACAAATGGGTGTATCTGAGTGGTGAACAATAAAAACGAATTTTAAGGTAAAATTTGCACGCTTGTAGATCTCGACAATATCTACATCTCTGATTTTTTTTTTCGCGATTTTTGGAAACTAAAAAATGTCATTTTCGATTTTACAAAAAAAACTACATGTAGCCCGGTTTCCAAAAATCCACTCACCTTGCACTACTATAAACATTGATAAATATTTAGAATATTCTCTGTAAGTTTGACTGGTTCATAATTATTAGTGTACTACGGAGGCAATAGATTAATTATACATGCACCATGATTCTGTCAGAAGATGTTTACTATCGTTTACGTTTATTCATGGTCATAAATGTCTGCACTTTGAGTATAATCAAACTTCACATCCCCCCCCCCCCGAAAATTCTCACTTCACCCAACAGTTATTTGCGCTGCCTGTCTATCAGAATGTGTGTCAATAGACGCTGGCATAGACGCTGGCATGATCACGAAAATAGAGAGTAAGAGCCTTCCAAGGTTGTTACTCTAACTAGTATTCGTTTTCTCAACGTTATGATGTTACAAGGTTTAAAATTGATGTGAAATTGTTTATGAAAGTAAATATAGTGTAGTACATATACCATACAAAACATGATTTTTTTTCCTACATGACCACGTGTATTGCAAGTGCACGATTACTAGTATCTTTAACGCGCGTTTAGCTAGGAAAGGTTGTATTGCGTGTGGATGAACAGGAATCAGAGGGACACTTGTAGACCACATCATTATCTGTAGTGACCCAGCACACCACTGCATGTTGTAGTGTACAAGTCGTTGACATAATACCCACGGAAGGACCATTCCGTAAATATTACATCCTTCAGAGTAATACAACAGAAACATAGCCGGTCCAAGGTAACACTATAGGATAACAACACTATTTAGTACAAAATCTCGAGAACTTCCTTTACATACAGAAGTAGGTCTCATGCAAATGAAACTCGCAAAAGATCCAAGTCGAAGCACTAAGCTGGATACCAGCTCTACTTCTAACTCCTAATTCACTACTGCTGTTATCACAGCCCTATCTATCCATTTGGAATCTCCGTGTCTGGAGTTGTGCTCCTCCATCTAGCTATAGTTGTCATGTCCATAGGCTTTGTTGTCGACGTGTCCACCGTTGCACTATGGTCGCCACGTATCCGTTGGCTAAGTAGAGGTTGATTCCTTCAGGCCCACCAGGTTGATTTGACTCCTTGTCGAAGATCTCACCAATATTGCTATGGATTCCTGTCCTTCTTCTGCTGTCTCCAATTATCTAAGCAGGGGTCAACGGAGGAAAGAGTGAGCAACACGAGCGTTACTCAGCAAGTTCATATAACAGGAATAAGGTGTTTTATGCACTAGCTACCATCCATCCCAAAAGGTCATGGATGAACATGCATAACTTTGTAAAACATTTTTAGGAAAAGATTTATTTTATCTTCAGAAAACTATGCCCGTCATCGATTCACAGGTGCTAGGGCCTTGAGGAGCCTCCTTTCCTGCAGCGTTCGCCGTTCCTTCCTGGAACGTGGAGTAACATGTCACATTTTTACACTCTGCAGAGGTGCGTTACTTTACCCATAAGAGACCAACGCCTTGTTGCACAACCGGGCGAGTCTTTCCCGTCCACACTTCCTTTGGTGTGGGGCCCAGTCGTTGATCCAAGCCATTCGCCGTGCTTCTCCAACAACCCCGCATGCCCACCCAATTCATGCATAGCAGAATTACCCCTGGCTCTACCCCTCACGATAGATACCTAGGCATCCTCTTGCAGACCATCATAGACACCAGAGTCCGTGGGCATTAAGGGGTCCCACCCATGTGCATGTAGTCGCACTAGATCTACAGCGTACGGCTCTGGCTGCCCGTTGACATGCGAAAGGGAGAAGATCACAGATGACTTTCCCGTCCCATTCCAAGTCTCATGGTTAACGCTTCATATACGGCGCAAGAACGCTGACGGCATTGGTTCTTAAGTCCTAGGTAATACTTTCCCGTGCAAATGGAACCTCCACCAACCACATCATACCATGGTTCCATCTGCCAGCCAACAATATATATATAGCAATTCACATCATTCGAAAATAGGTTTTACTTTTTCATGCAATGATAAATCATAGTATTTTGCATTTACTTTGATAAACATAATCAGGTAGGACATGAGCAAGAGTGAACTTGCCTTTTTGACTGCAAGATTATGCAGCCAAGGTCTTCGATACAATAAAGACTCCAAAATCTGGAAAAACATCATTGGTCCGGTAAGGACTAATGTTTGAAGAAGCAATATGCTATTATGCATAAATATGAGATGCATCGCTTAAAACTACGTAACTAACTCTCGATGGTTGAGGGTTGTTTGAGTTTGGTGATTACTTTTAGATTAGTTTTGTCTTCAAGTTTACTTCACAAGAAAGATGAATTTAACATTCTAATTTTTAAGTACCATGTTAAACATAAGAATAAAGTAAAATGATATCATAGTATTAAGTGATTGTTTTAGGGTTGATCATAATCTCTATGTTTGTAAAGAACATGTATTGACTTGAATTAATTAAAGAAGTGGTGTAGTTTTATTATTCATGAATACAAAAAGAATAACTTTTGAAGAAATAAATAATATATACATTTGTTGGTATCAACACATATCATAAGGATAATTATTTTAATTAATCAAGTACTTACTAACTTATACTTAGCTTTGTTTATTTTTGGATGAAGGATTTGTTTTTTAGAGTAGAACATTTTTTTATTGCTATATTAGTGTTTGTGAACTTTTAAGTTGTTTCCTATTTTCTTTACTTAACCAAACTATGAGTTAAAGAGAAATGAAATATGTGAAACATTTATTCAACAGAACTTAGTAGTTCAAAGTTTTGTTGGATTCTTATTTATTTGAAATGATTATTATATAGTAATCGAACAATTTCAAAAGCTTATAACTTCATTTTCAGAATTATGAAAATAATCCTATTAATTATTTTCTTAAATAGAGTATCATTTTAATTAATCATTATTGAAATAAAACATTATATGTTATGGTGAAAACCTATTTTAGAATTTGAAGTGAAGCATGTGAAACATTTTACATGAAATTAAAATGTATCTAAATTAGCATTTTAAATTAATTCCATATTTCAAATAATAACCAAATTGTTGTTTCAATTTTATAATGATTCAACTTTAACTAAACAAGCATTTTGTTTACATAAACAGATAAATTCTATTTTTCTGGTCATTTTGGTATATTATTTGTATTTTTCTGATTTAAAATGATTTAGTTATGAAATTTCAAAGTTTAAATTGAAATTAAACAATTTCTAAAATTCTCAATTTGAGTTGGACCCACATGTCATAATTTTAATAATTACTAAACTAATTTCTAAAATGAATATAATTCTGACAGTGGGGTACACATGTCATATATCTATTTATTTTTGAAAAGGAAAACTAGGGAATAATCTGATTGGTCTGCTGACGTCAGCATGACGTCAGCAATGGCCGGTGCTCCACTGTCGAGCACGGACTCGACGATTTCGAGTGTTCCCGGACGAATTCGAGTGTGCAGAAGACAGAGCACGACAAGGTGAACCATATGGTGGTGGCGCCGCTGGCAAATCATCACCGGAGCATCGCCGGAGACGAGCTCGCGCGACGGCGAACGGTGGCGCACAGCACGACCACTAACCCGTGTGCGATTGTAGAAATTAAAGGACTAGGGAGCTTTGTATGCTCACCATGAGTACATCGGTTGGCTCAGCGAGGCTTGAGGAAGACGGACGGCGTCGAAATCATCCGCGAAGCTCGGCGGCCGGAGTTGGAGAAGATGACGGATTTCTCCCTCCCTAGAGCTTCCCAGCACGCGAGAGTAGATGAGGAGGACAAGGGAGGCATGGCGGAGCTTCCCAGCCCCTCGAATAAGCACGGGGAGGTCGGAATCGAGCGCACGGCGGCGGCTCCCGCACGGCTAGGGTTAGAGTTTCCCGTTGATTTCTGGGGAAAGAGGAAGATAGAGAGGCGAGGTGAGGTAGAGAGAGAGATGGGGACGTCTCCCGTGCTTCTTATCCCCGCAAGCAAGAAGGCAAGCAGGAGGTGGCACGGCGGCGTCGTCCTCTGCCTTCTGGCAAGAGGAAGAAGAAGAGGAAAACGAAAAGGAAATGCCATTTTGCGAAAAACCCCCTGGGTTTCCGGGAAATAGCAGAATCAGTGTAAACAGGCCCCTGGTTCCTGTTTTTGGACTATTTTAAGGTTATAAAAATTACAGAGAAGTCCCTGGACAGTTTAGAATCCTAAAATTGAGTTATTTCCAGTTAAGGACATAAATATTTGAATTATTTTAGAATATTTGCATGATTTGAATTTATTTGAATTACAAAATGTGTTTGGCATAATTGAATTTATTTTACATTACTAAATTTGTAGCTTACAGTTTATATTTTTGTTGAGCATTATTTGCATAATAATTTATTTATTACCATTTGATTATTTGGGAATTTGCTATATTATAAATTCATTTGGAATGGTAATGGTTTTGGTCATAGTGGAATTTATTTTCTACTACAAAAGTTATTTCTTATAACTTCTGTTTTTGGTGGGACATTAATAACAACATGAATATGTATTTTGCTATAATGATCATTTGTGAATATTTTGCATACTTTGAATTCATTCTCCAATTAAAAGGAATTTAACCAAATTGGATTTATTATTTACTCACAATTGTATAAGTTGTGAGTTTTTGTGGGGTTATATTTATAGCAACATAAATGAATACATACATTGCTATACTATTGTTTGTGAGTATTTGCTACTTTCAATATTAATTAATATTTCTTACTTGAATTCACAAAGTAGGTGGTTATAGGTAATCAAACTATAGATTTCAATAGATGTCCAAGAGATGGATTAAGTGTTTGATAAAATATTGGGCAACACCCAAATTATGGTCCATCAGTATATGCATGAAGTCACACTGTGGTGCCTGCAGAGAGTATGCACAATGTTTTAACAAACTCCATGCCACACATGAAATATTGCCTCAGTGGTTTTAACTTGTGATACCTGACATCTTAATCATGTGAAAACATGATCATATGTGTATAGATACACAAGGTAGTGATATCCTGCCTGTGATTAGGACTTATGATAAAATAGATGAATAGAATGATGAGAACAGAATCATACTTGATTCTCTCACTCATACTGATAATAACAAAAATGATATTCTCCCTTTTTAAAGATCAAATTATTATGTGTGTGGAAGCAAGTTGCTTATACAAGGGATTATCAGTTAGTCCATGGGTTCCATTTACCACATGTCCAAATTCATCTCATCATGAGAATAAATATTTGAACAAGCCAAGTGGCTCTTGTCACTGGATGAACTTGTGAACTCCTCTCCTATGAGACATGTTCACACTCACATGAATTAGTGAAGTAACTCATGTGATTTCATTAATTGGTGATAGAAGAATGTATATGTGTTTTATGACATCTCAATTTGCCTTATGCATACAAAAGAATTTGTTAACAAGATAATCAGTCTTGTCACCAAATTACTTCATATATTACAAAGGTTGAGATGTTCTGAATTATCTGACCTTCTATTTATTTGTATATGACACTCAATTGTTTGAGCATACAAGAGTGATTTGTTAACAAGGTGATTAGGCTTGTTACCAAACTACTTCTATATAACACAAACCTTAGAATATCACACTATTTGTAGAGAAGTTAATAAGAGTAAATTTTGATATTGGAGTTTCCAAATACTTAGTAATGGACTAGCATAATACTTCTATGCATATCAAAGAAATACTTCTTCATAATCTTCTTGTTGAACTTCCTCCTTTCTTGTGTTGCCTTCTCTTGTAGAATGATTTTGAGAAGATTAGGAGATAAGAAGATAAGATAGTCTTGATAGGATAAGTAGATCTAGATTAAGATTTAGTTTAGTCTTTTATCCACCTTCCGTATATTCCTTCTTTTCTTTTCTTTAAGATATGTACTTATTCGATTAATGATGTAAGTCATACTCATCATTTGATTTATAGTTTCTTGTATTATTCGTTTGTAACCAATTGTTTGAGAATTTAGATAAGACAAGATTTTGAAGTTTATAGCACTCATGTTGATGACTAAGTCTAATCCACCAACATCAGCGAAACCTCGATGTATGTTTCACAAGTTTGGTTCCAAGTTTTTAAGTTATTCGACATCTATGGTCATTCTCAACTAGTCTTTCGAGTGGTGGTTGAACACTCTATGACTTCGTTGAAAAAGTTTTAAATTTTCTCGTATTTTCAGATGCATGCTATGCAAATGCACAAATCTAATTTAACCCCTTTCTACTCTCTGAACTACGGGTCATTACAGTATCTCCCCCTTAAAATCAACTTCGTCCCGAAGTTGCGGTTTCCCTCACGTATGGATGAGTGTAAATCACTTCTTACAATATCATCTTCTCCAAACCTTCTTCCTACAACACAAAGTAACAACCAAATCTATACCGCTGAATGGATCTGCCTTCACTTTCCACCTTTCTATTCAAACGTCCATCAAATTTACCTAATGGTTTCTCGAAGAATTCAGGGTACTGCCACAAGGTTGTGATTTCCCAACAATTCCCCGGTTAAGAGATATCCTTTCTAACATCCAATAACTTCCCGGAGTACAATTGATAAGTCCACCATGACGCGAACAACCAATAAGATCTCCCGGTAAATCAGATAATCACTCTCACTAGCATTCCAGTTGGCTTTCCTAGAGTCTAGAGAAGAAGACCTATTGCACAACAGGGTGCAATTGGTGATAACATAACTCTAAAATAGAATAGGTTGTTGGTTATCTAGTCCAAACTCGGCTGATATAACAACTCTTTCATTTGTCTGTTGCTGGAATTTGATTCTTTTATTTCGATTTATCAAACGATGTGCCTCTTCAATCTTATGTTGGTTCAACCTCCAACTGATTCCTTGGATCTTAGGATGTCAATCCTATGGCAATCCATCCTTCTCTACTGCTACCCCGTATAAATGATGACTTCACTATATCTTGACATCACATGTCTCTATTGGCAACATGCCAAATAACTAACTCCTTGGGCTATCGACAATCTAGGAACTCATCTCCCATGGTCCTGATGTGTGTTCTTTGGAACATTGAACTTTGAACTCTTGTTGCCTTGTTCTCGATGATATTACTATCTCGCTTTGCTTGAAATATCAGACTTTGTTGTTGTCTGCTAAGTATTGAATTTGTTGCTTCATACTCCTCTACCACCAACTTCATGACTCTTTTAGACATATAAGTCATGTACTACTTCTTCTTGATCTTTTTCCAGAGTTTAATTGTGCCTTATGACTTCCAACACCCATTTCTTCCGTCAAGTTACGACAACTTCCAACTATATGTGACTACATACTGCGGCTTCTTCCATCGTTTTTCAGTTCTCGCTTGATATCCTTCACTATATCATCTTCAGTAAGCCCTCTTCCAAATGGTGATGATATTCTTCCTTGATCTATCGTAGTTCCTCCATCCTTCCATGTTCTGATGATGCTGATCTCCAATCCAAATATGATGTGGATTGTGGTCTATCACCACGTGTAGCTTCATTTACTTCGGTCATCTTGACTTCCATCTCTACAAAAGCTTTCATTGTTGTTTGAAACTTCTGAGAACACGTCTCTCCCTTACACGAATCCTACCTAGCTCTAGATTAGTAACATGAAGAGAAGAACTCAATGTAACAATCATGCCATTGTACATCAAATTCTAACTTCATGTACCAACCTAGCCAATCAAAAATCCAATAAGATCCAGTAAATTGCAAATGCAGTTATATATCAATCATGCAACATAAGCCCGTAAAATAACTAGTACCTTGAGTAAAAACATCTCAAGTACCCAGGCTTAGATGCTATACACTACAATATAGGTATATATTACCTTATAGTCCTATGCTAAAACAACTCTTTGACTCGGTATTTACCCCAGTTGACCATTTGCAATGGAGTAACACAAAGACAAAGTACTCAAAGAGTAGTTGTGGTTTGACTTGGTTTCTTATGGAACTAAACTCCATGTAAATTGAATCTTTCCTCTGGCTAGAACAAATGTCTGCAGACATATCTGTATCCTCCATGTAGTTACTCATGGTACAACAGAAGTAGTAATGTAGCTTCCGTCATTGTTTATGCCATCTCCTATTTCCTTAACAGTCTATACTATACTCAGGTGAATCCCCTTTGAACTTCATCATTAGGGTATTGGCATACTTTTCATAGCTGAATGTCGATGATTCTCCACTATCATCAAACATCTCCTAACTTCCTCCATCACGAACTTATGATAGGGTTCTACTTCATAGGATAGGGTTATCAATGATACCATATAAGTAACACTGACGTGGATGTAATCCATTTGGTGTATCAACTGGTACAAGACAGTCTTAACTGGTTATACCAAGTTGGAAATTAAATAAGGTAGATGAATATTATACCTATAGAATAGTAAATAAGAATATCTACTCCAGTTGGGTAAGAAAATGTGTATACAAATATGACAGTATTATCCTCAGGTGAATAACCATCATAGTTATAGAAATATAGAGTTTAGTTAAAAATATGATAACTCCCTATAGTCTTACCAACCTACAAGTCTCCTAAAAGGGTTTTAATCCTAAGGTCGTTCGCTCTGATACCACCTGTAGTGACCCAGCACACCACTGCATGTTGTAGTGTACAAGTCGTTGACATAATACCCACGGAAGGACCATTCCGTAAATATTACATCCTTCAGAGTAATACAACAGAAACATAGCCGGTCCAAGGTAACACTATAGGATAACAACACTATTTAGTACAAAATCTCGAGAACTTCCTTTACATACAGAAGTAGGTCTCATGCAAATGAAACTCGCAAAAGATCCAAGTCGAAGCACTAAGCTGGATACCAGCTCTACTTCTAACTCCTAATTCACTACTGCTGTTATCACAGCCCTATCTATCCATTTGGAATCTCCGTGTCTGGAGTTGTGCTCCTCCATCTAGCTATAGTTGTCATGTCCATAGGCTTTGTTGTCGACGTGTCCACCGTTGCACTATGGTCGCCACGTATCCGTTGGCTAAGTAGAGGTTGATTCCTTCAGGCCCACCAGGTTGATTTGACTCCTTGTCGAAGATCTCACCAATATTGCTATGGATTCCTGTCCTTCTTCTGCTGTCTCCAATTATCTAAGCAGGGGTCAACGGAGGAAAGAGTGAGCAACACGAGCGTTACTCAGCAAGTTCATATAACAGGAATAAGGTGTTTTATGCACTAGCTACCATCCATCCCAAAAGGTCATGGATGAACATGCATAACTTTGTAAAACATTTTTAGGAAAAGATTTATTTTATCTTCAGAAAACTATGCCCGTCATCGATTCACAGGTGCTAGGGCCTTGAGGAGCCTCCTTTCCTGCAGCGTTCGCCGTTCCTTCCTGGAACGTGGAGTAACATGTCACATTTTTACACTCTGCAGAGGTGCGTTACTTTACCCATAAGAGACCAACGCCTTGTTGCACAACCGGGCGAGTCTTTCCCGTCCACACTTCCTTTGGTGTGGGGCCCAGTCGTTGATCCAAGCCATTCGCCGTGCTTCTCCAACAACCCCGCATGCCCACCCAATTCATGCATAGCAGAATTACCCCTGGCTCTACCCCTCACGATAGATACCTAGGCATCCTCTTGCAGACCATCATAGACACCAGAGTCCGTGGGCATTAAGGGGTCCCACCCATGTGCATGTAGTCGCACTAGATCTACAGCGTACGGCTCTGGCTGCCCGTTGACATGCGAAAGGGAGAAGATCACAGATGACTTTCCCGTCCCATTCCAAGTCTCATGGTTAACGCTTCATATACGGCGCAAGAACGCTGACGGCATTGGTTCTTAAGTCCTAGGTAATACTTTCCCGTGCAAATGGAACCTCCACCAACCACATCATACCATGGTTCCATCTGCCAGCCAACAATATATATATAGCAATTCACATCATTCGAAAATAGGTTTTACTTTTTCATGCAATGATAAATCATAGTATTTTGCATTTACTTTGATAAACATAATCAGGTAGGACATGAGCAAGAGTGAACTTGCCTTTTTGACTGCAAGATTATGCAGCCAAGGTCTTCGATACAATAAAGACTCCAAAATCTGGAAAAACATCATTGGTCCGGTAAGGACTAATGTTTGAAGAAGCAATATGCTATTATGCATAAATATGAGATGCATCGCTTAAAACTACGTAACTAACTCTCGATGGTTGAGGGTTGTTTGAGTTTGGTGATTACTTTTAGATTAGTTTTGTCTTCAAGTTTACTTCACAAGAAAGATGAATTTAACATTCTAATTTTTAAGTACCATGTTAAACATAAGAATAAAGTAAAATGATATCATAGTATTAAGTGATTGTTTTAGGGTTGATCATAATCTCTATGTTTGTAAAGAACATGTATTGACTTGAATTAATTAAAGAAGTGGTGTAGTTTTATTATTCATGAATACAAAAAGAATAACTTTTGAAGAAATAAATAATATATACATTTGTTGGTATCAACACATATCATAAGGATAATTATTTTAATTAATCAAGTACTTACTAACTTATACTTAGCTTTGTTTATTTTTGGATGAAGGATTTGTTTTTTAGAGTAGAACATTTTTTTATTGCTATATTAGTGTTTGTGAACTTTTAAGTTGTTTCCTATTTTCTTTACTTAACCAAACTATGAGTTAAAGAGAAATGAAATATGTGAAACATTTATTCAACAGAACTTAGTAGTTCAAAGTTTTGTTGGATTCTTATTTATTTGAAATGATTATTATATAGTAATCGAACAATTTCAAAAGCTTATAACTTCATTTTCAGAATTATGAAAATAATCCTATTAATTATTTTCTTAAATAGAGTATCATTTTAATTAATCATTATTGAAATAAAACATTATATGTTATGGTGAAAACCTATTTTAGAATTTGAAGTGAAGCATGTGAAACATTTTACATGAAATTAAAATGTATCTAAATTAGCATTTTAAATTAATTCCATATTTCAAATAATAACCAAATTGTTGTTTCAATTTTATAATGATTCAACTTTAACTAAACAAGCATTTTGTTTACATAAACAGATAAATTCTATTTTTCTGGTCATTTTGGTATATTATTTGTATTTTTCTGATTTAAAATGATTTAGTTATGAAATTTCAAAGTTTAAATTGAAATTAAACAATTTCTAAAATTCTCAATTTGAGTTGGACCCACATGTCATAATTTTAATAATTACTAAACTAATTTCTAAAATGAATATAATTCTGACAGTGGGGTACACATGTCATATATCTATTTATTTTTGAAAAGGAAAACTAGGGAATAATCTGATTGGTCTGCTGACGTCAGCATGACGTCAGCAATGGCCGGTGCTCCACTGTCGAGCACGGACTCGACGATTTCGAGTGTTCCCGGACGAATTCGAGTGTGCAGAAGACAGAGCACGACAAGGTGAACCATATGGTGGTGGCGCCGCTGGCAAATCATCACCGGAGCATCGCCGGAGACGAGCTCGCGCGACGGCGAACGGTGGCGCACAGCACGACCACTAACCCGTGTGCGATTGTAGAAATTAAAGGACTAGGGAGCTTTGTATGCTCACCATGAGTACATCGGTTGGCTCAGCGAGGCTTGAGGAAGACGGACGGCGTCGAAATCATCCGCGAAGCTCGGCGGCCGGAGTTGGAGAAGATGACGGATTTCTCCCTCCCTAGAGCTTCCCAGCACGCGAGAGTAGATGAGGAGGACAAGGGAGGCATGGCGGAGCTTCCCAGCCCCTCGAATAAGCACGGGGAGGTCGGAATCGAGCGCACGGCGGCGGCTCCCGCACGGCTAGGGTTAGAGTTTCCCGTTGATTTCTGGGGAAAGAGGAAGATAGAGAGGCGAGGTGAGGTAGAGAGAGAGATGGGGACGTCTCCCGTGCTTCTTATCCCCGCAAGCAAGAAGGCAAGCAGGAGGTGGCACGGCGGCGTCGTCCTCTGCCTTCTGGCAAGAGGAAGAAGAAGAGGAAAACGAAAAGGAAATGCCATTTTGCGAAAAACCCCCTGGGTTTCCGGGAAATAGCAGAATCAGTGTAAACAGGCCCCTGGTTCCTGTTTTTGGACTATTTTAAGGTTATAAAAATTACAGAGAAGTCCCTGGACAGTTTAGAATCCTAAAATTGAGTTATTTCCAGTTAAGGACATAAATATTTGAATTATTTTAGAATATTTGCATGATTTGAATTTATTTGAATTACAAAATGTGTTTGGCATAATTGAATTTATTTTACATTACTAAATTTGTAGCTTACAGTTTATATTTTTGTTGAGCATTATTTGCATAATAATTTATTTATTACCATTTGATTATTTGGGAATTTGCTATATTATAAATTCATTTGGAATGGTAATGGTTTTGGTCATAGTGGAATTTATTTTCTACTACAAAAGTTATTTCTTATAACTTCTGTTTTTGGTGGGACATTAATAACAACATGAATATGTATTTTGCTATAATGATCATTTGTGAATATTTTGCATACTTTGAATTCATTCTCCAATTAAAAGGAATTTAACCAAATTGGATTTATTATTTACTCACAATTGTATAAGTTGTGAGTTTTTGTGGGGTTATATTTATAGCAACATAAATGAATACATACATTGCTATACTATTGTTTGTGAGTATTTGCTACTTTCAATATTAATTAATATTTCTTACTTGAATTCACAAAGTAGGTGGTTATAGGTAATCAAACTATAGATTTCAATAGATGTCCAAGAGATGGATTAAGTGTTTGATAAAATATTGGGCAACACCCAAATTATGGTCCATCAGTATATGCATGAAGTCACACTGTGGTGCCTGCAGAGAGTATGCACAATGTTTTAACAAACTCCATGCCACACATGAAATATTGCCTCAGTGGTTTTAACTTGTGATACCTGACATCTTAATCATGTGAAAACATGATCATATGTGTATAGATACACAAGGTAGTGATATCCTGCCTGTGATTAGGACTTATGATAAAATAGATGAATAGAATGATGAGAACAGAATCATACTTGATTCTCTCACTCATACTGATAATAACAAAAATGATATTCTCCCTTTTTAAAGATCAAATTATTATGTGTGTGGAAGCAAGTTGCTTATACAAGGGATTATCAGTTAGTCCATGGGTTCCATTTACCACATGTCCAAATTCATCTCATCATGAGAATAAATATTTGAACAAGCCAAGTGGCTCTTGTCACTGGATGAACTTGTGAACTCCTCTCCTATGAGACATGTTCACACTCACATGAATTAGTGAAGTAACTCATGTGATTTCATTAATTGGTGATAGAAGAATGTATATGTGTTTTATGACATCTCAATTTGCCTTATGCATACAAAAGAATTTGTTAACAAGATAATCAGTCTTGTCACCAAATTACTTCATATATTACAAAGGTTGAGATGTTCTGAATTATCTGACCTTCTATTTATTTGTATATGACACTCAATTGTTTGAGCATACAAGAGTGATTTGTTAACAAGGTGATTAGGCTTGTTACCAAACTACTTCTATATAACACAAACCTTAGAATATCACACTATTTGTAGAGAAGTTAATAAGAGTAAATTTTGATATTGGAGTTTCCAAATACTTAGTAATGGACTAGCATAATACTTCTATGCATATCAAAGAAATACTTCTTCATAATCTTCTTGTTGAACTTCCTCCTTTCTTGTGTTGCCTTCTCTTGTAGAATGATTTTGAGAAGATTAGGAGATAAGAAGATAAGATAGTCTTGATAGGATAAGTAGATCTAGATTAAGATTTAGTTTAGTCTTTTATCCACCTTCCGTATATTCCTTCTTTTCTTTTCTTTAAGATATGTACTTATTCGATTAATGATGTAAGTCATACTCATCATTTGATTTATAGTTTCTTGTATTATTCGTTTGTAACCAATTGTTTGAGAATTTAGATAAGACAAGATTTTGAAGTTTATAGCACTCATGTTGATGACTAAGTCTAATCCACCAACATCAGCGAAACCTCGATGTATGTTTCACAAGTTTGGTTCCAAGTTTTTAAGTTATTCGACATCTATGGTCATTCTCAACTAGTCTTTCGAGTGGTGGTTGAACACTCTATGACTTCGTTGAAAAAGTTTTAAATTTTCTCGTATTTTCAGATGCATGCTATGCAAATGCACAAATCTAATTTAACCCCTTTCTACTCTCTGAACTACGGGTCATTACATTATCTATACCGAATTTTTTTCTCAATTTTTTGAAACTTTAAAATGTCATTTTCGAATTTTTCAGAAAACGGCCTCCATGTAGCTCCGGAGCCATTAGTCCACACCCTACCACATAGCGCTTTTATTACTGCAAATGTGCGGTTTCTTTGCTTGTCGAACAGATTGTGCAATTTAGGTATTAAAAACATCAGTAACTACTGTAGGAGTTATCAATGAGTTGTTACAATAAATAATCTATCATGCATGGTCGAAATGAACGCGCTGGATTCGTAAAACAATGCAGGTGGGACCTCATCTGCACGACTGCACACCATTATTGGTGTGTGCACGAGTCTTGTGTTGGTGGGCATGGCTGCGTGCACGAGTCTTGTACGGGGTGTGCTGCGTGGGCGATCTGTATACCAATACCAACACCAGCGATGCTAAATCATGCCTATGTTGCCAATTGTCTACTCACTCCATTCACGAATAAGTGTACATCTATATTTTATTTTAAATCAAAGTTTTAATACTTTGACCAACTTTATGGTGAAATGTAGCGTCATTTATTGCACTAGATTAGCATCACTACGTCCAATTTAAAATGTACTTTCGTAACATACCAATTTGATTACATTGATGACATATATGTTACATTGGAATATGTGTGCTGCGGCGATTCCTCGGTGGTGGCATAGTTTGGGCGCCAATATCCTTGGCTAAGAGGTTGGCATCACCGCGCTTGAGAACCAACGGTGATCAGTTTCTTTCTTCCTCCAGGCCTATGAGCCACCTCGGAAGATCTTATGCAGCTTCAGTGCAGTGAATACTGCTCCTGTTGTTCCAAGTGGGTAGTGGCAATGTCCCAGCGACGACGACATGGGCGACCGCACCTCGAGGCTAAGCTTCATTGGTGGACTGCTTTGGTCTTGATCGCGTTTGTGTGAGCTCTTGTAGGATGTTTTCTGTAATAGGCACGAAGCTGGTTGTAATTTTTGTTTCATGTTTTTTCATTCCTTTTGTATTTAGTGCTTGTAAGCTGTCTTTCAGCACTTGTAATATTGGCCGTTGTAAAACTCTCTAGCTTTGTTAATTCAAAGCTGGACATTATTGCCTTTTATCTAAAAGACGGTAACGTGCAAGGCTAGGTCAGTTAAACTAAAGTTGTCACACCATGGGCCTCCAATACTTAATATACCTAATAGTCTACTGATGAATATGTAAAAATACAAAGATATCATGAGTAAGTACGCACCATGAACTAATATTGTCAACCACATAGAAATAAATCAATCTAATCAGCAACAGTGTCTAGTTCAGTGAGGTTGCTAGTGTCTCTCTCGGGAACGCCCTATAAGCTTTACTAAAGGCAACAGTGTCTAGTTCCAATGAATAAGGCCTATATTATTTTTTTAAAGTCAAACTACGTTAAGTTTGACCAACTTTTTTTTGAAGAAATTATGAACATGTACAATAGAAAATAACCATCCTAAGATACATCATGAAATATATTTTCACATGATATCCATCTAATATTATAGTTGTTAATAGTTTTTTCTAAAAGTTTGCTCAAAGCAGTTTACTTACCTTGACTTTTCCAAAAAAAAATATAACCCTTATTCATTGGAACGGAGGGAATACTAAAGGCTATCTTCGCTAGCGAGTTGCTATTTCAATACCATGTATAGAGAAAATTATGGCATCAAAAGATAATTAAACTCATAGTTATATGTACTCCCTTCGTTATTAAATATAAGATGTTTTTGCTTTTTCTAAATTCACATGTATCTAGACATGTTTTATGTGTATATTCAACCATTTCGGTCTATATGTAGACAACATTTAAAATACCTAAAACATCTTATATTTAGAAACGAGGGAGTACAACACATTTGGTCCAAATAATACAGCTATATGCAAATCATTCAGTGAAAAATCCTCTTAAACACCTAATAAACTCTAGAGTTTTCTATGTAAGTATACCCAATAACCAATCATAAAGTGGAAGCCTTTATCTAGATTTGGTTATATCATCCAATTTAGAGTTCTTGATGAAGATAGCTAAGGATACACACACGAGCGTCTACACTATATACATCCAGGTGATACAAATTGATCGGAAAAAGACATTTACTTTTGTGTGTTCTTATTTCCTTATTTATGGGATGATTTGGTTTTAATTGTTTTTTTAGAAATGAGAAAAGGTGTAATAACGAATGAATTTATCTTTTATTACAAATTATGGTTTAATTGTAGAACAAACACATTAGCAAAGACCATTAATTAACAAAACTATGTTATAAACAAGTATAAATTTTTAGTATAAATTTATTGTAAATCAAATCATGATCATAAATATCACCATATTGGCATGCTCCGCATGTTACCCTCTCTGAGGACGACGGGCTACACATTTGTATAAGATCATTAAATTGTGCACATAAAACACTTCGACATATATATGGGAGTTCGGGATTGTTTTACGTACCAGGTTGAAGAGGGGTGTGATTGCCACTAGACATCTGGAAATGGCGCACACACAGTAGAAGGAGAACATATTTTTCTCCTAGTCCGACAGGTAAAACATGAGCATCGCTATCATAGCAATCACCCCAGATACTGGATCCACGAGGTTCAAGTCGAAAACCTTGTCACCATAGTACCGAAGAAAGAAGCACAAGTAATATATCATCCAAGCAACCCCAAAGAGATTGATGGCGAAGATAAGCACACTTCCATTGGGGATGATACCGTAGACAGCCCATAGCGCACAGTTGATGTAGCCGGCGACGTAGAGGATAGAAGAATGTTGTCCAACCGAACCATCGTGCTTGATATCGATCATGGTACTGTACCTGTACAAATCAAATTCAAATTGTGGTTGAGCATGACATAGCCTCGCTTAGAACTTCACAAAAAAATAACGATGAACTGAAATACAAGCATTGCACTAAGCCATCTGCTACAGACTACATCCTATGAATTACTCATCACGGTCGCGGGAGCCATCTAGAATGTGTTGGCGCTTCTTCTGACACACGCCGTCACCATCGCATAACATCATCAATTCGTAATGGCTACGTCTTCCACGGCCATCCGGATCCTAGTAGTCGTCGCCGGTGGCCGTCGAGGTATCAGTTGACATCGGTAGTTTGTTGTCGTTGCCAGAGCACTTCGAGAGAGTAGACCGGGCCTGGTTGCTGTCCTAAGTGGCATTTGGATTGGGATTTAGGGGGTGTTTGGTTCCTGGCCACACTTTGCCAAGCCAAAGTTTGGCAATTTGGTATGTTTTTGGTTCTTGCCACACTTTATTGTTCCTAGACCCCACTTGTCATAGAGTGCTTTCTTTTGCCAACTTTCGCCACACTTGTGGCGTCCAATTTCTCAGCCACACTTTTGTGGCCGCCACAGTTGCCAACCTTAGGCTTGGCAAAATGTGGCCGGGAACCAAACAGCTCCTTAGGTTTCATAGCAAGATATTTGGCAAAAGAGGATTTGCGATTGGGAGCACAAGTTTGAGCAGGGAAATGGTGTGGTATGTGTGTGTGTGGTGGGGGGGGGGGGGGGGGGGGGGGGGGTCGCAAAATATACATGGTTGATAAGTTATTTGCGGGCAGGTAAATGCAAATTCCGTTGACCTGCACCTAAGACACATGATTGAGATCATAAGAGCATCTCCAACCAGCGCGGTAAAACCTGTCACTCTTAGAGAGGGAGGCAGGCAAAAAAAAATTAGCACGCCCAAAAAAAGGGCCATCGCGCGCGGCGCCGGCACCCGCGCTTAAATTTTTTTTTTTGAGAGAAAACGCTTAATAAATGGAATCCTCAAACTCGTGGGTTGCTCATGGGCCGGCCTGGCTGGCGATGCAGGCGAGGCGCATATCCTTCTCAGGTTTTCCGTTTCCCGCATCGAGAAACAGAAGTTCACATCACAGCGGTCGAACCCTACAGTCATCTCCATTCCCACCTGTAGTACGATCGAGCCCTATAAATCCCCTCCGCCCCCAACCCCCTTCGTCACTAAACAAAGCAAGAACCCTAGAAGGAAACATAGAACGCCGCGACATGACGAAGAGCTCGACCGACCAGTGGCGGAGCTAAGGGGGACCAGCAGGGGCCTTGGCACCCCCTATGCCATGGTACACCAAGGAAAAGTCTATGCATAATCCATGTTTAGAAGAAATTTTTAGTAGAAATTAGCATGCTTGGCCCCCCCAATGGACGATTTACCATGCTTGGCCCCCCTTGACATCAATTCCTGCCTCCGCCCCTGCGACCGACGAGGAGTCGTTCGACCCCTACGACGCCGAGGTGCTCGCCGCCAACGGCATCGATTACCACGATCCCAACACTCCCAGGATGAGGATCAAGGCGTGGGCTTACCGGGTGCAGCTGGACGGCGACCTGTCGTCGGCTGAACGGATGGTAGGGCCGCCGAGAGGGGTCATCAGGCACCTAGACCTCATGGAGAAGTGCTGGGGATGGTGGAGGCTGCTGCCCATGTACCGGTGCGCCGGCGTCGACCTGCCCCTCTACAAGGAGTACCTCTGCGACTGCGAGTATTACATCCGCAACCCTCCCGAGTCCAGGACCGCGCCGCCACCTCTGCCGACGAGAGACCCATGATCGTGAAGCGATCTGCGTGGACGAACGAGAACGGCTGCTTGATTCCGCTTGCCCACTTGGTAACTTGAAAATTCAATTTTTCATTTCTGTTTTTCTTTGATGTGGTGGCTGATTTACTTCATCTGCTTGCACGAATGGCAAAACGTTTCCAAGTGTCTCGAGATGGAGGACAGGTTCAGAGTTCAGTGCAAGAGGTGGGCGGTAGGTTTAACCGACGGCGAGATCGATCTGAGCAACAAGATCAATCTTCGCGCGCGCGAGATCATCGATGGAGATGGCCAATACGTCGGTGCCTATGCCGCCGCCGCTGCTCTAGTGGTACGTGCACGCAATGCCTGCTTAATTAATCTGTACCTAGTAGTATCAATCGTTGTTCAGTTTAGCAAAACTAATACGGAGTATAAGATTTCTTTGCGCTAACTACGTACGCACAAAATGGTGTTATTTTGAGGTGTATCGCGAAAGAGGCCGAGCTGATGAGGGCGTGGGTTGTCCATGGGCAGTACAGCTCCTCCGACCGGGACTGCATACTGAGCAACCAGATCAGGGAGCATGCCTTGAATCTCATGCTGCACAGAGGGTCCGGGTCCGTCGCCGTCACCGCCGGCGCCGCCATGATGGTATGTGCGTACGTGGCTGACCAAAAAGTGGCCGGCTTTTCATTTATTTATTGATATTTACACATTTTCCTGAGACTGAACGCAAAATGTTGTCTGGTTCAAGGGCGCTGCGAAGGAAGCCAAGCTGCTACGCGAGTGCGTGAGGGAAGACCTGACCGGGGGCGTCGCCCTGTGTGATGAGATTCGAGAGGAAGCCTGCGCCGTTCTGCTCGACCTGTGTAAGGAAGCTTCTGCTGCTGCTAGTGGGAAGAGTAACATTGCTGCTGCCGATGACGGAGCAGAGCTGCAAGGTATATGAGTATGATCTGCAAAAGATCATTTTATTGGTTCTTGTCTAGGGGAGTATTTTGTATATGTTTTATTTATCATTTTGGGCTCTACTATTAGCAGGATCAACGTTGTTGGGAAGAAGGATAAGAAGAAGCACATGGACTGCAAGCTCGATGAGAAGGACAAGAGGGCATCAGTGACCACTGATTCTCAGGTCGAGGGTACACCGCCCCAAAACACACATACTACTACAGGGCGTAGAGCTTGACATATGTTGACGTAGAGTGTCGCCAGAAGGACACTACTCTAGTCACAGCCAGAGCTCCTACACCTCCTCCAGCTCCTGAGACCGCCGCCGTAGTGACTACAGAGATGAAGATGGACATGATCTTAAGCATGGTAACGGGGATGGTTAAGGACATTGCTATCATTGATGAGAGACAGAAGAAAATGTGGCACCGACAGAAGAGAGAAATTGGGCGGGACAAGAACATTGAGAGTGAATTGTCAGTGGGAGCGGTGTTATCACCTGCTAGATCTGAGTTTGGAGATTCACACGTTACCACTCACTTGGACGGATCTCCTCGTGGATTAGATGGCACAGAGTTCACCATGGTCGACTCTAATTTCGGCGAGGACCGGACTCAGCCAACATCCTCCTCCTCCACGGCTCGACAGACATATGCTTCAGCATCTGCACCTTTAACTACGGGAGATGACCCGAATGGGTGGGCCTGGGTTACCTAAAAGTAATTTAGATCATCTCCAATGCTAGTCCTATTATAGTGCTTAACCGTTTTTATTACTTTTGGGGCCAAAAAAAAAACTTAGACAGCCGTCCTTGAGGTATATTTTGATGTAAATTTGTTTGGTCAGCCCTGAAATACATCACTTGGTGATGCAAATATATATCACTTGGGGTCGTGCCCAAGAAGCTAAAAGGACGCGAGCCCAACTCCAACCGTTCTTTTATGAGTTCTTCTACTTGTGCTTTATCTTTATCTTGTGATAGCCTTCACATTTGAAGTTTATATAACATCATATATGTTGCTTTCACAAACTTGCATTTGGACCACCTTTGTTATACGCAAAGCCTAAAACCTATCTCGCTCCAAAAACTTGTGAAGAAAACTAAATTGTTCGACTTAATGGTTATTTTGCTCCGGATTTGTTCCGCCAAAACCAGATTTTTGTTATGCTGTTTAGTTTGTATGCATTACTTCTTCGTCAAAATCATGCATACTAGATTAGTACTGTGTTCCAGACTGAAGGGATTCGAAAAATTCAGTGGAGCATGAGAAATAAGTAAAGAGATTCTTTGACAAATAAACTGCAGAAGACTAAGTTAACAGTTTACTGCATTGGTAATGGGAGGAAAGAATAAATGGTGCTGGCAACTAAACATCCCCAGAAGGATCAGTGAATTAACTCTTGAAACTGACAACACAAAAATGCACCAGAAAACCTCAACTTCGAGTCAGTTATAACACAATGATAATCAAATTCCTGCACACTCGATGCATTGTACAACGGTCACTCTACAATTTACCGTTCCGCCGTGTTACAAACTGAATTATTCAAAAGCTTCAGTTGAACATCAGAAATAATTACTGAGATTCTTTGATGAAGTTCAGGGGTTGTAAACCTCTGAACTTTAGTTTATTTTCTGTTTCTGTGCTTATTGCGCTTTCTGAGATCAGCGCTCTGCTGTTTTGCTCTGAGTCCTGTAAACCTGAATGATGTAAGACTTGAGTTTCATTTCTTGAAATGGAACTGGGGCGAGGCCCTTTATTTCTAAAATTCTTTGATGAATAACTGCGAAGACTATAAGTTGACAGTTTAATTGCAACTAACATCCCTCACAGGGATGAACCTCTTCAAACTGACATAGAAAAATGCATTAGAAAAGCCTCAACCTGAACTCAGTCATAACATCATTTTGTATTCAATGACTTCTTGAGGGACCGAAGGACTCCCCACATGACAGTTGATAAAAGGAAAAGAAGTGCACCAGTGGCAATGGCGTACTTCAAACCAAGATTCATAAGAAAATTTACCAGCAACCCTGCTAGGACGACCCCACGAAATTCGCGGACAGGCCCGACCAGAACGGCATGCCCAGAACAGATGCAATGATGGCGCCAGTCCACGCCCCAGTGCCTGGGAATGGAACGGCAACGAACAGCATCAACCCAAGCCATTGGAATTCCTCAACAGGTGCAGCCTTCCGCCGTGCCCGCTCAAAGAGGAGATCAATAATCCGGGTCGCAGAAGCACTTCTTTGCGAGAGAAAAGTCGCGAGTTTCTTCAGGTAGAGGATGATAAATGGCACAGGCACCATGTTTCTGGACAAGCAGATAGTAGAAATTAAGTTCTATCCATATAGCATGAAGCATTGAGATGACCAAATTGCTGAGACTAGAGTAACAATGGGGAATTTATACTTAAGCTGTTAGCACTGAAAAAATATCATAAAACGTCACCGCGAACCTAACATATCAGAATGCAAAAACAACAGTATCAAATGCAATAGTCCACCACTTGGGTTCCTCATCATCCTGATTTTGCGCACATGGAGGCCAAATTACCTTCTTCATGCCCATCCCTCTTTCTCGCTGTCTCCCTCTCTCTTATAAGAAATCCATTTAGAGTGGATTATTTTTTGTTATAAAACGGAAATGTAGAATTTTTCTGAAATGTTGATAAATTGGATTTTTGTATGAGGTTATCAAAGATAGAGGTGACGCTGACCTTTGTAGTAGTAAAAGGTGGGCAGGGGGTGAGTAGCATGGTTGAGGCTAAGAATGATGAACTTGACAGGAAGATCTACAAATTCATCTCATTCTCTTAATCCTAACTGAATACATGTACTCCAATACTAGTGACAAGTCCTGGCTTCACTTTTCAAACGTGTTCCTATGGTTTCTCCATGTTGTACAGCCAATTCTCCTTATAAAATGCTATCAGTTGTAGTACACATGTTATTGACGTTAATTCAAAAGAAGAAACAAAGTTGCTGCTATCGAGTGTAGCACGTCAACGCAATACACATAACACATTGCTTCCAATCAAGAATTAATCGCATGCACGGATCTGTAATGGTCCCTGAGATTCTTTAAACGGGCAAATCAAAAGGAGAGGGGAGGAAGTCACCTCACTGCTACCTAGAGGTGGCAGGCAAAGTCGGTGAGGAGTCGGTGGACAGTTCTTGTTGGTAGGCATGCTGTGCTAAGTCGTGCTTCCTTCCGGATAAAACTTGACTCCGCTAAGTGGCAGGTAACCGCCTAAACCTATGGCGGTAGCACTAAAGCAATTACCGCCTGCTCCTCGGACGGTAGCTCTCAAAAGCTTGCACGGTGAGTAGCAAGGCGCTGGACTGGCTGCCTGCGAGCATGGCTGCGTCGTTACACGTGATGGAGTGTTGCGTGCAGTTTGCTATACTAGCTAGTGTGCATGTGTAGACTGTTGGAGCAGCCGGCTGGCCTGCCTAGCAACTTGCTAGCTAGATTCAGTTGCCGCTTTTCTTACAAGGAAAAATTATATGTATAACAGGAAATGGACTAGATCTTATATAATGACCAGCGATTTTTCAAAATAAAGTAAGTAAAAAACACGTAAAATCTAACAAAACAAAAAATATGTATATTGCTTAGGAAAATATTTTTTCTCAGATAAAATATTAAATTATTTTGTATAGAAAAGCATTATCGGTATTAAAAGATCAAAATTATATGTAGAGTTTATTAAATTATATTTTAGTTCAAAATCCAAATGTACAACTGAAATTTAAATACGATCAAATAGAATATTTTCACATATGTTTCTTTGTATTTTGTTTTATTTTATCTCCTCTCGTTGACATCACAATTTTTTCACAATTTCAAAATGTTAAAACTATCATATCTGATTGCTAAAACTTCCAAGCAAACTACTAGTCCTAGACCTACATATCTATCGCCGTGACCGAATTATTTATCTTGTAATCATTTTGCTAAATACTTGACATACACAAAGTAAACGACACTTTTACGCAGTTCAAAAGGCCCGTTTTCTTGGAAAGACAATATTGTAAACAAATAATTGTTTGTTTTTGTTCAACAAGCCAGTTGGTATTTTAAATCTCATGAGGGAGAATAAAATATGTTGGTCCAAATTAGAGACAAATCATATATGCCATTATCTGTGAAAATTAGATATGAGTAGAGAGGATTTCAACGATTTCTTAGGTTTTACTCAACCGGGGAACTGTAACTTTTTAGGGCTTTATGATCAACCTCATCCTCGAGAGATGCAATAGATCAGGCGACCTCCTGCCAATCGCCAACTCAGGTGGGTCTTGAAGGAGTTGTTGCCACCGCCGGAGGCCAAGGTGTCGAGTCGCGCCAAGCAGATTATTTAGGAGTACTCCACGGAGTTTATTGGCTTCATCACCGACGAGGCCTTGGAGCTACCCTTTATAATATTATTTTTCTAAAAAATATTGTAGTTCGTTACATGTCCATGTTTGTCACCAAGACATTATCATATAATAAATGTTTCGTTAATCCACTGATCTGGACAATCTATTTTGATAGTAATATTTGCTTGAAAAAGTATCAAGAGAATTTCCATAACGGGTCATTTGTAGAAATTGCATTAGTAAAATAAATAGCTGAAGGTAGCTAGCAAGTTGCTAGGCAGCAAGCTGGGCTGATCTACCACACGCACGCACACTACCAGCTAGCAGGCATAATATGCAGACACGCAGTCACGTAACCAGCCCAGCAGCGAGCGCCATGCTTTTGCCTCGCACGTAGGAGCTTTGTGGCGCTACCGCTGGCTCCTCCGACGGTAGGATACACTTGGTTCCGCCAGAAGCTACGGCGGTAGGCTGCCACATCAGCACAGTTAGTATTTCGTTCGGTGAGGACCATGGCCCGGAACGACTACCGCCTGCGACACTAGCGGTAGCACAGCTTACACTACCGCCAGCATGTTGAGCGGTAGCAAAATAGGTTAGATCCGGCTAAAAAATTAAAATAGGTTCATTTTGTGCCTAACTTTTGCCTCAAGGTCAATTTGGTCGATTTGGCCGGCATGCTGTGCGGTCGACGTCAACACCTATACCTAGGTAGCGCAGCATGGAGCTATCAGTAGGCTTGCACTCATGATGGGATTCAATGCACTGGAAGGAAAAGAGCGAAGAGGAGGCCAGACACACCCAGGTCAGTGAAGACTTGTGAGTGCTGTTGACAGGAGATGCTCGAGTGCCTTCTCCTTGAGCACATCTGCCACCTGCTCTCAGCTAGCTCACCATCAACTCCAAGGCCATTGGGAACGAGTTTCTCATGGTCGGGAACAGGAGCAGGGTGTGGGCACATGATTGTATTTCGGGATTGGTTAGGATTTAGGAATGATAGTCTGAAGTGCAGGGGAGGGAGGAGAGAGACAGGAGGGGATGAAGAGGGCGACTTAGAGCAAGTACAATAATGCTGACTCAGCGGGCTATAAGCAAGTCCATGCCATCTAAATCCTACGTGGAGGTGAGAGAAGTGAGGAGAGAGAGGAGAGCCGGCGCTCCGTGAGTCGCTCGCTGCTACACAGGAATCAAGATGTTAAAGCCCGCATGCAGCTCGTGTGGAAGGCTATAGCTGGCTGCATGCAATAATTGCTACTCCGGTGTGTCTTGCATGCAATCACCACATAGCAAGAAATAAAATATTTAAATATTTGATATAGCCTACGTAAGAGCCAGCTTGTTGTACTACTAATTATTTCTGCAGACTTTAGGTGACATGGCAGGTGTATGTAGCCGGCAGCCGGCTGTGTTATTGTTCTTGCTCTTAGCGCCCACATGCGCAAAACCAGGGTCAGGTGCACGCCCCTTGGGCAAAACCATGGTCCACGCCATTAAAAGCATGCAAAAAACCATACAGGGAAAAAATGATTTGGCAACTACGTATACTTCTGAGGGTTAAGAGCGAATAAAAAATGTTTAGGAATAAAGTTAGCATTGCAAATAGTTAAGGGACAAACAGTGGACGCTTTCCATTCAACTATAGTTGTTAATTTTCAGCCCCTTGCTCTTACTGCGTTCTCTTCAGAATCAGTTAGCTTACCATGTAGTAACCGCAAATCTGCAGTAACTAGTAAGCGATAATCAAGTAACACCATCTCTAAATCTCAGCGAATAGCTACAAAACTACTGATTATACTGAGAGAAAACATGAGGCCAATAGCTAACTTGTCCTGGAGACGGCCGTCAGTTAAGTGGCACTCTCAGTTCTGCAAACCAACTAAAATGAGCCGACGTATCTATATAGAAACTTGATTTGCATGTCATAGTAGGTAACATTTTGCAACAAATGACTTAGCTTCCCTTAAACACTTGCCAGAGGGCAGCTATGTAAGTTTTACTGTGTTGCCCATTCTTTGCAGGCTGTTGTAGCCTTTCAGGTTCTAATACAACATGGGGTTAATTTGAACAAAAAAAACATAGGTTACACAGTCAATCAACTTCATCATTGCTTTTTCTATCCATAATCTAATCAAAAGTTCAATTAAGCTAGTAGCCTAATTTAACGCATTGTTCTTCATACACAATATCCTGATTTATCACTTCACAAAACCATGTGGCAGACTTTATCGAACTGGGTGTATTTCATTATGTGTGAGCTAAAGACAAGCCACAACAAACAATTCGATTAGGCTTGTTACACATTAGTTCCAGCCTTCCAGGAGTCAAACACACATTTCAACCACGTTGTTATTAGTTTCAAAAGTCAAACACAAATTTCAACTAGGCTTGTTCGACACACTAGATTTAGAAGTCAAACACCCATTTCAACTAGGCTTGTTCTACACATTAGTTTCAAAGTTCAAACCTGCATTTCCGCTAGGCTTGTTCTACACATTAGTTTCACACGTCACAATAAATCACTACTCGTGATACTTGTATCTTTTTTTTTTGCGGAGGAAGAAGAAACATTACATCGGAAACATTACAGAAAGGACCCCAACAAGCACAAAATTACAAACCCGTCCTTCTGCACGTTGACCACGACGCCGACCCGCCGTTGCCGTCGGTGGCGCGCCGTCGCCGCTGCCTCCCTTGAAGCCTTGGATCGGAGGCAGTCCCCAGGCGAGCGGGAAGTCGCCGAGCGCCGGTCCCGAAGAACCTACACCGTCGAGCGCCGCCGCGGACGATCCGATGCGCTGCTTCACCTTCTTCAAGATCTTGATGCGGAAACTCCGCCGCCCTCGGAGCCAACCATGGGGAGCTCGCCCACGGCACCTCCGCGGAGATGCGAGGACGAAGGTGGCGGCGGATCGAGGTCGAAGCTCCGCAGAACGACGACGCCGGAGAGGAAATCCGCCACCTGCAAACACCGACCACCACGCCTCCAACTCCAGAACGCCGGCGGCCTGACACCTAAGTACTTCTACACACTGTACAGAACGCGAGACGAGGATTCCCCGGTCTCCCGCCGCCGAGGCAGCCGGCGGAGGCCGAGGAATCCGACGAATCTGCGCCGGAGAGGTGAAGAACTCGGTGGATCTAAAAATCGCCTCCTTTTTTACTGTAGACGGGGAGGAGAGTCCAAGGTCTCTTATGTGTCAGTACCATGTAATACTGTATCTATTAGTTTCAGAACAATGTAACAGTATCTACTCGTAGAGCAGTACAGCACGCTATTTAAAATCCAGCCAATGCGCCGCCCCTAATTTCCATCGAACACCTTGCGGGCACATACTAGACTTCACCAATCGAAGCAACGACAATGAGAGGGAAACAAAGACAAACCCGAGAACGGATAAGACGGTGAGGCGGACGGGGTGGAGCCGCATCCAGTACCCGGCCGGGATGGCGCCCCGGAGCTCGAGCACGGGCAGCGTGGCGAGCGTGAAGACGACGGCGTCGTCGGGCCACCCGAGCCTCCGCAGCGACGCGGCCACACGCAGCCCGAACCCGGACGCCCTGATGGAGTCCTCCGCCGCCGCCACCGCCGCCAGGGCCGCGCCGCAGCCTAGCAGCGCGGCGGAGCCCAGGAGCGCGCCCAGCGCCAGCCGCGTCGCCAGAGCGCCCCGCTCCGTCGCCTCGCCCCGCCTTGCGACGGCGGCACCGCACGCGCGGCTCTCGTGACGGGAGCGCGGGCCGCACGAGGGAGCGGCGGGGTCCGCGGAGGAGGGGGATCTGTAGCGCTGACGCGGAGCACCGGCACGGGGGGCGCAAGGAGAGGCATCCCTCGTCTCCGCGATGCCGGCGGGAGAGGCGGGGGCGCGGCGAGGAGTGAGGCCGCCATGGCCATCCTGATCAAAGTCTCCTCTTCCGCTCGCGGCCGCGGATTGGATTAACTCGGCTTGGATGTTGGATGGATTGGGACGGCGGTTACGAGGTGAGCGGGAGTCATCGGAGGAGAAGCCGAGGCCAATGCCGCGCCATGGGAGTGGACTATAGTGGCAGAAAGGGGTGGTTCTGAGTGTACTCTGACAGGTAGGGTCCATCTGGAGGGTATGTGAGAGTGAGACCACCTGTCGTTCTTTTAGGGGTACATTCCAAATTGCAATGCATCACACGGTGCAAATCACGAGAGAGGCGTTTTGTTGGGAAAATCTCAAAATATTCTTAGATGTAGATAATGATGACTTACACCTGTATGCAAAATATCAATGCGAAATATTTTGTACTTTGTGCTGTGTAAAATGAAAAATATGTGGTGCCCACGCCAGCCTTAGTTACTGGAAATCCCAGCCCCCTCTGAGATTTTTTTAATATGGTAACCAAATCCTTGCTCACAAGTCATAAAGGTCAGAAACATGTGGAGTTTAGAGTCGCTATAGTCACTACCCTACTAGGCGAGATTCTTCTTCCATGTTGAAATTGTCGAAGGTGTCCTCCTCATAGGTCAAATTTGCATGGCCCATGTGAGATAGCTAGAGTTGTGACCGGTGAGTTTATTTTAGAAGAATTTTTTGATTGGGTCTTCGATACCTTGTCTTCGACTTTGCAGAGCTAGGTGGGAGGCAACATGGCGAGGAGGAAAAAGAAAGAGGGGATGGAGTCGACCAGGGGGTGTGGTGGTCGGCGTATGTCGTGAAGAAATAAGACTGGTTAGATACTTAGATTTAATCGGTTGACCCATATTGAGTGAGATCCTTCCTCGTCAAAGATGTCTAAGGTGTTCCCCCAAACTTTTCATAGTGTAGTTTATCCTAAAAGGAAAGCTTGTTTGGAGCTTTGACACCTACCATTCAACATTGGCATTGTCAGAGCTAAGATATGCGGCGGGATAAGGTGGGTGAACAAGAGAGAGGGGGACACAGTCATCTAGGGGGGCGGCGTTGAGGTCAGCATTGCTAGCAACAGATTGGAAAAGGATCAGATAGATTGAACCGGTTGGCGCTATCTGAGCATAACAATAACGCCAAGTTTGCAAACAAATAATGGATTTACTGTACTTGACTCTAATGCGTCTGAAATGCTAGATATTTTTAAGACTGCCTTGCACACTGCGAGACTCCGAATCATATTACACAACTGAAAAAAATGCAAAAAAATAATTGTAGAAATTGTTCTGTATTTTTCCCGCATTATTTTTTGCACATTACATCACAAAAGGTACCTAAAGCCAAATGGTCAAAATCGTTGACTTAAGGGTAAAAACCGCACTTGCGTGATCTGTGGAAGCCAAAAAAATCGTGTCCATAACATGCAGGGAAGAACTAGGCGGATAAAGGGCTCCAGCGCAGGAGAGAGAGCGCAGCGGCGAGGAGGGCCTGACTGCGCTTGGGCAGCTCCAGCTCGCCGGATTTTGTCCGGCCGCGGAGGTGACATCCATGGTGGTGAGGCCTGGGCGAGCTCGGCGGCGACGGACCACCAGAGCACCGTCGCCCTCTCATTGTAGCAAGGGCGACAGGCGCATGTAGCAACGGCGCCCTCCCGTTGTAGCAACGGCGACAGGCGCATGTAGCACCGGCGACCACCGCCGGTAGCAACGGCGCCCTCCCATTGTAGCAATGGCGACAGGCACACGTAGCACCGGCGACCACCGTCGATAGCAACGTCGCCATCCCATTGTAGCACCGGCATGTAGCACGCTCACAGGCACCCTAGCTGCCGCAAAACCGACGTCGCCGCCATGGGGAACAACAGGAGCAGCAGCAGCTACGAGCTCGAGGCACGCGCCATGATGGTTTGCTTCCAGAGCCGACCAGAGAAGAGGAGGCGGGCCGGGTGGGTGGGGCAGCCGGCGTGGTAATGGTAGGGGGCGTCAGTAACTCAGGCGGCCGGCTGAAGCAGGCCTCTTTCGAGATCGCGTCGGAGGCGTTTGACGCCGAGGAGTAGGGATGAGGAACGAGTGGAGATTGGAGAAGACAGGGATCGACACGATAAGGTGTGGGTCCGGCCGCTCGCTTCCTCACATGCATACGGTGGTACAGACGCGTGGCGCGCGTACGATGGGGAGGACCGGGGACGTTCGATCCCCCGGGGATTACAAGCCTTTTCCTAACATGCGCCCGTGTATCTCTACTCTTGCACTGAAACGTGGCGCCCTACAATTCCTTCGACGCCTCTGTTTTCTACACGTCGAGAGCCCTAGCTTGGCACGTACTCCCTCCGTTTTTTAATATAAGATGTTTTAACTTTTGTTCACATACACATGCACACAAATGTATGTAGACATAATTTTATATGGATGTTCACTCATTTTAGTGTGCATATAGACAACATGTGTACCACCTAAAACATATTATAGTATTAAAAAACGGAGGGAGCACCGCGTCATGGGAAGGAAAACACAGTCAACGTCGACGGCAGAGGCGCGCCTCGTCGTGGCCGGTGGGCCGACCTCCCGGAGGACATGCTCGGCGACGTGCTCCGCCGGCTTCCGTCCTTCGCCGACCGCGCCCGATTCCGCGGCGTCTGCCTCGCGTGGCGCGCCGCCTGGGGCAGCCAGCTGCACCCGCCGATGTCGTGGTTCGCCGTCCCGGGCCACTGCATCAGCCTCCCCGACGGCGCAATCCACCGCGTCAAGCTCCCGTCCGATGCCGCCCGCTGCCTCGGCTCGTTCGGCGACTGGCTCGCCCTCGTCACGGAGAAAGAGCCGTCGTCGGGGTCCGTCGCCCCCTTCTTTGTGAACCCGTTCTCGGGGGCGAGGATCCCGCTGCCGCCGTGGACAGAGAAAGAGCGGATCTGCAAGATCGTCATGTCGTCCGCTCCAGGATCCGGGAGCTGCGTCGTCGCCGCCATGGTCGACTGCGCGGTCCCCGGCGGCGAGAATCGCAACGGGAATTATTCTGAAAAGAAAAAGAATTGCAGGAGGATCGCCGTGTGCCGGCCGGGAGATGACGAGGACGCTTGGTGGCCAGTCTCTCTGGCGTTCGATCTGCAGGACATCACATTCTACGAAGGCAAACTGCACGCTCTCCCGTCGTGCGACCAGCTGGTCATCTTCGACAACCGCGAGCTGGACCTCCTCGGCCGCGAGCCGTGGAGGCTGCACGAGCAGCAGCCCCCGCCACCTGCCGCCATGACCGATGAAGAGGACACCAGGCGCTACCTGATGGAGTGCAAGGGGCGTCTCCTGACGGTCATCAGGTACATCCGCGGGCTCTACCTGACAGTCAAGTTCGAGGTCCACGCTCTGGCTCGGACCAAAGAAAAGACGGCGGCGGCGTAAGATGTTAGCACTAAGCCATGGCGTGCACGGTGGACCGGCGTGAGCGCGCCCAGGTCGAGTCCGTGCACGGCGTGGCGTGTGCTGGGTCGGGTCCATGGCGTACCCGACGCGTCATGTTAGTGTTGGTTCGAGTCCATGGCATGCGTCTGTGCGTGTCAGTCGTGTCAGTACGAGTCTGTGTGTGTGAGTCTAGTGCGTGCGTTGTATCAGGTGTTTGTTAGCGAGATAGGCGGGGAGACGACAAAGCTCCTGGGCACGCAGGCGCGGCCGCGTTGATCGCGTCAGAGCGCGATCATGGGCGTGAGCCGAGGCGTGTGGGGCGTGGGCGTCGTGGGTGCGTGTGTGCGCGGCGTGGCGTCGTGTGTGCGAGCCAGCGCCTATAAGAACCCGTTCCTGTACTCGCCATTGTCAAGACCACGAGGTAGAGCTCGGGTTGCAGTAAAAATTCAGAAAAGCGTTCGTGCGCACAAAGTTCAGTTTCGTCAGGTTTTAGCTACTGTTCTTCTTCCATCTCTGTCTCTGAGTCCGTGAGCTGAGAGCTAGCTAGTCCAGGTCGCTGCCTTCATTTGGTATCAGAGCGAGGTGATGGCGCTGGTTCAAGGTGCTGGCGTTGGGGGGAGCGTGGTGCAGCTCCCCTATCCGATGCTCACCGGCGACAACTACACCATCTGGGCGATCAAGGTCGAGGCCAACCTCGACGCGCAGGGCGTCTGGGATGCGGTGGAGCCAGAGGACCCGACGGCGGTGGTGAGCCCGAGGAAGAACAAGCAGGCGAGGGCGTACCTGCTCGGTGCGCTCGCGGAGGACATCTTGCTGCAAGTATCGTCGAAGAAGACGGCGGCGGAGGTATGGGCAAGCCTCAAGGCGCGGTTCGTCGGCGTGGATCGCGTCAGGGCGGCTCGGCTGTCGACGCTCCACGGCGAATGGGACTGCCTGATCATGGCGGACGGCGAGGCGCTGGACGTGTACGCCGGCAAGATCAGCGGCATGGCGGCCAAGTACTCGAGCCTCGGCGCGACACTGAGCGACGCTGAGATGGTCAAGAAGCTTATCGACACCGTGCTTGACGCCCTGTACACGGCGGTGGCCGGCATCGAGCAGTTCTGCGACGTCGAGACGGTGTGCTTCGACGAAGTGCTCGGGCGCCTGAAGGCGTTCCAGGAGCGGTCGGGTCGGAGCGGCGCAAGGCGGCTGCTGGCGGCGAGCGTCGTGGGGACCAGCTGCTGCTCACGGCGGCGCAATGGGAGGAGCGACGTCGAGCACGTGGTGGCGGCGGCAACGACGGTGACGACGCGGACTGGGGGAGGCGTGGCAAGTGCCACAACTGCGGCATCCGTGGCCATTTCGCGCGTGACGGCCGGAAGCCAAAGAAGGAGAAGGAGGAGGCGCTCATTGCCGACGTCGACGACCATCCGGTGCTGTACTAGGCATGGCTTAGGGGGTGATTGTTAGCACTAAGCCATGGCATGCACGGTGGACCGGCGTGAGCGCGCCCAGGTCGAGTCCGTGCACGGCGTGGCGTGTGCTGGGTCGGGTCCATGGCGTACCCGACGCGTCATGTTAGTGTTGGTTCGAGTCCATGGCATGCGTCTGTGCGTGTCAGTCGTGTCAGTACGAGTCTGTGTGTGTGTGAGTCTAGTGCGTGCGTTGTATCAGGTGTTTGTTAGCGAGATAGGCGGGGAGACGACCAAGCTCCTGGGCACGTAGGCGCGGCCGCGTTGATCGCGTCAGAGCGCGATCATGGGCGTGAGCCGGGGCGTGTGGGGCGTGGGCGTCGTGGGTGCGTGTGTGCGCGGCGTGGCGTCGTGTGTGCGAGCCAGCGCCTATAAGAGCCCGTCCCTGTACTCGCCATTGTCAAGACCACGAGGTAGAGCTCGGGTTGCAGTAAAAATTCAGAAAAGCGTTCGTGCGCACAAAGTTCAGTTTCGTCAGGTTTTAGCTACTGTTCTTCTTCCATCTCTGTCTCTGAGTCCGTGAGCTGAGAGCTAGCTAGTCCAGGTCGCTGCCTTCATAAGACCGGTGGGTGCCGGTCAAGGGTTTTGGCGGGCGCGCCCTGTACGTCGGCGACGTCTGCTCCGGATCCTTCCCGGCCGCGTCGGATAAGGACGCAGAAGACAGGGTAAAAGAGAATGCGATCTGCTTCCTCGACGAGGCGCTTTGGATCAACGTCGAGCTAAACAAGCGCAACTGGTGGGGTGTCGTGTATAATGGTGGTGGTCACCGGCGCATGCTCCGTGCTGTGGAATCCTACAGCATTCTCAGCCGGAACCACAGTGTCTACCGGCCCGGCGAGTTGTCCGCGCGCACCGGACGGTGGCAGTGCACGTGGGTGGCACTCTTCCCTGACCACAACGACGTCCGTAGGTTTCCGCCGGCGACACCGAGGGAGGACCATGACATGATTTCCATGGTGATCTGAGACCGATCGACGCAGTACGTGATGCACCGATGCGGTGATGGCCGGGCTAGCTCGGCCAGGTGTCCATGACGATTGTTTAAATGGCAAACAAGTTCTTACTAGCAGATCAACAGCGACTGCGAGCAGTAACTCTGTTACACTTCCTGGCGCTGCAAGCTATGTCTGCGGCATTTTGTTTGTCAAGCCACAATCGATCGAGTAGCACAGCTGCAATCCCCAGCAATTTTGTTGTGGAGTTGTGATGAAAGAAGATAGTTCAATTATGATTATGAAAAATCATTTGGTTATGTTCTCGGTAAGTGTACTTGATTTCCTTTTGTTGCTATCTTTTTTGCAAAAGCAACAGGTCTGCATTAACCGTGCAACTCTAGCAGATACCGGATAATCTCGTACCAGAAAAATCGTAATCGATAAGCCGGATACTAATTATCCGGTACGAGTCGGGCTGTGGCAGAACAGATGCACAATATTCATACTGAATATTCAAACCGAAACAGAGATTGCAAGTCCGCCCGAGAAATCAACGAGGACACATATTTAACATTGCGATAGAACTAAAATTAAGTAACATTGCCTTACAACTGAAATTAAGTGCGGTAGAACAGAAATTAAACTAAACTAAAAAGTGAAATTGAAACCTTTGATCTACGGCGAGCTTCTACGACAGCGAGCTTCTCCGGAGACGTCGCCGATCTCCTCCCCGGCGTCGACCTACGGGTCGATGTCGAGCTCGTCGTTCTCGACGATGGTGCGCAGCGCCACCGCGAGCTCCTGCTCGTCGACCGCCTTTATCAGGCGATCCGCGACACCTTCTTCTCCGGCCTCAAACGCCGCACTCGAGGCGGCGACCTCCTCGTCGGCTCTGCGGACGCACGACCATGCCGACAGCACCTCCTCCGGCAAGCGGTCGAGGTGGATGATGCCGGAACCCCGCCCACAGCCGGGAGTGACGCGACAGTGCCCCGCCGGAATGGGAGGCTCCTCTGTCGGCTCCTCCCTCTTCCTCCTTCGGCTGCCGGAGGAGCTACCCTCCCGAAGTCACGCGGCAGGAGCCCCGCCCACCGGCGGGCCTTGTACGAGCCACGCAAGCGCGAGGCATTCGAGCGACACTCGACCACCTCCCGCGCCGCCTTCTCGGCCGCCCTCCTCGCCGCCTAATCTTCCGGCGGCTCTCGGCATCCTCCATCCCCTCCGCGCCCACCGGAGCTGCACAGGCTCGAGCCGGCCATCGATCTATAGGTGGGAAGTGGAGAGGAGGCGAGATGCGGCGCAGATTGCTCGCCGGAGATGGGAGAGGGTCGCGGCGGAGCTGTGCTGGGTGCGGCGGAGGGGTGCGGTTTTGGTACCGAATCGATCCCTCCGTCGCGGCTATATAATGGACGAGACGCCGCTTATCCGGAGGCCCGGATAAAATTTTCCGGGCCGGCCTGTTTTCCTGTTTCTAATCGGGCCGAAAAAAGGGTCCGTACCCCAAATCGGCCGGACTTTTCCGGGCCGAGGGGCTTAATCGGTATCTTCTAGAGTTGCTCTCAGTCGGCACTTGATAGCAAAGAGGAACATATTAATTTGTATCGACAATGTGCCAATAACAAAGAATCAAGATACTACTAATAATAAGGTTGTGCTTTCTTTATACCACAATCACTTAATCGCAAAAAGAGGGAGATAATGATAAGATGGGCCAAAGTTTGCACATTTACACATTTTTCATTTAGAAGCCTTATTACCACATTTGGCAAACTGCCACTAAAACTTGAATAGAGGTTTTCAGATAGTACGGACCGGAGCATGCTGTAAGCTATTCCTCTCAAGATCATCCTTCTTAGCCCCAACCACGCGAGTCATCTCCTTCCCGCCCTTCACTAGTACGAAGGTCGGCATCGCCTTTACACCAAATTCATTTGCGACCTCCTGCAAAAGTCCAACATTAGAAACGTAAAAGTGTTATTCTGTACCAGATGGTAGGTACAACCCTTATCAAAGAACATCTAGTGTTACATCAAGATCCTTGTTTTACTTTTATAGAAACTTATTCTTTTGTTTTTTTTGTAAACAAAAACTATATGAATTTGAAATTATAGAGATTAACAACACATTGGAGCTAAATATTTAAAAAAAATCAAATTTTCTGTAGGCCATACAAATTTAAAATGATACAGTTTAGTTGTAAAATCCCCATTTTATATATTTATGAAAATTATTCATTGTACTTCGTCTGTTTTGTTGACTCGCAAAGTTTTAGTTTTATATTTTGTTGTCATTTGGCAGGAAAATTGAGAAAATTTACACACTTATCTCAACACAAAAACAAATGTCCTGAATAGATCAGGGTGTACCTACCATGGTTCTCAAGAAGAAATTACCCTAATAAAATTATTCTTTGTGTTTTCGAAGACCGATAAGTGTTCCACTCTAAATACAAAATTTGCCACAACTGGCTCTAAACAAGATCTCGGGTTGTTATGTGTCGACGTTTTTTTTTTTGGTCTCCACCAGTTGCTACATTATAGTTTATGTGGATGCCGTGGTAGCAGCCAACATTTAGTGTTTGGCTATTCAGTTGACAACCTTTGTATTTTAGGCATTGCATTAATGTTTGCAGATCGAGTTAAAGAATAAGCATCTGAGTGCTATTAATAAGCTAGGGACGGTATCACTATGCAAGTCCTGCATTTGGTATTTTGGTAGATAGTGACATGCTAGCAACCAAGTACTAGTACTTGGTACCTAACATGCCCTATGACCTGGAAAACAAGTGGTGGCAACCTAGCAAATAACCAAACAACGTTTCAAATATACTCTCTCTCATTTCCATTAGTAAGGTGCACATATTTTTCATGATTTGTCTTTCTCCAAGAATTGGTCTAAATATGTTTTCAAAACAAATCCAACAATATCAATTTGTACAACATAGTCGAGATATTGTTGCTCAGTTTTTTTGATAAAGTTTTGTCATGAAAAACGTGTGCGCTTTATTCATGGGAGCAAAGGACTATCAATATAGGATCTATATTCGAAAACCTCATCACCGGTGGTGAAAACCAATCGTCAATTGAGATAAGATTTTTTTAAGTTAGAGAATAAAGTAAATCAGTAATGGTTTCCTTTACATGCAACAACTATTTTGTGGATAGCATCTTCTGCATTGCAAGACTACCGTGGACACATGTCCAAAATAGAGGAGCTTTCAGAAAGGAGGGACGCCTGATCCTAACTCGGAACCAATGAGAAGAAATGTAGGTGGGCCAGCATGAAAAGGTACAATTTTTTAGGGCCAAAAACGCAGATCCAGTTTTAATAAATTACGAAAGAAACCATACATGTAGATAATGGGTGCAGGTATATACGTGCCAAGTTTGATACTTAAAACACAAACTATTTTAGCTACTAAGTTCCAAATTGTGTAACTTGAGCTACGTAATTAAATGGATCTCAAGCAAAAGAATATGATAGATGTTATGAACCGCAGTGGTTGCCGGGATGATGATTCCTAAACATATAGCATGATGCAAAGTTGCAAACATAGAAACCCGGTACCGTGTACATCAATGTCCATGATATAAGGACAGCGGTATGGCCCCGAAAAAGAGAAGCAAAAGAAGAAGGCCATGGAACCTTAACCGATTCCAGATTCCACCACTAGTTTTCTCTAATCTCTACTACTCCGTGGAGAAAAGAAGAAGGCCATGGAGTACCTGCAAGAGTCCATCTCAGTGGAGACTCGAGAGGAATCAAGCACAACATTTCGAGCGTTACAAATGTACTAAAACGACTCACTTGTTTGTAGATTGAGCACTATGAAAGATTAATTCAACCCACTTAGATAGAGCAAGGATGAAACTAAAAATCGGAGCCAATGATGTTTTTACGAAAAGTTTGACAAAAGCTGCTAACCAGGGGCTAATTTCTGGTCTGTTGCAAGGTTTGAATGCAACAGGAGTGATCAGTATGCAGTATGCTGATGACACCCTGCTTTTTTTAAATAAAGACATGGCGTAGGTTATGAACCTCAAATGGCTGTTGTCTTGCTTTGAACAAGTCTCTGGGCTGCGCATTAATTTTCACAAATGCGAACTGGTGCCAATTAATGTCAGCCAAGATGAAGCTCAGGATTTTGCTCAGACGCTCTGCTGTAGGTTGGGTGATTCACCTATAAAATACTTAGGGTTCCCCTCCACCATTCCAAACTTAGAAAAGAGGATTTACAACCTATTGTAGACAAACTTCTTAAGAGGGCTGCTGGCTGGAGGGGCAAGCTTTTGTCTCACGCCGCTAGACTGGAACTAGTTCGTAGCGTTCTGGTCAGTATTCCCATTTATCTCTTGAGCGTGATCAAGTTTCCTAAATGGGCTATTAAGCTCATCAACTCGCAGATGGGTCACTGTTTGTGGGACAACTATGAGGGACATTTTAAGTATCACTTGGCTAGTTGGGCCCTTGTTTCCCAGAAAAAAGAATATGGGGGTTTGGGGATACCTAACTTAGCTGAGATGAATCTCTGCCTTCTGGCGTCTTGGGTTAAAAGATACCATGTAGATGGAGATAAGATTTGGAAACAAATTATTGATTTTAAATATAATGTCGATAACCCCAACATCTTCTCCTCGGAGCTGGGAGCCTCTCCCTTTTGGAAAGGGGTTCTCTGGGCTGCTAAGGCAGCTAAGATTGGCTATTGGTGGAAAATCGGCAATGGCAGGAAAGTTAAGTTCTGGGAGGACCAATGGTTTGGTTCTTCTAGCCTTGCAATCCAATATTGGGACCTGTACACTATTGTTAATGAGCAAAATGCCACTGTAGCAACCTTGTGGGATGGTGACCAACTTAAGGTCACCTTCCGTAGATGTTTTGATCATAAACTCATGACTCAATGGTATGAGGTCTTATAAATAGCTCAATCTATCAGCTTTAGCGATGAGGATGATGCTATTATCTGGAAATATGAATCCAAAGACACCTACAACGTTAGTGTCCTTCCTGTTTATATTCATGCGGTGTGGAAAGTAAAAGTTCCCTCCAGGATTCATTTTTTCCTTTGGTTACTGTCTCATAACAAACTTGTCACTAGAGATAACTTGTTGAAGAGACAGCATGTAGATGATCTTACTTGTGTTTTGTGCTCCGAACCAGAATCTTGTACCCACCTTTTCTTTGATTGTGCGGTTGCAAAAGCTATTTGGAGTGAGATAAAACGCATTTTAAAGCAAGATGTTCTACATATCTCTTTCCACTATGTTGCCAGCATGTGGCTTGATGAGAAAAAATTTACAATTCACAATACAGTTCATGCTGCTGCGCTGTGGGCTCTCTGGAATACCAGAAATGACATTTATTTTAACCGCTCTCCTTGGATTGGTTTGCAAAGAATTTGGAGAACAATGGCTTGTACGCTATCCCAGTGGAAGGTCCTGTTCTCAGGGGACACAAAAGAAAGCTTGGACATGGTGGTGAAGGAGATGGACTTGCTATCAAGAGCATCGCCTTCTTTGCTGTGGCCAGACCTTGGGTGACTGTGAGTGGCATCCCTGGATCAAAACTGCGACTAGCTTCTCGTGATTGCCTGAACTCTGCTGCTGAAGAGGAAGCTTGGAATGCCGATATACAAGGTATGGCGCAGCGTCTAGCGGAGAAGAATCTCAAGCTGGTGGACGTCGGGGGAAGGCTGCAAGTTAGTGATGCTTAGTCTGTCTAGTCTTAGTGCTGTTCCGTTTGGTGTCCAAGCTGTTGGTTCAGAACTTGTTTTGGTGTTCTTGTTGTTTCGTTGTTCGTACTTGGCTTTTGCCGGTAGCTGGTGCCGTCCTGAATAAGTTGTAACCCAACTCTGGTGGTTTCTTTAATGGAACCGGGGGTGAAACCCTTTATTTCTAAAAAAAAAATCGGAGCCAATTTCAAGAGGGCCAAATTAAGCCAGAACCTGGTTATATAGTGAGCACTAATCCGGTGCTGGCAGCTGAACCGGGCGGGGTAGCTGGTAAGGGTTGCCGGAGAACGGAGAATGAAACAAGCAACATCGGCAAGGTTTGGAGCAGAGAGCCGTACGTACCGGGAGCTCGTCGACGTCGATCTTGACGAAGTCGACGTGGGTGAGGCGGCAGGACATGGCCTTGAACATCGGATCCATCATTTTGCACGGCCCGCACGGCCGCACCACGACGCCGAGAAGTCCACCACCATCTTCGCTCGGCTCAAAAGGGCAAGCCAGCAGCAGCGATGCCTCAGTTGGTCAGATTGATTCGGACAAGAGGCTCGAGCGCATGCGGAGGATGGCTAGAACGATCGAACGGAAAGAACTCAAGAAGAAGAAGAGGAGAAGGATATCGTCCTGTCTCACCAGGATGTCGCGCTCCCTGCTCGCTTCCAGGTACAGGTCCCACCTGTCCTTGGACCGGAAGGTGATCACGCGGTCGGCGGGAGGTACGTCGGCGGCGGGATGTTCGTCGGCTACGCCGCCGCCTAGGATCGCCGACATGACGGAGCCCATCTTTGCTCGCTGTTTTCGCTGGCTCTGGCTCTGGCTATGGCTGGGTTGTCTGTGTCGTTGTCGTCGTCAGTCTCTGAATCTCCAGCGATTTGTTCGTGCGTGTGAGACGTGTGTCTTGTCTTGCTTCTTCAGCGTGCGAGAGCGCCTATTTGACGCGCCAGGCGTCGCGTTGCGGGCCCGTTCGGGCCGTCCTTCTCCTCCTCCTGGGCCGCGTGTCCCGGGCGTGGGCTCCCTGGTCCGTCTTGTCTCTGTACGTACCAAAAGGATGAGAGTGACAATCGCTGAAAAAAAAAGGATGAAAGAGACTATTCGGAGAGTTGCCACTAGCGTACACCCAAATTGGATGACTGCCTTTTAATTTTGTACAAGTTGTGGATAAGCCTTCCTCAAAAAAAAAAGGTGTGGATTATTTGCCACATCTAAAGTTTTCGTATAAACTATTTAAAAGAATCACAACATTCGAGAGAAGATTTGGTGCTCCGAGCACCAGTGATCCCGGTGGTTTAAAATTTTAAATAATATTTATAAGTTTAAAAAATTCTAGAAAAACGTCGATGTATCCAATTATGTATCCCATAAACGTGAAAAAATCAAATTTCAATACATTTTAGTTTGAGCTACATGAAAATGATAAAGTTGAAGATTTGAAAATATACATATTTAGATCCACATTTTTGTCATTTTCGTGTAGATTAAATTCCAACGTATTTGAAGTTGATTTTTTACACGTTTGTGGGATATATCATTGGCTACATCCGTGATGTTTTTTGATTTTTTTAAAACTCATAAATAGTGTTTTTGAATTTTTTAAACCACCAGAATCACTGGTGCTTGGGAGCCAAAGACACTTTCCGCACAACATTCGTGCTATATTGATCTACTGTATTACAAATTTTCTAGTTGAACTTTACTTGCACCTCTAAAAAAAGAGAGATCGGTGTTAATATTGCTAATTGACCGAATTGGCAGCCCGAATTGGATATGCTAGTGTTCACGACTAGATTTGTCTTCTTTTTTGCGTGTTTTGAAATTGGATTTGAATTTTTGCGACATGATTGATATATCATGTATCTATGCCACACGAACATTTTTTTCTAAAAAAATCATAACTTCTATGTAAGATTTCTAAATTTGAAGTACGTGTTGGATTACCTGATACGAGTTGCTGCTTGTTGTGTCACGGCAGCCTCGTTTGACCATGTTCTTTCGATGTGGGGCCCAACGATTTGACATGTCATCAACAACGAAAACAGTCGCATCGATGCTTGACCCATTTCTACCCATTAGGACTCCTTCACTTTGCCATGTCATACAAAAACCACCTGCAACAGTCATTCTGGATCTAGTCCATCCTCGAGCCCGAGCCAACCCCTTTCCTCCTCTTTCGGTCGCCGCGTCTGCCACCACGACAACCGGTAGATCCAAGCTACCCGTTGATATCGGCCGCTTCAGTAACCTCTTATGATGGCATGAGGGCTATAGCGTGCCCACGAGGGGCATGTTGCGCACTTTTGATATGGGCATGCTGAGCGCCCATAGGCTTTCGCCATCACACGTCTATATATTTGGATGTTTTTTACATCCACATGGTCAAACAGCTATAACTAAAGCAATCTTCAATAGAAAGAATCCAAAAGAGTTAAAGTGTGGCCAAGACAATCCAATTCAGAACACCTAATTAGTGTGTATAATGTGGCTTCTACACCTATAACAGAGAGGGGAATATTGTGATTGTGTTTGATTTATTTATTTTGCCAATAAAGCTTCAATTGAATGTATTCGATCCAAGTTTTGCCAGTCATCCAAAGGAAAAATATCCGGTTATACACACTGCATATGTTTTCCCTGCTCCAATAAAGATGGCATAGGAAAGGTAGAGACTAATTTGAGGTGAGTCTAGAGACATACATATTCGTGGTTGATTGATACTCAACTACACACCCATGGACAGAGGAAAATGTTCCAAAACTTGTCCACCTAGGTGGCCTTGGCAGTTGGCACTAGGCACCATATTCTTATCTTTCCTATCTAGCCTACCCATGTAGTTTTTTCTTTTCTTTTAGAATAAATGACCCAGGCTTCTGGATCGAGTGATCACATTGTCCGACTCATAAAATTCGGAAGGGAGTTTGCCGTTGTTAAATTTAATACACACACCGTGCATGATTTCTAAGATAGCAAGGAAGGTTGAGATTATTTTGATATTACTGTAGAAGACAACATACACATTCCTTGTTGAATGGTATTAAGTACTAATTTTAGACAACAAATTTATTGTTGATTGCCGCATAGGAGCTAGGCGCACATAGCCTGACTAGTGGCAACTAGGCTGTATCCTACATATGCAAATGGGTCACCATTAGAGTATTTTTCAATCCTGCTTAGTTCAAACAAATGAACTATTTTTTCAAAATTGATGTTATTTTGAAATTTCATTTGATTGAACTAAGATACCCAAATGCTGACATCTCTACTGCACCCTGCCACTCGGCTAGAGCTCGGCCCCAAATCAGTGAAGAAAGTCGCTCCATTTGGATGTATATTGATTAACTGTATATGTATTTGCTTTGATACATAGGGTTTCCGTAGTAGAGAACAATAGTGGTTGCAATGAAGATTCTACTGCCCTGCCTGCCTTTGGATCAAGCCTCAAGTGGGTCGTGGCACTTTATGCATTCGATCGCTTTCCTGTTCTTCTGAAACAGAAGTGCATAATTCTTATTAATGGTTGATGTTGGGATTTCGCACGAGGTTGCAAAGACATTCTGCGTTGAGGCGATGCTGACGTTTGTACTAGTAAAGGACGGGCAGAAGGTGACTCGCGCTTGGGGGGACTAGTAATGGTCCACATGCAATGCATGTGTTGAATAACAGGATATTTCACATAAATAAAACATAATTTAACTTAAAAATATCAAAATTCATAACTTAATCCGTAGAATTATTACTATTGTTGTTGTTGTTGACGTAAAATTTATTGATTCTTGAGAAAATCAAGTGCATGGTGCAGCGATCTGTGGAAATTCAGGGGCAGATGCAGCTATCAAAGAACACAATGATCAGCACTACCGGCTACACAAATGAATAGACTCCTATACTAATTTCAACCTAAAACTATATATATTTAACAAACTAACTATAGCGGGACATACGAAAAATGGACAACACAATTATTAAGCTTGCCGTTGAAGAGAAATCGGATCAACGCATCACATATGTACTTAATGTAGTTGGGACAAATGTATGATCATATATAGGTATTTAATCAGAGGAGCATAATATCAGATACATGTATGGATCATTGGAGAAATATATATTACTCGAATAGTCTTCAAATAGTGAAGTTTTTTTTTGTTAGTCAACATGACTTGGTCCTCAACGACCACTGACTTAGCTCCTGGATTTGCTGCACACGTCTCCCTAATCTCCTGGGTATATACTACATACACACTAAAAAAATAGAGGAATCATTGCCTTAAACCATTCTTTGCTCCTCGAATTTCCTTGAAAAATATCAATCCCTCAATCTGTAATTATCAAACTATATTAGAATATTTTTATCACAAAAGAAAACGTGAATAGGTCATCAAAACAAAATGAGTATATTTCCGAACAAATGGATAAAATAATAGACTTCTAAACAAGCATATGTAGCATGCAAGAAATTGGCACTTGAAGTAGATAAAAGTTGCAGACAGAGTTTTTTTTTTTGCGATGAAGATACAGTACATATGCCAAGAAACTTACAGAAAAGCCCAGGAAAACAAGGAAATTACAAAGAAGCCCTTCCCGAGCTCCAGCATCGTCTTCCACGCGCAGACCGCTGCGCCGGCGAAGCCCGCCGCAACACCTCCGAAACTCTGGACTGGGAGGCCCCCACGCGGACAGGGAGTCGACGCTCCTCGGTGCCGAATCACCTCCACCCTGCTCGATGAAGAACAACGCCGTCTTAGACACACGCACCTGCATCTCCGAAGTCGTCAAACGCCGGATCCGCCTTCTCTCGGACGCCGGCGTAGGGGGAGACCTCTCGCGCGCTCCGGAGAGCCACGAACAAGGCCGAGACGGTGGATCCGCGGCGGAGCTCCCTCGGAGCCGCACCAACGGAAGAGGAGATCACCGCCGCAAAAAGCCACTCCGGCGACGCCGCACCCTCCCCGACGCCACCAGCTAGCACACCCCGACGCACCCCTAGACTATGTACACGCCCCGATCCATGGATTCCCCGTCCTCCCGCCGCCGAGGCGGCCGCCGGAAGGCGGGGAATCACAAGAATCGCCGGCGGCGAGCCTGTGCACGCGAGATCGCCCAAAAGTTCGCCCTTTACTGTAGAAGGAGAAAGGGAAAGAGGTCCAGCTCTCTAGATAAGTTGCAGACAGAGTTAGATAGCATTATATACTTAATTGTGAATCCGCGTCAAGACGAGATAAATAATTAGTTCCTAGGATTCCTTACCAGGAAAAGAACGAAGAAACTGTTGCCCAAAAAATCTTCATTTCACAAACCATACAACAATCTTATAGAACGCGTTGAAACTCATCCATTCCACTGCTCCTCCTTGTCGCTAGCGCTTATGCCTCTGTTGCGGCACGATCTCATTCATCCAACCTAAAACCATGGAAAGCAATCTGATAAATGTTGTGATTTTCAAAAGTAGATTGGTTCAGGCATATGCTACTTTGATCATGTGAATATGTTATTATGTAAACCTACAAAAAATAAAAACTGGTTAAGAACATTAACCTGTCACTGCATGTTTCATGTGCCATGTGATTTCAAGTCAGCTTATGTTTGGAGTCCAAGATAGCAGCGTTGCTAATCACCTCAACACAAAATTATGCTAGTAGTAGTTTGGAATCCAGAAGTCAATTCACTTTAATGAAAACTGTCGTTGTCAAGCAACGCGATTGACTCAACTGCTTCAGAACACTGGAAGAGATATCATGACGCTAGCAGCTTGAGCATGTTTTATTTATTCTCGAAAAGCAGAAAATCGGGAACAACAACAATAGAGGGAAAGTAGAATACCATTCAAGAACAAGAATAATGGTTTCTTCATCTACAGACATCGGGAGCGATTTATTATTAGTCAGAGTAGCTCAGTACAGATTGACCAAGAGTGTGTTACAGATTATGTATCATCGCACGGTCGATGAATGTGCACAGGATTGGTTTTCAGATCACCGCAGAAATCTCATGGTCTTTCCCTCCACGGGCTCTCTCACCAAAGGGATAACGGAATACCCTTGCCGACGGTACGCCACCGTCCGGTTCGCGCCGACAAATGTCCGGCCCGGTAGATGTTTTTGCACTGGTCGCTCATGTTGCAGGCTTCGACGGTGCGGAGGCGGCGGAGCACGGACCCGTAGAGGTCACCCCGCCGTTCGACGGTGCGGTTGCGCTTGTCAAGCTCGGCGCTGATCGCCATCTCGTCGTCGACGAAGCAGACCTGGCTCTCTCTGATGATGTCGTCCGACGTCGGCGATGCGGCGGCTGAGAAGGATCCGGAGCAGGCGTCGCCGACGAAAAGTGCGCGGCCGACGATGCTCTTGACCCACGCCCAGGTGTCGTTCGGCTCCAGCGCGTGCACCTCGATCGAGGCGGTTTGGAGGACATCGTGCCAGACGTACCTGATGACCCTGAGGAGGCGCCCGTTGCACTCCACCAGCTGCTTCCTCGACTCGCAATAGTCGTTCCTTGCGGCGAGCGGCGGCGGGAGCTGCTCCTCGTGGAGCCTCCACGGCTCGTGGCGGAGGAGTTCCAGCTCGCTGTCGTCGAACACGACCAGCTTGTTGCACGACGCGAGCGCGTGCAGCCTCCCCTCGTAGAACGCGATATCCTGCAGGTCGAATGCCAGGGAGACCGGCCACCAGGCGCCCTCGTGTCCCTCTCCCGGCCGGCACGCGGCGATCCTCCTGCGGTACTCGCCGCAGTCGACCATGGCGGCGACAACGACGCAGCTCGAGTCCGGGGCGGACGACATGCCGATCTTGCGGATCGGCTCGTCCTGATCCGTCCACGGCGGCAGAGGGATTCTCGCCGAAGAGAAGGGGTTCAGCAGGAAAGGGGCGCCGCCGCCGGACGACGCCAGCGGGACGAGGGCGAGCCAGTCGCCGAGCGAGCCGCGGCAGGGCGCGGCGCGGGCGTCCTCGGGGAGGGGCAAGACGCGGTGGATGGCACCGTCGGGGAGGCTGACACAGTAGCCCGGGACTGCGAGCCACGGCACCGGCGGGTGCGGCTGGCGGCGCCAGGCTGCGCGCCATGCGCGGCAGACGGCGCGTAGGCGGGTTCGGTCGGCGAAGGACGGCAGCCGGAGGAGCACGTCGCCGAGCATGTCCTCCGGGAGGTCGGCCCACGACGCGCGCCTCTGTCGGCGGTTGCGCCTTTCAACCACCATGGCGCGCAGCGATGGATCGATCCGTGGTACTCGGCTGGCTAGGGCTCGGCGTGAAGGAAAACAGAGTGATCAAACATCTCCACTAATATTAAAAGACCCAGAATGGCTGATCCAAATAACATAAACCGTTCGATTGCTACCATCCAACGTCCAAGGATTGTCCAATGATGTATCAAGTTAAGTGATGCCCCCGTAGTTTTAACCGTTAATCTGCTACATCAGAAGCTCCAAATTAGCCCAATGATGAGGCGAACCAACATGGCCGCGCTGGTAAAACGAGATCGTGCGCGTCACCTGTTCGAATCCTGAGCCACGTCTTTATTAAATCAGAAACCGTTACACACGTAGCACGCCCTCCACGACTCCACCCCCTCCTTCCTTCGTCCAACATGGCCGTCAGCCCGTCATCCTCCAGGAGGCTGCCGTCCTCCACGACGCCGTGATCCAGGAGGCCGTCGCCCTAGACCTGCTCGCCCCTAAATCATGTACGATGATCGTTGATCTCCGCCAGCACCTGACGTGAAAATTTGGGTACGCATACGAGCTAAGATTCACGGGAAGTCGGCAACCGCCTCCTGCGTGTGGCTTCCCTGCATGCACGATTGTCCTTGTTCGGAGGATTCTGGCCGTGCTCCTGGTATGGCTTCTCCCAATGTCCCAATAAACAATCTATTTGCTTCCTTTCGCAAGTAACAACAGGAAATGCAAAGAACTGCCCAGCTTTTCTGGTGGTGCATGTCCAGTGTTTGTACGAATTCCTCTATGGAGTGTGATTCAGTTCTAACTCCCAAGGAGCGGGCGAGGTTCTGGTCCAAGCCTGGCCGCATCATTAGAGGCGAGTATGAGACTGCCCTAGCAATAAATACCGCAGCTGAAGCTGCAGCACGTGCCTACGCGGCGCCGGAGCCTGCAGAGGATGCGCCGTCGCGTAGACGCCGTGGGATTTAAATTTGTATGAGTTCAAATTAAATTTTCATTCACGCCCACAAGGTGTTTGTATCTCGCTCAACAAGTTAAAAAAAACGATATGATACATATGACACTTTGCTTTGACGAGGGCACTGACAATCAAATTATGAGAGGGGGTTTCTAACAGATAAGAAAAAAAAGTAGTGACAATAAAGGGGCCCTCTAAAGGTTTAATTGTCACATAGGAAGTGAAAAAGTGATGCCTATTGATCTACCTAATTGAATTGGTGAAATTAAATTATATTGGGAGCATGGAATAGAAATTAATGAAAAAAAAAGAACTTGCATGAAGTGAAATCACCTTACAGTGTGTAGTTAGTTCTTGGGATGTGAAACTTCTCATTATTTAAGGAGCCATGCTCTATTTCTTGGTCTTTATAGGTAAAGCAAACTTTCACTTCTTAGTTCAGAAAATGCAATGTAGTTTTTCACTCATACGCTTATTAGTCCACTACTTCTAGGTCAGTGTGTTGAACTCGAAATTGTTCATACTGACCATATTGCTTTGCATACTGGATTTAATTTCTTGAGTCCAAGATATAAAGAGCTGGGTGGTCAGCTATACAAAATAATCTATACCATGGAGCGATAATGCGATCTGTTGCTACTTGCTACTAATGTTTGCAGAATATGGAACATGTTTGTTGCGAAGATACTTGAGGAAGATTGTTTATTTCCTGGTATTTTGGTTGCTTTGTTCATCATTGAATGAGAAGACATTATATATGTGACTATGTCTAATTCTTACTGAAGAAAACTCAAAATGATGATGAAAATAACATTGATATTTTGGTTCTGCAAAAACTCAGACGGTTGCTCTATTTTGTACCAAATTAGAATCTGGCATGTTATTTTCTTAGAGAAGGTATGTCTATATTTGTAGAGGACCAGCGTTCAGCCTCATTGCTTGCTAACGGTTTTCTACGAGAAGGTGTCAGAATCTTTGACCACTTCTATAAGGATGAGGCCCATTCCTCGATGCTTTTTGACGATTTTCCCTTTTAATTTGCTTCATAGTCACGCCATATAAATTCTACTAGAGATAAACATAGCAAAAAATGGTAACTTGGGAAATCAACTTGAATTCGGAGCACCAATAAATATAAGATGTCAAAGAATACAGATGTTATATATCATAGTTTACCTGTTTTGACAACAGAATACAACATATATTTTGTCCTGGAAGGAACACAAATGGTGTGCAATAGCTGAACTATTCTAAGTTTACTATGACATGACGTGTATCTCTCATGACAATTAACACTCTTGCAATATATTGAAAGAATATAGAAACGTGCATGTGCACGTGCTTGATTACTAGTGGAAGAAAACGTGTAAATATCGGGCACAAAGTACACAACCGACTCATCGATGAAGAATCTCAAAAAAAAGACTCATCGATGAATTAAAGATCCTAAACAAAGAGGAAATTACAAGCAAGACCCGCCTCAAAATTCTCGGTGACACAACTTTTGCGTTTGTTGAGAATTATGAGGCCTAGCGTTCGTGCTTTTAATTTGCTCTTTGTTTAGGGTATTTCAAAAATAAATTAAGATATTTCATTCATCGATGAGTCAGTCGTCTCTTATATTTTATTTAATTAATATTTCTCAACGAGACCGAAGTCAAACTCTTAGATCCTGTTTGGTTCACGTAACAAAATCGGTGAGCTCGTATGAAAGTTCGTAGAAATTCATAGACTGATGCAAAATGAAATATTTTACTGTACGCATTGTTTGGTTGCCTACAAGCCTCCATGTTTGCGCTGGCACGATACTTAAATCAGCCATGGGCCAGGCCTGGAGAAACACCCAAATCGGTTGTTTCCTCTCATGCAGGCCAGCAAGAACACGAGACAAGTAAGGTGTCAGCAAATCTTACATGACTATCTCACCCCACATGTTACGCTATACATATAAATCTATCAATCCATACCTACTTTTGCCTCGTTGAGAATTATGAGGCCTAGCGTTTGTGCTTGTAATTTTCTCTTTGTTTAGGATATTTCAAAACTAAATTAAGGAATTTCATTCATCGATTAGTCAATTGTGTCTGACATTTTATTTAATTAATATTACTCAATTTTAAAAATTCTCTGCTAAAAATCTCTACTATATAATATGGCTTGAGGAGGTGTTGGTACGTTATTTTCAATTTCTGATTCTGCCCCTAAGTTTTAGAAAATATTACATGACCTGCCACCGCTTAATGAGACATACCGGTTCAGTCCATAAGAAAAGGAGGTTCTCTTTGTTCGAGAGTCAACCCCTCGATGCAGAACAGAGGTCGCTCCCCGTGCCTCCGCGATGGGCGCCGCCGCCGGTAACAACCCTTCTCTTCTCCGGTGAGTTCTCCTGCCGCGAGACACAGCCAGTCGCCCTCCGGTGCTCACTACGGCGAGACGACAGCAAGGAGTCGCCGATGTGGCCTGGTCCGGGTGGCTGCGAGTCGGCGGCCGGCGTGGATGTCAACGGTGGCGTCGGAAAGTGGGCAGTCGTCCGCGGCTGTGGTTCCGGTGCTCACGACGGCGAGGAGCCGCCGATGGACCTCCTCAACGACTTCCCACGACGATGTATGTGCCTTCCGTCACCGGTGTCTGCCGTGATGGGTACTGGAGCTCCCGGCCGCCGCATGGTTATGGGAGCTGTGTGTCTTGCGTGGAAGACGAGGATGTCCGACTGAGCCAGCCTCCTGCTGAACTTGCTGGTGGCCGAGCTAGTTATCTCCCTATAGGAAAAAATGATTATGTTTGACTGTCAGAAAAGCAAGTTGCAAATGTTGGATGGTTTGGCGTCTTCAAATGCGGGAGTATTCATTATTCTGAGTGATGTGTCAGCTTTGACTTTATTTCGACCTTCTAGCAGTTCGATGGTCTCGGCCATCTCTATGATCTTCTGTTGGAGGTTGTCTTTCTCCATCTACAGAAAAAGAAAGTTCAGTCGAGCATAACTTAAGCAGGCAGAGTTTTAGAAGTTCAATATAATTATCTGAACCTGCAACATCTCATTCTGTGCTTGGGGCATTTGCTTGCTCTGATCAAGTTGTTCAACGAGCAGTTGGGTCTCCAATAGACCAGCCTTTCTTTGGTCCATGTCATTAAGCAAGCCCAGCACAATGTAACATATTTGCAAAACCGGCCGTTCTATGCATTTGGTCTTGTGCTAGCAAACTAAATCGATGGTATAAGATTCTCTAGCCTCAGAAGAATGAAAGATTACACAAATTGGGTTTAAAATTTGGATTGATGGAACTTTTCACCGTGATTCTAGCACATCTGAGCTGAAGGATATGGGAAAGGACTCCCTGATGCTATCACTGAGAGCAGCTTGGGGAATAGACCTGCGTACTTTCAGTAAGTCCTTTGAAAAGAATCTGGCACTGTTGTTGTATGACATGGTTAGGCCTTTAGTTGAGATTTGGCTTGTAACCGCCATGGATGTAAAACAGCAGGTGCTGCAACTTAGTAACTATTGGAGACTTGGCCTCATGATTGTCGCCTGAATTGGTTTATTTGCCCAGCATCATTGCTTCACGATACAAAGTGTTGCTGCTACAAGACCTGTTTGTTGAAGGGTCCAAATTTATGTACATGTTTCACTTCATGAGGCCTGGTCAATAGAGGAAAATATAAACTTTATTTAAGAAAAAATTCGACTCCAATCATTGAGCACTATGGATCATCTTACACCATTTTTTTAATGGTGATATTGTCAACAATGTAAAATGCACTAATTTATTTATTTTGTCATGATAAATATAGAGCCGTTGGATTCTTTTTTATTACAGGGCAACAACATAGTAGTGGAACCATTTATCTTGCTTCTCATATTTACCAGGTTTACATCACCAAGTTTATAATTCATATAATATGTATCTGGTTCAAACTTATAATAGCCTCTTGTTTCTTTTACATCCCTTTCTTTTTTTACCCGTTCCTTCATTTAAGCACAAGTTTAGTTTGAATCGCTTGAGGTTGCTCCAAAGTGCAGTTATATTTTCTTATTCTGAGATTAATTTGGTTATGGATTAGATAAATAATGGGTTTAGGAATATGTGTCATACCCAAATGAAAAATATTTTTTTCCATGTAATTTACCAAGTGATTTTCTGCATGATGATTTTATACTTTTGGATACCCATGATGTAGTGATGTGTATACAAAGACGATTAGAAAATAAGTGGTGATGTTTTTTTTTTGAGGATTGTTGTACAATGGGACATGTAAAGAACTGAAATCTGAGAGAAAGCAACAATACTTCTAAAATGATGGTACAATATAACAAAGTTTATTTCAAACATAAGATGTGTCATTTATTTTAAACCCGTAGCAACGCACGGTCAGTTTGCTAGTCTATACATATATCTAATAATAATAAAAGCATTAAGCATTCTTCTCGTACGTCGTTAGAAATACCCCTAAAGTTCGCAACAATTACCCACCACTGCCACCCATAAGTTAAATACCTTTTTGTTTTTTGTTTTCTTTTACCCGTCGTTCGTTTACCGTCCTCTGCTCCATCGTAACATATACGTACTCTAGATTGTAGGAGATCATGATTCATGACCGTGTATGATAGGAGATCGATCAGAACCTGAGCAGTATATCGGGTCAGACTCATCTTTCCTTGTCTGGCCCTTAAAATCTGGGAGCCCCCGAGTAGCCGATCCATCGAAAGCGATTAGCTAGACACGCCAACGAGCGATTCAACGAGAGATCAATCAAGCACCATGGCGGCAACGACAGCGGAAGAAACCAAGCTCGCCGAGGTCGTGGCCGAGAAGAGCAGCAACGTCGACGGGGCGCGTCTTGCAGCCCGGGGACGCCGTGCGCCGACGTGAACATCGCCGGAGGCGCCAGCATCGTGATCTACGTGGTGAACAACGTCGTCGTCCACAGTCTCTACATGACGTCCGCGCGCAGCCCGCGGGGCGCGTCTTGCAGCCCAGGGACGCCGTGCAGAGCGTCGGCACGGGCCACGGCGACGCCATCCGGCTCGTGTCGAGCTCCAAGGTGTGGATCGACCACAACACGCTGTCCCGATGCGAGGACGGCTTCCTGGACGTCAGGATGTGGATGCCGGATGTGGAGAAGAGAGGGACTGTGGAGCGATGGTCGAGAGGTTCGAAGCAGCAGCGGCAAGAGCAACGATGTGATGTGATGTCAGGAAGACGCGGCCGAGTAGGCGTGACTCCACCCCACACGCACGACAGGCCGTCAAGCCAGCTAAAGCTAGCTAATACGTCCATATCCCCTGATCGATCAACCTCGCTAGCTAGCTTTGTACATGCGCGTCTTGCCACTAGCTGGAAGGTCGCGATGCGCTTCTCTCCAAAACAATTACTCCCTCTGTTCCAAATTAATTGACTTGATTTTGTCTAAATATGGATGTATCTATACTTGTTTGATGTCTAGATACATCCATGTGTGACAAAACGTGTGTCAATTAAATCCGAATGGAGGGAGTACGTCCTAGCTAATTTACCACTCGAACAGGAAGACCTGTAGCTTTCGGCACCCGACCACCACTGCTCCCAACGCCTGCGCCTTCCTGGTCTGAGCCGGCGAGCGAGCGGAGGACAACCTGCGGCGCCAACGAAGGCACAAGCCGCGCGCGGCGGTGGGAGGCAAGGAGGACGGCGAGCGCGTGGTTGGCTGTGTCGCAAACCTCACGCGCCGGTGACGGGTATGGGATGACCTGCAGGAGTTCGTTACTTGGCAGTTGGCACACGACATGGCAGTCACCGATCGGGAAGCTACAAGGAAGCGCTTCTCAATGTTAACCACGACGAATAGGAAGTTTTTAGTTATTGCTTGCTTTCTTCAGTAGCTAAATAAGTGATATTGCCCGTGCTGTTCTGCATTATTAACCGAGCTGCGGCGGCCTGGTTTATTCTCTAGCTTCGTTAGCTTCCGTTGCTAGACCTGGCACGATCTGAACTTGTAGGATGATGCTCTGGATCATATCTGGCTTTCCGTTTCTTCAGGTTTGCGATGAAATAAAAGTAAAGATAGAAAAATGCATTATTTAGGCGTAAAACTAATTTTCGTTCTCCTATGTCTGTGTTCGTTCTCTGAATCTCCTCCCACTTCATGTGTGTTGAGTATATAGAGAATTCAGTGAGAAAGAGAGAGCTGAGCGTGGCTGCACCTACCGGGAAGGCCTGACGTGCATAATTCTTATTGACAAAAATTGTATTCTTTGCAACTAATTGTCCCAAACTATTGTATTTTGTGCAAAAGTGGATCGCGATTGTGGTTTTTGTGAAAAACATCTTTTCGAAGTAGATTTCTTTTTTGTCCCGTTGCAATGCACGGACACTTTTGCTACGTAGTATATTTAAAAAGTCTCTATTTTGCCGACGAAGCGTTGGTGTGATGTCGGTCTCTTTTAAAAAGTCTCTATTTTGCGCATTGACACGTCCTACCGTGTTCGTACACATTTTCTTCATCGCTCTATTTTCCTTCACGTCGAAAGCCCTAGCTTGGCTAGTAACGCGGATCGATCGATCACTGCGCGCGCCATGGCGATGGAAACGCGAAGCCGGCGACGGAGGCTCGCATCTTGGGAGGACCTCCCGGAGGACATGCTGGGCGACGTCCTACGCCGTCTCCCGTCCTTTGCCGACCGCGCCCGCATCCGCGCCGTCTGCCGCGGGTGGCGCGCCGCCTGGCGGCGCCAGCCGCACCCGCCGGCGCCGTGGCTCTTCGTACCAGGCCACTGCGTCAGCCTACCCGACGGCGCAATCCACCGCAGCGCTGCGTCGGTTCCCTCGGTGACTGGCTCGCCCTCGTCCCGCTGGCGGCGTCCGCCGGCGCCGCTGCCCCCTTCCTGCTGAACCCCTTCTCCTCCGCGAGGGTCCCGCTGCCTCCGTGGACGGATCAGGACGAGCCGATCCGCAAGATCGTCATGTCGTCCGCCCCGGACTCAAGCTGCGTCGTGGCCGCCATGGTCGACTGCGGCGAGGACCGCAGGAGGATCGCCGCGTGCCGGCCGGGAGAGGGACACGAGGGCGCCTGGTGGCAAGTGTCTCTTGCGTTCGACCTGCAGGACATCGCGTTCCACGAGGGGAGGCTGCACGCACTCGCGTCGTGCGACCAGCTGGTCGTGTTCGACGACGGCGAGCTGGACCTCCTCCGCCGCGAGCCGTGGAGGCTGCACGAGGAGCAGCTGCCCCCGCCCGCCGCCGAGAGCGAGAGCGAAGATGGCAAGTTGTACATCCCGTCGAGGCGGTACCTGGTGGAGTGCAACGGGCGGCTCCTCACGGTCATCAGGTATCTCCGGTGCGGCAAAACTGTCATGATGAGGTCCACGCGCTGGAGCCGGATGACTCCTGGGCGCGGGTGAAGGGAGGGCATTGTAGGCTGCGCACTCTTCATCGGCGACGCCTGCTCTGGAGCGTTCCCTGCCGCCGCCGCCACAGCGTCCACCTCCCACGACATGATCAGAGAGAGCCAGGTCTGCTTCGTCGACGATGAGATAGCGATCGACGAAGAGCTTGACGAGCGCAACCGGTCCGTCGAAGCCTACAGCCTGCGCGGCCTGCGCTGGACGCCTCCGTAGAAGCCTACAGCCTGCGCGGCCGGTGCTGGGACGCCTACCGGTTCGTGCTCATGAACGTCGACCGCGACCTCGGTCATCGCTGCCTCCGCACCGTCGAAACCTATGCCCTCAGCGACGGGTGCGGCAACGGCTACCGGCCTAAAGAATTTTCGGCGCGGACGGGACGGTGGCAGCTGGTGACGGTCCAGGAGTTCCCGAAGTCCATTCCCTTTGGGCATGGACTCCGTGGAGCGAAGGAGCATGAGGATTCTGTGGTGATCTGAAATCCAATCATTTTTCATGCAGTTCATCGACAGCTGATACTCTTTTTATGCTCTCTGCAGCACACTCTTGGTCAAGTTGTACTGTACTGAGTTACTGGCTAATAATAAATCGTTCCCTGTGCTTTTAGATGGAAGAAGCATTATATTGCTCTTGTTCTTGAATGGTATTCTATTTCCTGTATCTAACAGTAGCCGGGTAGCATCAGCTGCATCTTCTATTTTTCAGTACTACAGTAAGAAAGGGTCAGGTCGAAAACATGCTAGCAAGTTCTAAAGATATAAGCTTGTAACTGGACTTTTCGATATCTCGGTCACCAAAGCAGACAGATAATGATTAGACGGGCTAGAGTTAACACATTTCCATTCCAAGTTCCAGAACCTTTATTACCACTTTACGCCGAATTTTAGGAGGAGAATTGGCACTACAACATGGGGAAACCATAGGTGCCCCTACCTTTATTACAACATGGAGAAGCCAGAACCTGGCACTAATAATATTGGAGCACAGGTTATTGAGCTAGAATTAGCCCGATGCGATGAATGTCTTGATCTTCCTGTCAAGCTCATCCTTCTTAGACCCAACCACGCGGCTCACCTCCTGCCCGCCCTTCACTAGTACAAACGTCGGCATCGCCTCTACACGGAATGTCTTTGCAACCTCCTGCGAAATAGCAATACATCGACGTTAAGAAGAATTCTGCACTTGTGTTTCAGAAGAACAGGAAAGCATTCCAGTCTGAATGTGTAAACTGGCATAAAGGCTCGAATAAAATTTGAAGATCTTCTATTTCTATATGGATTGATAATATTCATCCTTCACTCCTGGTCTTGGGTGGATTTAGGACTTATATTCATGTTGTGTGCAGCTTTTAAGGATGGTGATCGTCCATCGTGGACTAGCCCACCAGCCCCCTCCATTCTCTTGGCCTTCCATCTTTGACTTGTTTCTTCTTCTTGTCCATTATTTTACTTGTTGACCTTGACATGAGGCTTGGACTTGAGTCGACTGCATTTATTTTGCGAGTAAAATATGATTTCATTATATAGCAGGGTTTACAAGGTGCTCGAGGTTCAACTCCTGCAAACAAGGGCGGATCCAAGTTCAACCTTGGGGTGCACAGACCGGGTAAAAAATCTTTATAAAATGGCTATTTTTTATCATGTGTGCTACGTCTAAAACAAGATTTTTGCAGTTGGGCCACCACCGTGCACCCCTCTCATCAGTTCTCTAGTTTTGCCCCTGCCTACAAAACAACATCAGGACCGGAACCCAATCACACTACAGTTCAACGCACTGCCCTTGCAAAAAAATTGAGGCAGTGACTAACCCTAACCTAAGAACATTCCACTTTTACACTCAATTCTTGACAATATAATATCCTAAATGTCTAGATGGAGACTGGTCTTGAGAGTAGTCCATCGAAAACAATTAACAGTTGAACACAATTAGTATCATATGAATCTGGGTTGGTAATAGTATCGATTTCTGTTGAAACTTCGAGTCTATGAAGTTAAGCTGGAATCGGTGTGAAACTGAGCTAATTTCATCAAATGAACCGTGTATAGATATGTGATGAAAAAAATGAATCTCTTGTGGAAAAAATGCGTGCTAGGAGGGAAGAAAAAATAATTAAAAATTGTAAAAAACGTGAAGATAGGGGGCAATGTGCAAAAAGGAATGTACTTGGGCTGGCTGAGCTGCATGAGCTTTTTTTTGTAAAATTGGTAGCACCAATTTCCATCAAACAGAGGGCAAACATACATGTGTGATTGTATTTCTCTATGTACATGGCCATGTCCGAGAGTGCAGCTGCGTTGGCTCACTCCATGTGTAACCAACAGACTAAAAGTTGTGAATCTTGTCAACAACAAAAAAAGACTAGAATTTTTTATAATTAGAACTGCGTGTTTCAATTCCTCAGAGAAAAAGAAAAAACTGCGTGTTTCCAGCACAGAATTTTAGAGCTAGATGGCTCCGTGAATCAAATTCGGGTCCTACCAGAAATATAGTGCGCGATTGAGTTGAGCGAATGAAATTTAACAGATTTTTTTTTTACATGTAAACGGAGATTTTTTGGGGTATTGCTAGGACCCGATTTTCTTCGATCCCTCTTTTTTTTCACATCGAGAGCCCTAGCTTGGCGAGTAACGCGGATCAGATCGATCACTGCGCGCGCCATGGCGATGGAAACACGCAGCCGGCGACGGAGGCGCGCCTCTTGGGCCGACCTCCCAGAGGACATGCTGGGCGACGTCCTCCGCCGCCTTCCGTCCTTTGGCGACCGCGCCCGCCTCCGCGCCGTCTGCCGCGGGTGGCGCGCCGCCTGGCGGCGCCAGCCGCACCCGCCGGCGCCGTGGCTCTCCGTTCCGGGCCACTGCGTCAGCCTACCCGACGGCGCCATCCACCGCATCGCCCCTCCCGGAGGACGCCCGCAACGCGCGCTGCATCGGTTCCCTCGGCGACTGGCTCGCCCTCGTCCCGCTGGCGGCATCCGGCGGCGCCGCCACCCCCTTCCTGCTGAACCCCTTCTCCTCCGCGAGGATCCCGCTGCCACCGTGGACGGATCAGGACGATCCAATCCGCAAGATCGTCATGTCGTCCGCCCCGGACTCGAGCTGCGTCGTCGCTGCCATGGTCGACTGCGGCGAGAACCGCAGGAGGATCGCCACGTGCCGGCCGGGAGAGGGACGTGACGGCGCCTGGTGGCCGGTCACCCTGGCGTTCGACCTGCAGGACATCGCGTTCTACGAGGGGAGGCTGCACGCGCTCGCGTCGTGCGACGAGCTGGTCGTGTTCGACGACGGCGAGCTGGACCTCCTCTGCCGCGAGCCGTGCAGGCTGCACGAGGAGCAGCTCCCCCCGCCGCCCGCCGCCAAGACCGAAGACGGCAAGGTGCACGTCTCGTCGAGGCGGTACCTGATGGAGTGCAACGGTCGCCTCCTCACGGTCATCAGGTATCTCCGGTACTACAAAACCGTCATGATCGAGGTCCACGCGCTGCAGCCGGACGACTCCTGGGCGCGGGTCAAGGCCATCGCCGGTCGCGCGCTCTTCGTCGGCGACGCCTGCTCCGGATCCTTCCCCGGCGCCGCCGGCGCCGCTGCGTCGACCTCCCACGACATGATCAGAGAGGGCCAGGTCTGCTTCGTCGACGACGAGATGGCGATCAGCGACGAGCTTGACAGCCGCAACCGGTCCGCGCTCATCCGCACCGTCGAAGCCTACGGTCTGCGCGGCCGGCGCGGGGACGCCTACCGGTCCGTGCTCGCGAATGTCCACCGCGACCTCGGACGCCGCTGCCTCCGCACCGTCGAAGCCTACGTCGTGAGCGAGCGGTGCGGGGTGGCCTACCGGCCAAAAGCTTCATCCGCGCGGACGGGACGGTGGCGGCTGGAGACGGTCCAGGAGTTCCCGAGATCCATTCCCACTGGGCATGGACTCCGTGGAGCCAAGGACCATGAGGATTTTCTGGTGATCTGAAATCCAAATCCTTTCTTATACACGTTCGTTCATCCACACCTTATAATCTGCAAGCACACCCTCCCTCTTGGTCAAGCTGTACTGAGATACTGACTAATAATAAATCGTTCCCGATGCCTTTATGCAGAAGCAACATACAGTAGTTCTTTATTCTGGAATGCTATTCTAATTTCCTTCTATTATTACTATTACTCCCTCCGATCCATATTAGTGGGCATAGCTTTGTCTAAATTCATATGTATCTAGTTAAGTATTTAGACTAGATACATGTGTATCTACACAAAGTTGTGCCCACTACTCCCTCCGTTTTTTAATATAAGATGTTTTAGCATTAGTCCACATGCACAAGTACACAAATGTATGTAGACATGTATTAGTGTGCATGTTCACTCACTTTAGTATGTATCTAGACAACATGTGTAACACCTAAAACATCTTATATTAAAAAACGGAGGGAGTAATATGGATCGGAGGGAGTACTACTTTTTTTTGGACAAGTGAAAAGTCTGTAAGCAGAACACAGTCAGCTCACCGCTGCAGCAATGGCTTCTACTGAGTTTATCAATGCCGAAGACTGTATCTAACAGTAGCCGGGTAGCATCAGCTGCATCTTCTATTTTTCAGTACCGCAGTAAGAAAGGATCAGGCCGAAAACATGCTGACAGGTGTAAAAAAAATAAGCTTTTTGGGAAATGAAAATGTTGGGACATCCCTGCGGAGGGAGCAGACAGATAATGATGAGATGGGCTAGAGACGGTCACATTTACATTCCAAGTTTCAGAACCTTTATTACCACTTTACGCCGAATTTTATGAGGAGGATTGGCACTACAGCATGGGGACACCACAGGAGCCGGCCCCTACCACTGAGGGAAGCCAGAACCTGGCACTAAATATTGGAGCACAGGTATTGAGGCTAGGATTAGCAGAACGTCTTGATCTTCCTGTCAAGCTCATCCTTCTTAGCCCCGACCACGCGACTCACCTCCTGCCCGCCCTTCACTAGCACAAACGTCGGCATCGCCTCGACGCGGAATGTCTTTGCAACCTCCTGCGGAATCCCAATAACATTAACATTAAGAAGAATTATGCGCTTGTTTTTCAGAAGAACAGGAAAGCACTGAGATCTGAATGCATAAACTGACAGAAAGGCTTAAATAAAATTTGAAGATCTTCTACCTATATGGACTAATATTCATCCTTCACTCTTGGTATCAAAGCAAAAACATATAATATTTCAGACAAGGGCAGGGCCATGTAACCTTCATTGCATGTTTGCAACACTAGTTTTCTCTACTACCCAAGCCCAAGGTATCGAAACAAAAACATATACAATAGTCCATCCAAGTGGAGCAACAAGCACAGCTTTCATCGGTTACATATACTGAAGCCGTTCACTGGTTTGGGGCTAAACTCAAGTGAATACAGAGTGTTATGGGAGGTGCTAGGCGAGTGCCATGGTGCAGCCTGATTGCGACTAGTCGGGCTGTGTAGCTGCATAGGCAGGCAAGGCGTGAGTATGGCTACTCAAATTAGCCTCAACCTTCCCTGCCAGCTTCACTAGAGCAGTGAATGTGTATGCTATACTAGGCTATCTAGGTGGCCACGTTCTAGAACAAGGTTTTTCCTGTCTAAAATTAGTACTCCCTCCGTTCCACAATATAAGATGTTTTAGTCTTTTTACACATTCACATGTGTACACATGTATCTAGACATGTTTAGTGTCTACACTTATTTTTGGATGAATGTAGACAATATATGTAACACCTAAAACATCTTATATTGTGGAACGGAGGGAGTACCAATCAACAATGAATGTCTATGCTATGTTCTACAATCAACTCAAATTCGCCTCAACCTTCCCTGCCAGCTTTGCTAGAGCAAAAATATGCACAATGTGTGTTTTAAATCAAACAAGAGCAAGCTTCGGTACAAGTATTCACTTCTCGATTGATCCTACTGAATGAACTCTTTGATTGGCATAAGTGAAATCCCAAATTCAGTAGCTGCTTCGACCTCACTCGGTTTCAATTTAATACATGCAATGCAAGAGCCGCCACGCCACAGTCAGCTCCACATCTGATCCACACCCCGCTCAGCTGACTTGCTTGATACAATCACACATCTGGCTTAACACAAGGATGGATCCAAATATATTGGAACTGAGCACTAGACTCCTCCTAAATATACAATGGCACATGAATCTGTTTTAGATGATTGGGCACAACTTGGATCGGATTTACTGAGCCGGAGACGTAAGCTAGCTATTTCTCCAAGATGAGACTATATCAGATCCTTTCCCTTCCCAATTTCATGAGTTGAAGACAAATTATACGCATTACTAATAGTCAAGCGATGTGGTTAGGTAGGCTAGATAGGCGAGACAGGAATGTGGTGCCTACTGCCAAGGCGGCCAAGGTGGACAAGTTTCAGAACACTTCTTTCTGTCCACAAACGAGTATCAATCAATCATGAATATGTATGCCTAGAGCCCTAGACTCACTTATATTGGCATAAAAGTCCAAACGTACATAATGCATCTACCTTTATTGATTTCAGTTCAATGCATGTGAGATGACCTAGACAATGCAAGAGTGCCATTATAGCGAGCTCTACTTCTGATTCCACTCCGCAAGAAGCAATTTAAAATCTGGCTTTAACACAAGGATGCATCCAAATCTTCTGGAACTAAGCACTACCCATGATTCCTCCTCAATATACGGTGTAATAGGATGTTGTTCTTTGATGACTGGGGAAACTTGGATCAAATCCATTTAATAAAAGCCATAAGCCACTACTTCAAACTCAAACAGAATCAAAACCTTTCCCCTTCCTGATCCCAAACTCGAAGCCAGACTATTTGCACTAATTAGGTGTTCTGAACTGGATTGTTCTTAATCTAAAAAAAAAGGATTGTTCTGAGATGCTAGGTGCTAGGCTAGGTGAGCAGCAGGCGGTTGCCACTAGTTGGGCTATGTGGTGCTATGTGCTAGGCGAGTGGCAGGGTGGTTGCCACTAGTCAGGCGAGGCAGGAGTGTGGCGCCTAGCGCCTATGCAGTCTAGGTGACCATGTTTTAGGAGAATGTTTTTCCTGTATGAAATTATTACCTACCAATGATGAATGTGTAAGTTATTATGTTCTACGATGAACTCAAATTGGCCTCAATCTTCCCCTGCCAGCTTCACTAGAGCAGAAAAGTGCGTGAAATGTGTGTTTTAAGAGCAAACCTCCATATGGGTATTCAGTATTTACTGTTTGATTGGATCCTACTGGGAGAAATCTTAATCGGCATCAACTCAAACCCCAAGTTCAGAAATCGCTTCTACCCCTGCGGGTTTCAACTCAATGCATGATGTAAGGTGTCCTCGCAAGAGTGCCACCACACCACTGTGAGCTGCACATCTGATTCAATTTCCCAAGCAGAACACTGTCTTGATACAATCAAACACAGGGATGCACCCAAATCTACTGAAGTTCAGCACTACCGACGATTCCTCCTAAATTCAATGATCGGGCAAAACCTGGATCGAACTCACTGAATCGAAGGGCTAAGCTAGGTGCTTCTCCAAGATCAAACAGAACCAGAGCCTTCCCCCTTCCCAATTTCACGAGTCGAAGCCAGATTGCACGCGTGGTGATTCGGTGTTGTGAACTGAAGGACAGGCAAGGAAGCAGGAAGCAAGATTGGTAGCTCATGAGAGAGGGACGTACCCCGAGCTCGTCGACGTCGATCTTGACGAAGGCGGCGTCGGTGAAGCGGGAGGCCATCTCCTTGAAGGCGGGCTCGATGAAGCGGCAGGGCCCGCACCAGGACGCGGAGAAGTCGATCACCATCTGGAGCAACACGCAGCGATCTCACCCGGTCAGCCAGATCCGGAGGCTCCCAGACCGGGGTTAATTGCCAGAACGAACAGGACAGGACAGGAGGCGTACCAGCTTGGATGCGTTCCGGTGGGCCTCCCAGTGCTGGTCCCAGGCGGCCTTGGAGTGGACGGCGACGACGGCGGAGTCCCCGTCGTCGGCGGCGGGGGGAGGCGTAACGAGCGACGAGAGGAAGGCGCCCATCGTCGTGGCTTGGCCTCGCTCTGTGCGCTCGCTGGCCGGTCCGTCGTGGTGAGCCTGCCCTCGGTGTCGTGTGCGGCGGGGATACTGAACGCAAGGGGAAGCAGTTATAGCCAAGGTAAAAAATAGCGTGCTAAGAGAAATAGCGGCGGCATCCTCCAGACGCTGTACACGCTATAGCGTGCTAATAACGGACTATATTTAGATATAGCGTTCTAAAAAAACAGATATAGCTGAAAAATAAACAATTTTATGAAGAATAAAGAATATAATCTAGAAGTGGTAGAATAATGTATGCATAACCACGTACGAAAAGCATTCTCCAATTGTTTACAAGCTTAAAATTAACATCCCACAAGCATTAGTGATGGCATCTTTCAATTCAGAAGAGGAAGCAGTAGATTTTTTTTTTTGAATACAGGAAGCAGTAGATTGTAGTTCATTATCAAGACAAATAGAAAGGAGTTTCTGCTTCTTCTTAAGGTGAAAATCGGTGCTTTTCGCCGATAGGCTGGAAAAAGAAAATAGCGCGCTAAAGTTATGACGTTTTAGCGCGATATAGCGTGCTATTTCGTGAATAGCCCCGTAGCGCGCAAAAGTGGCAAAATTTAGCGTGGACCCTCCAGATATGTTATTGCGTGCTATTAGCGAAGAAATAGCGTGCTATTTTTTCCCATGGTTATAGCCCCTTATTTTCAGCTTATTTTCCAGATTCTCTCAGAAGCTACCCTCCATCAGCTTCTCTCAGATTCTTTTCAGTTTCTTCCCAAGACAAATTTAGAAGTTTAAACAAATTTAAAAAATGAGATTCTAGGAGAAGCTGATGGAGGATAGCTTCTGAGAGAATCTGGAAAATAAACTGAAAAGAAGGGGGCCTAGTGGGAGTGGGAGCGTGTCATTCGTGCGTGCTGTCTAGGTTTTGACTTGCACACTGCCGACGGCCTACAGGTGCAAGAACAAGTTCCTTTATCGAATGCCAATTTTTACTTTTTTTGAAATCGGGTTTACATGGCTTTAGATGCGTTGTTGCTAGGAGTATTACTGTGACTCGTGAAGTGGATAAATGATAATGCAATGCATCCTTCTAGCAACGTAGGGCACAACATATGTCCTTCTTTCATGAAACTTCACAGATGGAAGACACAAACATGTATCTTGTGAAAATAACCAAAATTTTAAAATATTTTTTAATACTTTGTATGGTTTTGTTGTTCATCTGAAATAGCCAAAACGCTTCCCCTGGTACCACACTTTGTTTCTAATTACATCAACTTATTAGTAACAACGATATTTCCCTCGAAAGAAATTTAGATAGCCACCAGTGTCCCCGTCAACTTTCTTGAACAAATTGTCAAAGGTTGGACAGGATTGAGCGTGTTTGTTGAGTTGACGTCTGATCGTGGGTGTGTTTGTTGAGTTAGGTACGTGCTGCCAAGTGCCAACAACATCAAAAGTGCTGATCCAATCCCTTGACTTTGAAGCTCAAAATAAAGGACACCTCCAAAAGTTCGCAGCAAGCACTCCGTGCTCACCGAATCTCCCGTTCCCGTCCGCGAAATAAATTTCCATTTTCGGTGGTGGGTTGGTTCACACTAGGCCGTAGTAAAGGGTAAAGCACAGCCAGAGCGTGTGTTCACACTTGGATCTGCCGGTGTGTGTAAAACCACTGCCCGGAGACATGGTTTACCTTTTGAAATTACGCCAAGACCCAGTAGCTTCTCCCGGAGGTGCATTCCCATGCAGCCATGCTGCTGTCTTTCAATTGAAGAATCTCCCTCCGTTTATTCCAGCCGCACTTGCCACATTGCTCCAACACTTTGCGACCGCAATGGCGAGTCACAACGAATGAAACGGCGTTCTCATTATACACTTTTGCTGCCAGCGCGCTAAAGGTCTACTCAAAGGACTTGTTTGCTCACTACAATCTAACAGGAACCAATTAACATTTCACATCCCATGTATTCACACATTCTACTACTCTAACAAGTCCCCCACTCGACAAGTTAACCACTGGTAAGCGCTGTCTGTCAATAAGCCACATGCTTGCTGCGCATGCAGCTGACTTAAAAGCCCTGGCGTAAGGAGTGTTGTTCGAGCCTGGGCGTGCGGGCGAGGTACTGCCCCACGGCATCCTGATTCGCGTGGAAAATTAGCCTCATGTCCTTTATCTGCAGGAGAAATTGACAGCCAAATGAGGCGAGCACGATGGTTGGGAGATACTAAGCAGTAACATCTGCTATCACCTCACTGTAAACTAATTGCTATTGCCTATCAAAGTCATCCATGTATCTATCCAGATTATTTTAAGTGCTACTCACGATATCGCAAACCTCACAATATTACACAACAGCAAAGATGGAGCAGTATTTCTTTATAATTAAAAAGGAACACAAACTATATAAAAGAAAAATATCTGTACCTCAATCAAAGAATCGGAATTTAGGATGATGCCTTTGCAGCTTGGTACTTCCATGCTATTAACATAGATTGAGCACTTCCCAATGTTCTTGATATGGAAAGACCCAGCTTTATCCATCTTGATAAGCGCCTGAATATCAGAAACATAACATGTATTTATATACATACAAAAAGACCAATGAGACAAGGAACTGTTTTAGCAAAACATAACACATAGTGTTGTTTTTTTTTGTGCCTGATACCTAAACTCATGACTTGAAGGAGGACAAACACACGACTGGTTTGTGGGATGCAACCACTGACAGTCAGATGTAACCAGAGGGTTTTAATTACTTAAAACAGTTGTTTATTTAAGGAGGATGGCATGGTCAGACAACGTTCTACTTACAAGATAGGCATAGAGCCATAGAATATCACAAAGCCAGCTACTCCCTCCATCCCAAATTAAGTTGTACTAAATGTGCGTTACTTAATTTGGAACGAAGGGATTATTTTATAGCATACATGCGGTCAACATCAACAGCTGGAGATATTGACCATATCCATAACAAGTCAAGAAAACGAAGTGACTGATCACAACCCCATGGTACTAATCACTAAGATAAATATATAAGTCTGCCTAAAGTTTTTTTTTAAGACCTGAATGAGCATAATTCATCCACCGCCAGCCTTCTGCACTCCCAAATATTGCTAACTAGACAAAGTCAAGCAACTCCACCGGCTCAACCAAACATGTATCCTGCAAGCTAAAATGTGCCTGGACAGTGCATGATGTGCCAAGCTTTTCACTGCTGTCAGGGCAGTGTAGGGCTTCTCTTACTACCAATCACACTAAGACCACGATGAGCTGAAAATACATTTACTCCAGGAGCTAACCTCACCAGAAGAACCAACTAAAGTAAAAACAAGATATGACAGTTCTACAGGATAAAGATATTTCTCATCATTTTTAACTCGTGTAGTCAAGTCCACACAATTCTTGGCCATTAGCTATTCCCTTAGGGCCCACTTGGTTTGCTGTCTAAGACCCTAAAACCAGCGTATTACTAGAGCGCGACCCGAATTGGCGAGATTGGTTCTCGCCCGTTTCCTGCGGAAAATTACGAGCGCGACCCGAATTGGTGATTGGTTCTCGCCCGTTTCCTGCGGAAAATTACGAGCGCGACCCGAATTGGGATTGGTTCTCGCCCGTTTCCTGCAAAAAACACCCATGAAATCTCATCCTGTACAAAAATCCGGCTGACGCCATGGGGAAGAACTCAGCGCGACCCGTGTGCTCCCTGCCATCCCCGCAGGAAAAGCCCAAGCCTCACAACGCCACCACGACCTCTGCGGCTATGTTGGCCTCACCGGCGACTCCTCTACGGCTTGTGGCGAGCTCTACGAAGTTGGTCACGTGCTGGGAGCCATGGCAGCATGGCCACCGTCAGAGCACCGGCAGAGCCACCAAATTTGGGTCGTGGCAATCCTGACTTTAGGCACCCCCACAGAGAGACACGCGGCTGTGGTTCCCAGCCAGCGACCTGCAGAGTCAGAGGGTACGGAGGACTCCTGGTACAGGCAGCTGGGCTCCGTAAGCAACTCCTCAAACTTGTTAGCGGCAGTGAGTTCGCTAGTAGAGGTCTGGAACTCTCAGGAGGCAAGAAAAATAATGAGTTCTATCCAAACAACAAATTATCTGGTGTTTTTTTGTTCACGGGTTTTGGATGTGCACAGTGATACATGACGGTGAACTTTTTCGGATGGCAAATTCAGCTCCCAAGCGGGGTCTAAGTTGTAACCAAAATTTCCCAACCTAAAATGGAATGTTTGAGCAAATACCTGCCGGCGAGATATTTTATTTGCCCTCCCTTCTTTTCCCAAATCTATGTCAACTTTTACGTCTTCTGTCTCTCTTCCAAGAATAACCTGAGAAAAGATAAGAACATGTAACTAAAAATTCAGAAAATGGTGCCAAGAGTGAAAATATTGTGTACTTCATACAAATTTAAACATCAGTGTCAAAATAAATGAAAGGAAAAGCCATACGTAACCAGCCTGGGTTACATCTTTTACTTAAAAGTGCATTATAAGAATTAAATCAGCATTCGACTATGAGTCAGAAACAAGATGGGTCTTCAAACTGCTATTGATTAGCAAGTGTGCATTGTTTCTACCTATGAATATTCACAACACAAGATTTGTACGACGCAACTGTACAGCACAAGATGTAGGAAAGAAGTTGGCCATAATCTGGAGCAGTTGAGCTCTATCACGTTATATGCGATAGACCATATTAACTGAAAAACTTCAGTGCAATTTACCTCAGGATCCTTTATGTAGTATTTCAAGTGCAGTCCATAGATAACTGCAAAGGCACCTCGAGACGTGATAGCTCGGTTCAAATAAGCCCGAGCACCCTGCTCCAATCTTATCAATGATTTCCTGCTTTCTGGATGGTCAAATCTGGAAACTGAAATACAAACACACAGATAATAATAATTAGCCTGCTTTCTGGATGATCAAATCTGCAAACTGAAATGCAAACACACAGATAATAATAATTAGAAAATTTTCCTTCTACGTACGTGGTAGGAAAATGCCTAGGTGTAGCTTAAACAACATACAAGGTAAGAAGTACCAGAAAATTGAAATTTGTAGCAAATTAAACTCAATCAATTCCATTGTATGCATGGACCAAGTTTGGTCCTTTTTTATTGTTCTATGGCATGTATGTGGTTTGCATTCAAATCGCCACGAAGAGGGAAAGGGTCACATCCAGTTAAGATAGTGCGTTCACACCTACACTGCTACACACACGTTACACTATTGCTGGAACAGAATCTCTCCCCCTTAAGCCTCTCAGCCAACCAATACCGAACCCATACGATGACCAGTCCCAATTTTAGTGACTATAAGCACTGATGGTGAAGTATATGGCAACGGCGGGACCACTATTTCAGCGCAATACGACTCATAGTTCAGCACAATAACTCCTTTGGAGAAATATGCCATCATTATGTTACTTAGCCTTAAAAATATATATATATCTTAGCCTTAAAACTGCATCTCTATAAAATAGGCTTCCATATTTTTAATGTAGCATATCCTTAACCATACTCACAATGATGTAATAGATGGTTCATGTTTACCTTCAGGGTTAGCCGAATCAGCCTGATCCCATGGTATTAGATCCTGATCAAGTATCTGCAATGAATAACGAAAATGGGTGAATAAGAAGTAACACAGTGAAAAGGTTCTATTAGCCAAGTTAAGAGATCTATACCAGAGCTTCTAGATCGTAGTAGTTTGGAACATCGTTTTCAACATCAGAGCATTCTTCTGGTGGAGCTGATGCTGGCAAGACTGCAATAGGGTCTTGAAGACCCAAATCTGACAATGCATGTGATGACATACAGACCTGTAGAGCAGCCCCATCTTGTAATTCTGGTTGACTATCATGTGAGCTGTAATTCATGTGATCAGGCCGTTGATCTGAACTGTACAGCATCAAACTTTGAGAGTTATCCGAAAAATCGTGCTGTCCTAAGCTGCACGGTGGTCCTTCACCAAATCCAGATGGATGAATAGCAGGTAAAGCTAGCATGCATGTGCTCTCATCATTGGTGTCAATGTTACCATGCATGAATACACTAGAAGTTGAAGGACCTTCAGAAAGCTTAGCTCCTAGGATGCAACCTTTATTAAGTGCCACTGAATCTTCTCTTGGTTCTGATGTGGATGGGCTAAGCTTCATTGGTTGTGATGAAGATTGGGCATTTGCCATATCTCCTCTCTTTATTTGGGTCAAATCATTCGCATTGGAAAGCTCAGCCTTTGATGGAGGGCTAGTTGCAGGGGGAAATGGAGATACATTGTACTCACAGTTCCGTCCAAAAGAAGCAGTGGGGTGAAGGGGAGAACACTCGTCATTTGTAATAGCATCGTCGTTGCAAGGGATTTCAGGATCTTCCGTATTCAATGTGCACTCAGCATACGGGCCAGGATAACACACTTCAGGTGAAGTAGGTACCAAGATCATTCCAGAAACACCCACTGCATTATGCTGTACATGGCCAGAATCTACCGGATCACAGCAAATGTTGGCCTCGTCGGGGTGCAACAGATTTTGCATGACATTGGAATCAGGATCATCCAAGTCTTCCTGATTTGTCTCATGTGGAGAATTCAGAAAATTTTCACCGTTCAGAATGTCAAACTCGTCACTGTTGCTGAAAAGGGGAAAATCCATGTAATCATCTTCTTGCATCGCTGCAGCATCTAAACCAGGCATGCACATCCCACCATCTAAATTTGCTTGCAATGTGAGAGGGTCTCCGTTGAGTGTGTTTGGTTCCTCAACCCCATTCCAGATTTCACCACAAGGTGCTTGAGAACCCTCAGATTGGCGGATCAAGTGTAGTGAGCCTGGTGCTGGCACTCCGCTGTTGCTCGCAGGGAAATGGGCATGTTCAACTCCACCTTGATCAGTACTCATCAGTGCTTTTGATTCTGCCACTTCATTGCCACATTGATTGCTAGAGGCCAATTGCTGAAACTGCATAGGCTCCTGAAAATCAGTGATAGCTCTAAGCGAAACATTGTCCCGTTCATTTATCTCAGGAATTTTTTGTGTGTAGGCATGCTGGTCATACATTTGAGCTACATCTGAATAGCCATATGGTGCATTATTGGCGGCATCCTCATCTTTTATCATGCTCCCAGGATGCTGAGCATGGAAAGAATGACCATTTATTTCATGATGCATCTGTTGTGCACCACTGTAGCTTCCACCACCTGCTTGCCCATAACAGCCCATAGCTTCCACCTGATGCTCCTGTGAAGGTGCGCCTCCGCAGACACACTCCTCACCAATCGCCATACAAGAACAAGGGGAAATAAGAAAACCGAGGTCGGTGGTGTCACATGGCTCATTGTGTACTCTCTTCCTCATCGCATAATATAAATTCTTCACGCTCTCTATTTTGCGCTTCTGAAATGAAACATCTCGTGCCTTCGAGTTGAACAGTTTAATTGTCTTGGAAGGGTTGGAAACGGAAAGTTCAGTCTCATACTCAACCATCCGAGCAGAAGCTTGCACTGAGACCTCTGGGTTATACAGCAACGAAGTCCAACGATCTTGTATCTCTTGAAGAGTGAACTTATGGGAGAAAGTTACGGCCCCTTTCGCTAGGGACTGCAACGAGGCACCATTCTGCAAGTATCAGGCGTATTATTCAACAATTAGCAACAAGCTAACAGGGAACAGTCATAAACTCAGAGTTCAGAATTCATATGACATTTTTTTGAAATAATTGCCGGAGCAGCATCCCCCACTTTTGTGCCCTGGTACTGGTATAGAAGAACGCTTATGATAATTATATCTTGACGCAATCTTTTTTTTACGCAATAGTATTTGATTATGATTATTATAAGGTTAACAGGCTGACCTGTGACAAATTGTATGGAACTAAATATAACTATATAGCAATGTATAATTTTACACATTCGTTAGATGGAATTTCACAGGATGTTAACAGCTTGAATTGGTACAGACTAGAGACAGTGCTGAGTAAGCCACACGAAGCAACAATTTCTGATTACGCCATTTACTCAACTTTTTTAGGGGCCAATTAACTCCAACTTCCACCCTTCTTTGAAGCACGAAAAGAAATCAAGAACACTGGCTGGCTGCAGACAACTCCAAGAATTTTGCAAGTGCTGGAACAATGCCGGTAAAGGGAATCACGGGCGCAAGAACTTTCCAAGGCCTGGGTTCTGGCTACCGGGTAGAACTTTCCCTGCCTCCGTCGGCCAAGAAAGAGGCCAAGAAGAGCAATTGGACACCCCAATCGATCGAAGCCGACCTAACCTAGGCAGCGATATGGGGACCTTTCGAGTCGCGATCCGGGGGATAGAGAGATGGTGGTTACCTCGAGGGCGTTCTTGAGGAGGATGTCGTCCTCGACGAGCCAGTTCCCCGACGACGTGGACGCCGCGAGGGCCCCCATGGCGCCGCCGCCGCCGCCGCCAAAAGGGGCGCCGCTGTGGGGGACAGGGAGAGAGTGGTTGGGGCGGCCGTGTGGTTTAGGGTTTAGAGGAGGAGTGAGGGGAGAAGGGGTAGCCGGGGGAGAGGGTGGTGGTGGGTTCGGGTGGGAGCTCCGAGAAAGACGCGTCGTGGACCCGCTAGAGGTGGCCGCGATGTGAACGAGGTGAAGTTTTATTTTTTTACACGAACCGGAAAACACTTTTTTTTTCTCCCGATCTCCAGTGCTCCTCTGGTTAAAAAAAAATCAAAAATGCCACAAACATGCGAAATTTTGATTTGAAATACTTTATATTCTGGGCTACATAAAAATAACAAATCTTGTATATTTTGGAGATTTGAAAGTATGTATATTTAGATCACATATTTATTATTTTTTATAGAACAGAATATAAATATTTCAGACCGAGATTTTGCATGTCTGTGGGACATATCATTGACAACACGCGGGATTTTTTGCAGAATTTTTTGAAACTAATAAACATAATTTTAAAAAAAAAATTAACTAGAGGGATCGCTGGAGCCCGGGAGCAAGAAAACTCTGGTCAAAACCCGGAAAACAGCCAGAGAAAACATATGAATTTGCCACACGAAAAAATAACATCAAACCAAACAGTAGTCAAAATGCAAGACTTCGTAAAATGCAACTCCGTAGTTTAAAATGCAGAAATTTGTGAAACCTAATTGACGCTTCGGATCCTAAAACCAAATAACATGGTGAAAGTGCATGTTGCCCCATGTGTGGTTTTGGTAATTAATGACAATCCTTACGGACTAATGTTTGCACTGAGATATCCTTATAGATCTTGTCCATGGGAAAAGATTGGAGTTCATGTGTTCGACTCTAGAAGCTTATATGATGACCAAGGATCTATCCAAGGGTTTATATGAAGAATGGTCATGTGTAGAGTTGAGCATATTGCAAGTATGTCTTGAAGGATTCAAGACATCATCTTTGTGAAGAGAGAGAAGATTATGAAGTGCAAGTTCAATATGATCCATCTCGGAAGATATCATTTGATTGAAGCTTGCAATGGATACATGAAGACGGAGCTTAGCGAGATTCTCCCATAATGGAGTATGGGGAGTATTTGGAGAAGTCTTCATCAAGCATGTGCTAGCAAGCACGATCAAGAAAGGTGTTTCAACTTGAGGGAGTCAAGATCGTCATCATCTAGCTCAAGTGGAATGCACAAGGCAAAGTGTTCTTCGTTGCGATTCCAACGAGCCCAATATCATCGAAAACGGAGTCCGGATGGAAAAGATATTATAGTTTTCGTATTGTTGTTTTTGTCAGTCAGGAAAACCGGATATTCAGGTCCCAGGTTGGGGCGGAATATCGCCGGTTTATTTGCTCGACACGAAAACGGCTACAGACTTATTTTGCAACTCTCGGATGGTCGTCGGATATTTGGGGGCGGATATTTCTAGGAGGCCGGATATTCTTGTGAACCGGAATATCCTATCCTCACTTGAACCGGATATTCATGTTTTCTCTGGCTGCAACGGCTCTATTTCTTGGGGACCTATAAAAGGCCTCCCTTCTTCCCCAAAGAGACTAACTTGGTTGAGCACGTTTTTCCCCTCTCTCTCCTCCATTGTTGACCTTGAAAAGCTTGCCCATCTCTTAATCTCTCCCATGATTCTTGCATATCTTTGAGGAAAAAGTGAGAGGAGATCTTGATCTACAATTCCACCGATCCATCTCTCCTCTAAGTGAGGGGAACTTAGTAGATCTTGATCTTGGAGTTATTGGTGTTTCTCCTTCTTTGTTCTTCCTCTCTTATTCCCCATTAGCATTTGTTGCGTGTTGGAATTTGAGAGTGAAGGATTTGAGCACTTGTGCTCTTGCAATTGCATTGTTGCATCGGTTTGTGCTCTCCGCGAGGATTCGTGGAAGTGAAAGTTTGTGAGCTTGTTACTCTTGGGTCATTGGACCCTAGACGACTTTGTAGCCATCTGGGAGCCCCCAATTCAGTTGTGGGTGTGTGCCCCGGGTTGTTGTTGTAAAGGCTCCGGATTTCGCCTCGAAGGATTCTGATAGTTGAAGGTGAACCTACCCTTTGTGGTGAAGTTCATCGGAGAAGAAGGTGAGCCTGTTGTGGCGTTGAGACCAACCTGTTGTGGTGGCTCACACCTCTCCAACGAGACGTACTCCCCTAAAAAGGAGGAACTCGGGAATACATCATCGTCTCCGCGTGCCTCGGTTATTCCTATACCCGAGCTCTTTACTTATGCACTTTACATTGTGATAGCCTTCGTGCTTGAAGTCGTATACCTTGCTATCACCTTGTTACTTGTCTTGCTTAGCATAAGTTGTTGGTGCACATAGTTGAGCCTAGAATATTTAGGTTGTGTGCTTGATAAATTAAACACTACTTTTATTCCGCATTTATCAAGTCTAAACCGGAAATTCTTTAATCGCCTATTCACCCCCTCTAGGCGACATCCTTGTCCTTTCACATGGTACTATTTTTGTACTCATGTGAAAAAACTCGAAGAATCAATATTGTGGGTGTTGTCATCGTGATTTGTGAGTCGCCAAGTCAAATCATCGATTATCCATTCCTCTTCCTAGTTACTAGCTAGGACTAGCCGACGATCAGACGGGACTAATTGCCCCAAAATCATGATCGATATCGAGGGGTGGTGGCAGGGGTTGAAGGGGGTGATGGGAGAGCCAGCGGTTTGGAGAAGATGGCAACAACTCGCCGAAGCAATTGTTGAGGCGATTTAGGGAAGAGAAGCACACACATATCTTTATCTTTCTCTCATTCGCAGTATAACTAGCCCAATAATACCCATTGTGGAACCCTAACTTGCCAGCCAAATCCAACCCGTCCATATGCTCCAATATGGATTGTCTGTCTGCTCTCTTATGTCTCTTTCTTCTCCTATTTTCTCCTTCGTCCTCCTCTCGTGTAGGTACATTTTGCAGTTCATCCCTTTCTACAACCCTTCTTCACCTAATCCTCATACTCTTCAGCGAGTGGGCTTGGATCTTCTTATTATCCTCTTCCTCTCATTCGCTTTGTCTTCATCCTCTCCTTTGCCTTGTCCTCTCCTCTCCCTTGTCGCCTTAGCCTCTCTAGTCTCCCCACCCCTTTTCTGGCAGTGGTCCATGTTGGAGCAAAGCCGCACTCCTCCTAGGTCCTAGTCATCGGACTAGTTGTCAAGGGTGACTTGTTATGTTAGTCAAGTACTCAAGTCGATGTAGCTAGCCCACTCCCTACCGTGGCTCAATGATTAGACGATCAAAAACCTTGTGTTCTTTGATGAGCTCGTTTTGGTTTCAAACACAACGATATTACTTTAAGAATATGTGGTATGTCGCTATGATCTTATAATGAACTAACCAGACCAATTTTATTAAATCAAAATAAATGATGAAGCAAAAAAAAGTGAAAGTAAACATAAATCATGCAACTAGTGTAACATGTTAGATAAAGGAAGGAGGTTAAGAATCTCTCTCGAATTGCGAACTCCAAGGGGAGATGATAAATATGAGATTCTACATCCTTTGGTGCACATTTTCTTTGGTGGTGACAAATGAACTAGTGGCAAGATTTTTGAAAACAACAATAGGATGCATCGTCCAAAATGATAAAATGCCCTGCAACACACCCTTTTTTGACCTAGAGAGGTGGTTACATTCTACTAATAGTGACAACTATAAGCAAGCAAGAAGTGATACGAGAGCTTAATTTTGTAGGTGTTGGGTTTGGATAAAGTACAATTGACAATAGATATATATGTAGACACTTAGAGAGGGTGTTTTAGGAAACAAATTGGTATTAGAATAATTTTCTTTTAGATCCCAAAGCTTATAAAAAAAATCCACACAAGCTCTTAGTCAAAACAATGAGCCGTGTGCGACCAAGGCATCATGTTAACCTTGAATAATGTACCCTAAATATAAGTGTTTGCTGGTTCATAACCGAAAATACACAATACTATATGTTTAACAATTTGATCACCCATGGGACTTGTTCCATTTGAATTAAAATAGGTATTTTTTTTCGTTTTGCATCGTACTACTTCAACAAGGCATATATTTTTTTTCTAAAGTCAAACAATATAAAGTTTGATAAACTTTATAGAAAAAACTATCAATAATTATAATATTTTATCAATATACCATAAAAATAGATCTAATGATTTATCTAATAAGATTGGCTTGACATTGTAGAGGCTGATGGTTTTCTCTAAGCAATTGGTCAAATTTCACATGGTTGGACTTTTTACAAAACTTATACGCCTTGTTTTGCGGAACAGATGTAGTAGTATGCCCTTACCATCCCTAATTTTTTTGTCACATCCATGGTCGTATGTATATGAAAATTGTGCAACAACACAGTTAGACAAAAAAAATGTACACAGTCCGGGTCAAATTGTAACTAAATGGATTATTTGTACACATATAGAACTTTGAATGATCAACTTATTGAGTGTATGGTCTGTTTGGAACACAAGGTCACACGACGAAATAAAAATATATGTATGATACATATTTGATGACTTCATGTCCCCTCGAACCGAGCTATAGACATTAAAGGATTTTTTTGCATGACTCTGAACAAAAAAGAGAGGGAGGAGGTGCATACGAGACCCATAAAAACATTCCCACTATGTAATCTCATAGTAATCCAACACAAACTCAAGCATAAGAAATGCTTGCGATCATATGAAGGGATCTGTACAAATCGCAACCAATTTGTTTTACAAAATCATCCTGTCCATAGACATGATCATCATTAACAACACTACAAAAGTGCGTGTGTTAGTGTGAGAGAAAGTATGCGCAAATATAAAGAGAGGAAATGCATATAAAGTGTGGGGGATAACATTTATGGAGTTATAACCTCTCGCTAGACGCTCATACAACCTAGGAGCATATAAAAACAATCTCTATAAATTCTGTCGGGCTCAATGCTTTTGAATTTAGGTGATACCTACTAGAAGAAACTATAAGTTGAAGCTTACAAATTCTTCTTAAAACCCATCAAATTCAGTTTCTCCAACATGAATTCAATCCATAGAGACGAAGATCATTAACATACTTCTTTCAAAAAAAAAAAGATCATTAACATACAAATATACAATCTATATAGGGGATAGGAGTAATAGTTTTGAAGAAATTACATGCTACTAGCCCACCTGCCAGTCAGATGTATTCCATCGGCAAGTCAGCCCCTTGCCAGACCATCCGGTCAACCACGTCCATCCGGTTCCGATCGGAACCATTCGGGATCCGAGGCATCAATCAAGAACGAAATCGCAAAAAACTGAACATAAAAAAACACGCGAAGAACGCAGACACACGCACCCAGCCAAACCCGAGGGGGCAGAGCCACGCGCGACGGACGAGATCTCCCACTCCGAGCCGTCGCCGAGGAGGAGGAGGACGCCGCCGACCAGATCCACCCCCGGAGTCCGCGAAGACGGCGGCCGCCAGGATGCTGCCCGACGGCGGCGGCGACGACGAGGAGCGCTGGCTCGCCGAGGGCATCGCCGGCGTCCAGCAGAACGCCTTCTACATGCACCGCGCCCTCGTAAGCCCCCCTCCTCCCCTCCCCCGCCCTACCCGCCCTCGACTAGTATAGCTTACCCGCCTCGATCGGCGAATTGGTGTGGATGCAGGACTCGAACAACCTCAAGGACGCGCTCAAGTACTCGGCGCAGATGCTCTCCGAGCTGCGCACCTCGCGCCTCTCCCCGCACAAGTACTACGAGCTATGTGAGTGTTGTTGGGGTTCTTCCGGCGTGTCGAATTGTGTGGGAGTGGGTTCAGTTCAGCGGGGGTTTGATCAGATGGGCTTCACTTGTTGGGTTTGCAGACATGAGGGCGTTCGATGAGATGCGGAAGCTGGAGATGTTCTTCAGGGAGGAGACCCACCGCGGCAGCTGCTCTGTCGTCGATCTCTACGAGCTCGTGCAGCATGCCGGCAACGTGCTGCCCAGACTGTAAGGCTCATGACCCCCCTTTTGCAGACTTTGATTTTTAGTTCAATTACTTGCTTGAAAGAGACTGTCAGTCGTGGCAGTGCGGATCATCCAAGCTATGTCTCCAGTAGCAGCTATGAGATTGAATGATTGATCAGTTTGCTTGGTAGTAACATTTTCCTGTGTTTACCAGACTAGTTTGAACGTAGTGCATACTTTCTGAGACATTGAAATGAAATAGACTTATTGCATCCACAGTTTTTGAACTAGTAAAAAAGGGTATGGCATGCCATTCCATCATCGGTTATTCCTCAATGTGTTGCGAGTTTGATAACTGCCACGTAGGCAGTTACTTACTGTGCTTCGGAGGATGCCCAATTAACATTCTGCCATGCCTCAGGATAGTTCCCAATGTGCCAACTGTTTATCATGCCATATGTGTAATACTGTAATTTGTTACAATTTTAAGAACCTAGACTGTATCTGATTTTATGTTGTTCATGTGCTAGCTATCTGCTCTGCACAGTAGGATCTGTGTACATTAAATCAAAGGAGGCTCCTGCTAAAGATGTTCTGAAAGACCTTGTTGAAATGTGTCGAGGCATTCAACATCCTCTCCGCGGACTTTTCCTAAGAAGTTACCTATCTCAGATAAGCAGAGACAAGCTGCCTGATATTGGTTCCGAGTATGAAGGGTACTGTACATCATTCCACGCTGTTTTTAAGCGCAGTTTTTTCTTTCAATAATGTTTGTATGTCAAATGGTGAGATTTTCCTTATAAATAACACCAACTGTAGGATACTAAGAATTAGCCTATTCTCCAATGGTGCCACACATGTACTACAATTTATTGGAAAAGAAACATGTGCTATGATAGTTACAAAAACAGTACGCTGCACCGAGTCATTGACTACACAAAAAGGCTTATAACTAGACCTAGTACTGAAACTGAAACAAAGTAATCTTTCATGTAAATATATTATCATGGGCCTAAAAAATGAGGCGTAACTAACAATCCTATAAACCTTGTCAACATGATGCAGTAGTACTAGTGTTACTAGTTCCTTTTTCTTCATTTTGTACAACTCCTGCAATGTTATACTGACTTGGGTCCTGGGACTTACTATTCATTATTTGATGTTACTTTGTCACCAACCCTCTTGTCATTGGCTTATATAAAGTTTAACCAATCCTATTCAATCACAATTGTATTATTGTGCATTGCATTCCAGGCCCTAACTATTTCCAGTGAGACTGTTTGATTTTGGATCATGCAGAAATGATCTGTAATTAGTTTAGTTCATTATAACGGGGTGTTGCGACATTGACTGACTTGTCCTGATAGTGTATGCCATTTTGAGATTTATGCATTTTTTTTCTAATATTCCATAGTTTTTTAATCATGCAGGGATGCTGACAGCATTAATGATGCAGTTGAATTTGTTCTTCAAAACTTCATAGAAATGAACAAACTCTGGGTCCGGATGCAGCATCAGGTTTGTTTGCGGGCTTTTAATCTGGAGGCTCAACTTTCCTCATTTTCTTTTCTTTCGTATCGTGCATTTAACATGCTAGGCCGCACTGAATCTATATCATCTCCCATCTGTTGCTCAAATAAAGATCATTTATCACTCATGCCGTCATTTGGAATCTAGTTCTAGACATTTGGTGATCATAAGACATTGACCTGGTTAGATGATCCTGAGCTGAAACAAGAAAATGATGACCCTGGTCTGCAGGGACCTGTTCGGGAGAAGGACAAGCGGGTGAAGGAAAGAAATGAACTGCGTGATCTGGTAACTTGATTAGCATCTACCTATTGTCGTTGACTGTTATTGGAGCCATTCTAACAACACAAGTTTTTGTATTCTTTTCCAGGTAGGCAAAAACCTTCACGTTCTAAGCCAAATTGAGGGTGTTGACCTTGATATGTACAAAGAAACTGTTCTTCCAAGGATATCAGAGCAGGTTTGAGTTGATTTATTGATGTAAAATGACAATATACCTCCATGATCTAGTGGAACTGAAGCTGGAATATTTTCGCAGGTTGTTAATTGTAAGGATGATGTTGCACAGTTCTACCTCATGGACTGCATAATCCAAGTCTTTCCAGATGAATACCATTTACAGACATTGGAAACATTGCTGAGCGCATTTCCCCAGCTACAGGTTGGCAACTTTGCTTTTTGTTAGCTTGTTTCCCTGCAGGAATGGCCCATTTTATGCTGTTATATGTATATACTTGCATAAGAGAAGTCGTCCAATGACGCATACCAGTGATGATTATAATGTGACATCTTTAGTCAGTTCTGTCATCCAATGCCACGAGTCAGTGATGATTATAATGTGATCCTTATGCCTTTGATCAATTTTTTTTTTATAAAACTAAATAAGGTTGGTTTTTCTGTGCTTCACAACTTAAACAATTTAATTACATTTATATTACAATCAAGAACTTAACTAAATAAATTCAGGTGCACTCTTAATCTTCAGATTGAGTATAATCTATCATACTAGCTAAGTATGGAATTTGGGGCGAACTAAACTAATGTAGTGAATTTTTTGTGTGGTGCCGTAATTAGATGAAGAACACATACTTTAGTAGTCTTTATATGTAGTGTAAAATCTGACATGATATGTAAGTTCAGTGTATTGTTAACATGGCAACATACAAGGTAAATACGAATATACAATGAAGTGCAGAGTATGAGTACTAAATCTTGATCAATTGTAATAATTGATATGCAGTTTCTGTTTTATTGTACTATGGATGCAAGTCATCATGGAAGTTATTTTGCAGCCAAGTGTGGATATCAAAACGGTGCTATCCCAGCTCATGGACAGATTGTCAAACTATGCTGCCACAAGTCCTGAAGTAAGCATCCTGTAGACCACTTCATCACATAATTTGTACATGCTCTTACATTAATGAATTGTGCAGGTACTACCAGAGTTTTTGCAAGTTGAAGCATTTGCAAAGTTCAGCAATGCTATTGGAAAGGTGGCACTTCAGTTACTGCTTCTTTGTTTTCCTAAACCTTTTATTTCTTGTTGAAATTACATGCTGTTGTTCTGCTGGAGTACTGGTTAGACTGAAGTAACTGAGCTATTGTTTGCTGGCAGGTGATAGAAGCTCAGGTTGACATGCCGGTTGTTGGAGCAGTAACTTTATATGTATCGCTCCTCACATTTACCCTCCGTGTGCATCCAGATCGGCTTGATTATGTTGACCAAGTGTTGGTATGTTAAGTGTTGACAAAGATAGTTGTTCTACAGTTTATCTTATTGTCTTATTCACTAATCCTAAAAAATCATTCTAGTTCTATAGTTGATGTAGATATATGCTTAAACGTCCTAGGCTGCCAGCTCATGTTATGTTTAACAATGGACAGGGTGCATGCGTCAAGAAACTTTCAGGCAAGGAAAAACTTGAAGATAGCAGAGCAACAAAGCAAATTGTTGCACTTCTTAGCGCCCCGCTCGAGAAGTATAGTAATATTGTTACTGCCTTGGAGCTTTCGAACTATCCTCGGGTTATGGATTATTTGGATAATGCTACAACCAAAGTGATGGCCCTGGTAATAATTCAAAGCATAATGAAGAACACAACTTGCATATCTACTTCCGACAAGGTAATGTTTCACTACGCTGTTACTCGATCAGTTACTGTGGAACATACCCATGAGATTTGTGTCTCTATTTCTTGCAGATCGAGGCTCTTTTTGATTTAATTAAGGGCCTTATAAAAGATATGGATGGGGCTCAAGATGATGAGGTGAGATCATACACTTCATGCTACAACTTTCTTTAACTGGTTTGTTATCTTCTTTGTGCTGCCGCCTGATCAGTGCACACAATATTATAGTTTCTCATCAAGTTTACCCCATTAACATTTTTTTGCATTAGCTTGATGAGGAGGATTTCAAGGAGGAACAGAATTCTGTAGCACGCCTTATTCACATGTTGCACAATGATGACCATGAAGAGATGCTGAAGGTACATTTCTTATTACACTGAAGTTGATGAGAGCTTGCAATTTTTTCAGTCTCCATTACATTCTCCCCCTTCTTTAGTTCTCGGTGGTTACATATGCGTCTGTTTTATACGTTCAGTTCACACATCTGTGTTCCAGATGTCCAGTGCTGGCGATGTCCAATGGAGTTACGAGCTAGTGTCTTTCCCTGCAAATAATGTTGTAACATAAAAATTGAACTTAAGTTAAATGAGAAGTTGAAGTTCTGAGTTAGCACCGATGGTATTCTATTACTAATTTGCCTTTCTTTGTAGAAAATGATATCAAATTACTAGCCTGAGGTTCTTCTTCTTATTTTGCTATTTCTCATCTTTTGAGGCTGAAAAAGGCAGTGGCTCAGCCATGGTAGTATCTGGTTACAAATGAAGCAGGGCCAATTATCTTTGTCCATGCTAAACCGAGAAACCAGGCACCTGCTCTCGAGTTTGTGTTGTTATTGGCAGCATTTATTTATATCAGGGTATATGTGTTGACGTTTGCCCAGTTAGAAGATGCCTGATAGAAAATACTTGCCAATCTTTCAGATCTTATGTACTGTCCAGAAGCATATACTTCAGGGAGGTCACAAGCGTCTACCTTTCACTGTGCCGTCGTTGGTATTCTCCGCTCTCAAGGTTTGTGTACTAAGGACTTCCACATTTAATAATGTTTTCGTACAATGCATTTGTAAAAAAAATTGTATAGTTGAGAAGGCTGGTAGACATGATGATATTGGTGTTGGTGCTATATTTTGCTTTGGTCTACCAATTATACAGATGAGGAGTTCAATCTGTGGCTATTTTTTCTTGCCTGCAGTTGGTCAGACGATTGCAAGGTCAAGATGGAGATGTCACTGGAGAGGAAGTTCCAGCAACTCCTAAGAAAATATTTCAGATCTTGCATCAGGTTTTTCTATCTTCTTCGTACATGTTAACTTTCTAGTTTGTGCTCTTGGAGCAGACATGATCACATGGACATAACATAGAACTGTCAATTGCAATTGGATGTATATACATTTATTTCCTTGCCCCTATTAATAGTCTGATTCAAAAAATGACTCACTTTTATGTGCATTATGTATTTATGTTAAGCTGTTGCCAAAGCTACGCAGAATAGCTAGTATCCTATCTTTGATGAGATTAAAACTATTTAATGTCGGCATCCTCCAGTGCCAAAACTCATAATGTTGAGGCTTTATATTCTTGTGCATTTCATATCCTTGTGCACAGTCATCAAGGTTGTCATTTTCTAATTTTCAGACTATCGAAGCACTCTCATGTGTTCCTTGTCCAGAACTGTCTCTCAGACTATATCTACAATGCGCAGAGGTATTGTTGGAACAAAAAATTATTGACTCTTTTTACATTGGTTCCTATTGTGTGACTGCATTTTGTATGCAGGCTGCCAACGATTGTGATCTGGAACCAGTTGCTTATGAATTCTTCACACAAGCATTCATCTTATATGAAGAAGAAATCGCGGTATGACCCCACCCGCCTCTCTCTACTCTATGCCTGCCCTGGACCATATCATAAATGTCATTTGCTATGCATGCCTTAGGACATTTGAATGCTTTAATATATCTTTTCCTTGTAATGGTTCCTTGCCACAAGCAGGATTCTAAGGCTCAAATTACCGCACTTCACCTAATTATTGGAACCCTTCAGCGGATGAGTATATTTGGGGTGGAAAACAGAGACACCCTCACCCATAAGACAACAGGGGTAACAATTTCTTGCTTTGTTGTTGTGTATTTTGATTTCTGTTATTCCCCAAATCTATTAATTCATCTAGCCTTTACTGTGAATGACATCACCTGTTTTTGTGCAGTACTCAGCAAAACTTCTAAAGAAGCCTGATCAGTGCCGAGCAGTCTATGCATGTTCACACCTTTTCTGGACTGATGACCAAGATGGAATAATGGACGGTGAAAGGTGAACTTATTGATATAGTCATTTGTTTTCGGTATATTTGGCACATAAAGGGTAGGAAATCGCGTCCTATACGATAAGGAAAGAAAAATCGCCATCCTCTGGTTTATCTTTTTACATCAACTACATGCAGTTTGTAGACAATAATAACTTCGGGCCTGCTGTTGAATCATATCTAAAATATGTAGGACCTCTCATGTTGGCCTAACCAAAATTTTGTTACAGGGTCCTCCTTTGTTTAAAGCGTGCCTTGAGAATTGCAAATGCTGCTCAACAGATGGCCAACGTATCAAAGGGAAGCAGCGGATCTGTCACTCTATTTATTGAAATATTGAACAAGTAAAACTCGAGACTTATACTTGATATCTTTTTCTGCTGCTATTGTAGTCCTCACACTTCTATTAATTTCAGGTATCTGTACTTCTTCGAGAAAGGAATCCCACAAATCACAAACACCGTAATCAAGATTTGATTGAACTTATTAGGACAGAGAAGCAAAATGACAGCCAGACATCTGATCCGTCCGCAGAGGCCTTCTTTGCAAGCACTCTAAGATACATCGAGTTCCAAAAACAGAAAGGTGGGAGCATAGGAGAAAAGTATGAACAAATAAAAGCTGCTTGATTGTTCATAACTCAAGACAGTACGGCATTGCAACAAGGGTTTCTTTTTTATCGAGAGAGAAAGCTGAGTCAATATTTTAGGGTTGTTCAGTAGAACACAAGCTAAGCTGCCTCTGACCAAAACAAATACTTGCATGAGTTTGTGGTTTGTGAATTTCACGCTCAAGGTGGTAACATCTTGGTTAGCCAGGTGGCAATAAGCTGTACTCTTTGGGAAGCTCAGGTCTGTACAGGATACTTAATTGTATACCGGAGTGCCATTGTTGTATATTTCGTTTTTTCATAGTTCTTTGGCAAAGTGCTTAAATTTTAGGGAGACACTTTGAGTACATATTTCTATTTATGAGACCTGGTTTTGATTAATTCATAGCAATGGAGGTTTACAGTTTAAAGTTTATTATCCATTCTTTCGCTCCCCATACCCCCGTATTTTGATTAATTCATACCGAGGTCACTTGTGTTACTGAGCGCCTCCTTGGAGGATTTACTTGTGGCATTGCGTCTACTTCAAAAGCAATGCACGTCAGCTTATAGGCGAAATAGTATCCTGTAGTTTTTTTTTTGCGAAAGGCATTAAAAGGAACATTGAATAGAGCAGTACAAAGCACCTTAACAAAAACGAAAATTACAACGAAATCCTTGAGATCCTCTTTGTCTTCAACCATCACATCCGTCTCAAAGACGAAGAAGGAATAACCGTTGATGAAGCTCCTTGACGATCCAAAGCTCCCCTTAGCCAGAAGAAGTCCTCGAGAACCACACCACTTCCACACGCTTCTCGAAGTCGCTGCCGAGATGGGACTGAAGCCGGTGAGACTTTATTGAACGAGCCACCGCCACCATCTAAGCGATGTCCTAACAAACCTTGACCCGAACACCAGAAAACAGAGCCCTCTTGCTGACGAGGACCGAGATCCGTCGTGCCTCCATGGCCCGAAGGCCACAGAGGCGGGCGGCGGTGACGGGAGACGGTGGGAACCCTAATCGCCTGTGGAAGCTCTCGAGGGCGAAGGGGTACACTAGTATCGTGTAGCTTACATTGGTATAGAATGGCGTAGAGGAACCTTGAAACAAGTTATTATAATTTGATACTTACTCTGTTTCTAAATATAAGATGTTTTAGGTTTTCACACGTTAACTAGATGTAGACAGAAATGAGTGAACATACAAACTAAAATGTGTCTGGATACATACGAATCTAGAAAAAAGCTAAGACATTTTATATTTAGAAACAAAGAGAGTAGATGGTTATAATAATCTAGCACTTACAAGCGGAAAAATCAGATGTATGATTTTGTGAGATACAACTTTTTAAATTTTGAAATTGAGAGAATATTAGATGATATCACCATTTGCATGCAAGGGACAGAGAGGAGTGTTATTACTCCAAGTGAGAACTAATTAGTTACATGAGGAACTGGGACAGTCACACACTACTGTCCAAGGACACATCCTCGTCCGGCGTGAAGCCATCCGGATGCCCGACAACTGCCAAGCCATTTGATCTCTGCAACTGAAAAATGCATATGAAATAGTAGCTTATTCTAAATGATTTATATATTTTTCGTTCTTTCAGCTCGGATAAACCAAAGTGAATGGCGTTTTCTGAGATTTTCAGTGTCTCTGAGATTTCCAGAACGGCTTTTAATATGGCGTTTTTTAAAGGGCTAGATCTGGCTGAAGGTTTTTTGAGGGGCAATTAGTGGCTAAAATACCATTTAGGGAAAATATACCATAACGCCGTCTGGCTCGGATACGGGGTGGGGGGGGGGGGGGGGGGGGGGGTGGTCAAGAACGTGACCTTTCTTGTGGGCGCCCGAGTGAAAGGATCGAGTATGGCACCTAGAGAGAGGGGGGGGGTGAATAGGTGCTACCACAAATTTTAATTCTTTTTCAATTAAGGCTTGACACAAAAGGTAAATTCTCTAAATATACAACTAAGGTGAATCGACCTATATGACAAGCAGACAACTAAGGAAGATACAAGCTATGTAAAGACGGTAAAGGAAAGAAGTAACCGATAGAAGCACACGGAGATAAGGATGTAATCATGAGTTTCTCCTTGTTACGGGAGTACGTCTCGTTGGAGGGGTGTGAGCTTCACCAGAATAGGCTTGCTCAACGCCACAAAGGGCTCACCTTCCACTATTGGTCCCCTTCAAGGCGGAAACCGGAGCCTTTACAACAAGCTCGGGGCACGCATCCACAAATGAATTGGAGGCTCTCCCGAACCACCACAATCTGTCACAACACAACAAGATGTGAGAATGGTGGCCTAGGTTTTCGCAATGGAATCCCTAGGCACAAATCCCTCAAGTGAATGAGGGGGAAAAGTAAATCGCTTGGGTAGGAATGTAGATCTTGCTCTTCTCTTTCAATCTTCCAAAGATAAACAAGTTTGGGTGGGAAGTTGAGGAGATCTATTCGATTTGGTGGCTCAGCTTGGAGGCATTCTTCGTGTTTGGTCAAGCTGTCATGAGCTTGAAGAAGGGTAGGGGTATTTATAGGACACCGGAATATCCGCCCAAATATCCGGGGCAAATATCCGGTTTTTCCAGACTTAATTTCTGGCAATAAAATTGCACGCTCTTTTCTCTTTACACTTTTGGGGTTCGATGTTTATGTAAAATTATCAACTAAATCCTCCATCACTTAGCAACAAATTAGATTATCACTACTATTGTTGCCTAACACACAAAACCAACAGCGGATCTAAGAAATGTTCTTTCACCGAGTGGATGCGGCGAACACCACCTCAATGGGTTCCTTCTCTGCAACTTCCTTTTCCGTCTTCTCGTGGGCGCGCCGCTCCCTCCGGTCATCGTCTTCGTCTTGTTCGGCCCCATGATTTCTGACGAGCCGTCCTCCTTCTCCAGAGCATCCTTCTCCATGTCGCAGGCGTTGGTGGCTTCGACGGAGGAGGGACGTGGACATAGAGAGGGCGACGATGATGCGGTCGCAGAGGACAGAAGTGGGAGACCTTGTAATAATTAATATCTAGATTGTATATGTTAAACTATAGAAGTCTTGTAATAATATACTACTAGTAGTAAATGTATTACTTGACAACCTTTGTATTATCAGAGGGAAGAGGCTCCAAACGCTTCGTCCCTAATCTAGCCGCCGCAAGAGGCGACCAGAGAGATGACGCTTTTTTCTACCGATCTCCACCTGCGGAAGAGCTGGGCCCCTCTCCTTCCGCTTGCTACTCCGGTGGTAGGAGGGAGGGGGACCCCATTTTCTCCATTCTGGCATGGTAGTTAGGGTTAGGATAGTTCTGCCATGGTGCGTCGTTGGGTGGTGGGAACGGCGCCCGGGCAAATAAATTTGTCTCAACTCCACTCCCACACCGGCGTTCTCCTTCATGACAGCGTCTCGGAGTTGGTGGCATCGTGTGCTTGCCGATATATCTTTCAGATTGGTGGCTTTTGAGTTCATGGATGGTGTCGGCGAGGCTGTGGCGGCGATCCCATCAGGTGTGTGATCACCATCATTTATATGCATATTCAGAGCACTAAATCCTTCCAAAAACCTCACTGTATATCATCCAGTATTGCATTTATCTGCAATTTATAGCACTTTACATCCATTTTGTAGTTCAGTGTGCATAGTCACACTATCTTCAGAAGATCTAGTGCAGAAGTGAAGCAAGAAGCACCACAGATGTGAACCCAATGCAGCAGAGAAGATTGACATGATCAACTAGTTGAAATTCAGACAGAAGATCGCAAGAACACCTGTTGCCAGACAGTGAACAGTGCACTGCACTTAGAAATCGAATCCATTTCAGTGTAGCTGTTGAAGCTCAAGTCCAAATGCAACCATGTGCTATCTGAAGGAAGTTCAATGAAGCATAACTGAGCAAGATTGGAGCATCAGAGGAAGAAGAAATCAAGCCAAAAGATCAAAACCTTCTCTGTGCCAGACAGTGAACAGTAACTGATAGAAGTGCAATTTCTGTCAGTTAACTCATGTTCTCCAAATGCAAGATGAAGCAATGCAAAAGTGTGGCAGCAGCAGTTCCCAAAGAAGATAAGAAGGAATTCAAACAAGTTTGAACCAGAGAAGGAGGGAAGATCAACTTGGAGATCAAGCAAGCCAAAAAAGGGGAAAAAGGCAAAAAGGTGATAAAGTTGGAAACACCCCATGTGCACTGTGAGCTAAAGATGGGAAAGCGAAACTTCCTCCTCTCCTCCTGTCGGGGGGCTACCCCCGGGTAGGGTCAAGGCTTGGCATAAAGATGAGTTTAAAGATATGCCGAGGTACGGAAAGGGCCGACCTGTTTGGGCCTGGGAGTGTCCGAGCTGCATCTTGACCTGGAGGACATAAAGGCCGACCTATCTTGGCCTAGAGGGATCCGAGGTATCCCGTTGGCCTGGGCCGAGGTTCACTGTCTGAGCTATGTTCAGCCGACCTAACTACCTCGGTGCTATGGTTTGTATTGTGAGAGCAGGAGAAGCTGTTGGAAGGAAGTAAGATCCGACCTGGTAAAGATCTTAAGCGCAAGACCCGAGGTACGGAGCCCGTCACATACGTGCCGAGCTAACCGAGGTGGTAGGCTGTAGGTCGGGCAGGAGTCAATGCTCATGTCACTTCCTGCCTGGTACAAGAGCGCCTGACGCGGGAGCGTCTGTCGCGGAGCCTGTCAGAGGCGTGCCCCGGGTTCGGCGGGGCTGCACGTCTCTGACCGCTGACCACGCGGGATCTGGGAAAAGGCTACGAGGTAGCTCTGCCAGGCCACGTCCTGTCTCGGTCAGAGGAGACATGCTAGTTCTGCCGTTAGGCAGCAGGAGATGGGCAGGCCACGTCTTGTCCCTGACAGAGGTACGATGGTGACCGGTGCAGAGGCATGGCAACAATGTTCAGCGAGGGGCACAACGGTAACTCGGCTGGCCTATATAGTGGGCTTCACCCCCTCCTGCGCAAGGGGGACAGATCGATCAACAGAGGAAGAAAGAGAGAAAGGAACCTCGGAAACCCCGGAAACACCTCGGATATAGCTCGGAGTGCCTTCTTCCTCCCGTGTAGCTCCATCTTTCACCTCAATTTCTCACCATTGTATCATCATACAGCTCGAGGAGCAGCTTGTACTTGTCACTTTGAGCTATACACTGAGTAGGATAGTGCTGCAGTAGGGGTGTTACCTCCACAAGAGGGCCCCGAAGCAGGGTACATCGTGGTGTGCTTTGTGTTCTTGGTTTCTTGGTTTCTCGTTCGTGTTCTTGCGTGTGCACTTCTTGAGTGCATAAACCCTCCCCGGATTCCCCCAACGACCATTCGGCCCCATCTTAGCCATACCTATGGCATCTGCCGTGATCCCACCACGACAGTTGGCGCCCACCGTGGGGCAGATTGAGGCGTTGGAGGGAGTTTACATCCGGACGGGCTCAGGCGAGCGTGTTCTTTCCGGGCTTATCGCCAAGATCGGTGAGTTCACCTTCATCAGCGACAATGCGGGGTGTTTCGCCGGCAAGCCCTTCCCCGAGCATGGCTTCACCATGATGCTCGGCAGCTTCGTCACCTATGTTGCTGTCGAGGTTGTTCGCGGGTACCCGGAGCAGGTGCTCGTGGACGACGAAACTCCTCTCCTCGCGGCTTTAGGTCGGCGTATCACTCGCCCCGAGAGCTGCGTGGAGGTGATGATGACTGGTCCGGTTGATGCCGCTGGCAAAGTAGATGCCAGCAAATCCAAGCGGCCGAGGTTGCTAAGGTGAGATCTGCAAAGCCCAGGCTAGAGAAAGAGTTGCCTGGCACCCCGAGCTGCAGGGCCGAGGTGCGACCCTAGTAGAATAGTGGAGACACTGGCAGACCCAGTAAATCCAGGAGTGGATGTAGTGGTGACTGTGGCCGACCTAGAGGCAAAGCGTGTCCTGTTGCAAAAGGAGGCTGTAGCAATGATAACAGCTAGAGATGAGTTCAATAGAGATCTGCGTGAGTACAATGCAGCAATGGCTTCACCCCGGTAGCAGTTGATACAAATAGGGGAGCCGAGGTGCGGCAGAGAGGCAAGGGGCTCAATGATGAGATAAACAGGGAGGCTCGACCTACCACCTCGGCTAGGAGTGAGAGTCGCGTGTCAACTGGAAGGCCGGTATATAGTTCCCCTGCTAAGAACCTCAGAGCTGCCGAGGCAGGCAGGGCCGAGCTATCCGGTTGACTGGAGATGCATGGCGTGCGCAGCAGAAGCGAGTCAATGAATTAGTGTATGTAGCTAACCAGCAGAATGAGGCTCTCCGCAGAGCATATGCCGGGGCTGGTGATTCGGAGATGGTTTATTCAGCTAGGCCAGTTAGTCAGGTGTCCAAGGGGCAAGCCTCATCTCCACTCGTCGGAGGAGCCGATCGAGCCCGGAGTGTCACCTCGGGTCAGAACAAGCAGCTGCAGATGTATGATCTGGTGTTAGCAGCAAAGCAGAAGGTGGGCCAGGGCAATGCTAGCCGAGCTAAGGGAAACCCCGGCCAAGGTAATGCAAGCCGAGCTAAGGGTAACTCCGGTCAGGGAAATCAGAATGGCGGGCAAGCAGCGTCGGCTGGCCGAGGTAAACCACCTCCGCCCCCGAGGTATCAGCAACAACCTCGGCCGCAGGGGCAATATCAGCGAGAGCCGGAGTATGTTCAGCAACCTCAGAATGTCGGTCAAGGCGATGACCGATACGATGATGGAGACTCGGCCATGGCGCGAGCTGGATACCACAGAGTGGATGGGGCGTTGGGACCTCGGATAGGAGCTCGGATGTTAGCTCCAGGCGATGTTCGTAACAAGCTGGATAGAATCTACTTATCCGAGCAACTGGAGGAGGAAGGCCCTCCTGGTCCGGTGTGTTTCGGACCTCGGATCATGAAGGAGCCACCACCGCCAGTATCTCAGTTCCAGTTAGGTCGGAACACCAAGCCATACAACGGGAGCACCAAGCCGCAAGATTGGCTGACAGATTATGTATCCTCGGTGCACATAGCGGGGGGCAATCGCCGATGGGCGGTCCGGTATCTCCCGCACATGTTGGAAGGTCCAGCTCGGATCTGGCTGAATAATTTGCCGGAGTATAGTATCAACTCCTGGATAGACTTGGAGCTGGCGTTTAACAGCAACTTTGCTAGTACATACAAGAGGCCAAACCGACCTCAGCTCCTGGCAGCATGTAAGCAAGATGATCATGAAACTGACCGAGAATTCTTAACTCGGTGGAGCAATGTTCGGAATTCCTGTGAAGGAGTTGTAGAGGCACAGGCCATTTCCTGGTTTGCAGATGGTTGTCGACATGGCAGCATGCTGTGGCAGAGGCTCCAAAGAGATATGCCGAAATCCCTAGCAGAAACAATCCGGATTGCAGATTCTTATGCTCTGGGTGATCCGATGCAGCCAGCAGCAGAGGCAGTGGCACGTAACAGAAGGAGGGAGCCAATAAACAACCGGCTCGGACCAAGGTGTAATGACCGCCAAGAGTTCGGACAAAAGAGGAGGGAGCCGGACTACCCATACACCTCGAACCAAGTTGCAGCGGTGAACCCGGATCAGCCCGGAGCTGGAGGTGTCCAGAGGCCGAAAATCAATGGTCCGGCATTTAGTCCGAACCCGGAGCCACCCTTGACTTATGAATCAATGATAGATGGTCCTTGCTGTTACCATACGACCGACCTGCGCAAGCCAGCCAACCATTCAACCCGGCAGTGCAGCTGGAACCGCAGAATCAGGGAAGAAGGTGTCGGGGGAATACCTAATTGAGTATGAGCCGACGTACGAACTTATCAAGATGTAAGCTGGTGGAGACTTATCAAGAAATAAGCTGTAGGCGCGGCTTAACTGGCGCGGCTTAACTGGCGCAGGCTTAACTGGCGCAGACTTAACTGGCGCAGGCTTAACTGGCGCAAGCTTATCTGGCAGGAGAAGACATAACTTGGAAGACACGAAATTACATTACTTAGTCTCCAAGTAGGACTCCGGCTCATACTTTCGTTGGGAGAGAAGTTTCCTTGTAACCTTGCGAGCCACCGTCTTTATAAGGTGGACTCCAAGGACCTAGAATCCCAAGCTAAAAAGCTGTCATACATCCAGAGAGAGGCGACTCGACACCTCGATCGCCAACCCCTTGTAACACCATATTCATATCAATACCAATCTAGGATAGGCAGGACGTAGGTCTTTACCTCACATTGAGGGGCCGAACCTGGGTAAAAAACATCGTCTTCCTCGTGCCTGTGACCCTTAGCTCGGAGACGCTCGGTCGCTTAATCCCCAACTCTACGAAGTCATCTCCATGACATCTGCGTGACAATCCCACGACAGTTGGCGCCCACCGTGGGGCCTGCGGTCAAGAGCGTCACATTCCGCGCTGGATCTGTGCCAGGGACGGAGGATCTCATCGTCGATTAAAACTCGGCGACTTCAAGAATCTCGGCGACTTCATTGCCGTGCCGTTTCAAGCTCGGCGATATCAACATCTACATCAAGATCTACCTCAAGCTCGAGTAGAAAGCATGTAGAAATTCGACCGCGCGATTCAGGGCTCAACTTCGACAACGCCCCTCACGCGCGGGTTACAGGACAGCAGCAACACCCGCATGGCAGACATCACCGGCGGCGGCTCGAAACTCATATCGACGATCCCTTCGGTGGAAAGATGCGAAATCGAGTTTCCTAAGAGCTGTCCAAAGCGCATCGGATTCCAACGGTTAGATCTCCGTGGGCGACTCAAACACTAAAGCCCTGTCGAAAGCTGACGGAATCCACGCGACTGTAGGAAAATAATTATCGAGATCGACTCAGACATCAATTTGAAGATCCCTCCGGTGGAACCCTGCGGAATACACTCGCGCAGCCCTCCAACAAATTCGAGCCGATTCCAACGGTTAGATTGCCGTCAGAAGCCCGTACACTGCAACAAGTTTTATATTTAGAAAAGTCCGTGAATCCTCCATTGCGGACATCTCCAATATGAGCGACTCGCCGTACCAGCACCCGGGGGCTCGACGCCAACATCATCCTGGTGTGCGGCTAAGCAAATCTACCAAGATCCAGATTGCCAGGCATCTTTTCATGTATGGCTCATGCACAATCCGATCAGAAATCTGACAAGGTCTGGGATCTAGAACTGCCGGCTCGAAGCAGTACAAGCGGGAACAGATTCAGTTTTGATCGAAAGAAGGACAAATTCGTGTCAGGAGGCATAGTTCGAGTCGAATAACAAATCGTACCACATGACCGTATCCCTTACTATGGAAAAGTGCTTTGCACTAATACCGATGACAGGCATGGATCGAAGGAAGGAAAACAAGGAAACAAGTGATTACCTTGCATGGAGACCTCACGCAAAAAAAAAAAAAGAGAACTGGATAGTTTTCCTTGCCTTACATGGAAAGTGATACCTGATGCATCTACTCCCTATTTTGAGAAGAGAAGAAATCAATTTGAGTTGCTACTACGCTACACGGCGGGACTTCATAAATCAAGTGCTAGTAGACCCAAAAGAAGGAAACGAGCAGGAGTAAGGAAGGAGTGATCGGCTCATGTTATCAGTACGACTCCAAATATCAGCGCGACCATTGCCGACTTGCCGCAGGCGACTTTTATTTCGTCGCGGCTCAGCACCACGGACAGAGCTGATCTCATTGCAATACCGCCAGTTTAATCAACGATCACATCCAGTCCTGCCGACTCCCCGTGGTTCATCTTCATCCTCGAAGAAGTCGACGTTGACGATTACAGATCATACTACATCATTACCGATTCACCAACGGGGATCGTCGTCAGCATTTGCTCTCGCTTGAGTGTATCTACCAGAAAAATTGTTCCAGCCAGCAGACGTATCGCCATTTAAATCGCACCAACCCAGGATCAATGGTACAGCAGCGGAAAAAAGAAATATATGACTACGACGTTCAGGGTCCTACGCCAGCATTGCTTGCACGTGGTTGTAAACCGCACCGGTTTCCGATGATTCGCCGCGACAAGGTGACCAGAGGACTCGTCATTTCAAATAGTCGGCCTGACAGCTTGGTTCGTTGTCCAGTCGTGCGCGACTTGGAAAGTGTGCGACTTGGAAAGTACGAGCGACTCAAGAAAAATAAAAAGGGAAAGAGGAACCGAGTGCTGCTAGTACCTAAAAGGATCAGTCAAAGGCTCAAAGCCACGTCCAAATCTACTGATGGCCAAGAACCGCACAACAAGACTCGGCGCATGCTCCGAGGAAATCAAGCTTCCAATTGAAAAGGTGTTGAAAGCCAGGCACCAGTACTCTATGAATCGACACCTACAGTCCGCGGATCAAACCGCGTCAATCAACAACAGGAGAACAAAAATAAGATAAGTCGCTTTCATGCTTAACTTATACAGCCTTTTACTTTTACCAATAAGATTAAAGTCTATCTTCGAGTTTATCTCGGTGGCTGCATATCTAGTTTATTATGTCTTTTTATTAATGTCTTTGCGACTCATATTATATCATGTCGTAGATTTTAAATTCATATCAACTTTTGTAGATTTAATTACACCAACTTGTCAATACATTTGTCAAATTAGAGTTCTTTATAACTCGCATTGCAAAGTCTAGCTATTTAGAGCTTGCATTGAATATCAAGACCACCACTACATGTTCAAGCATTGATATTTGGCGATTTATTTGTCATTCTACGACTTATCATTATATCAATTTATGACTGATCGTTATATAATTTCATGATTTATCATCATATCATTTTATTAATCACCATCGACTTATTGTCATATCAATTTACGAGTCGCATAGCGATTTACCCCAATATCATTTATGAGTCGCAAACAGCTCATCATTACATCAGTTTGTGAGTCATTAATGAATCATTATCTTATCAAATATTTGAGTTAAAACAGGTGACTCGCTGTACCACATCTGCAGCTAATCAGAACTGGTTATCATCAAAGCTAATTAGAGCTCGTCACGGCTATTGCTGCCGATAAAAGCAATAATCCTGGTTATTCTCGCCTTAAGTCAGAAGTATCTTTGCACTATGCGGCCAAAGTACTGGGGCGCGGCGTCATTCATGAGACTGATGCCTATCATGGCTGCCTATCATGGCCGTTCTCAACGACCCTGAACACGCGTTTTTACCTGGGAAATACTGAGCAACAATTTGCTATCATGCAACCATTTGCTATCATGCATCTTACCAGTTGCTATCACGCAACAATTTGCTATCATGCAACCATTTGCTATCATGCAAAATAATATTTGCTATCATGCGACATACCATTTGCTATCATGCAAAATATCATTTATCATGCAGATTATACTATGCTATCAGGCAGGGTACCATATGCTATTATGCGGAGTACTAACTTTTTATCATAATTATTACCAGCCGCCAAGGCTAACATATTATCGTCAAGTTATCATTACTTCCTTGGGGCTTTGCCTTTTATTTTAACAGGAACCTATAACTCGGCCATACGAGTTTGAATTGGCATGGCCAGATTTTTTATGATTGAGATAATTATCTCCTGATACCGGCTGATAAAGCCACCATTATTTATTTAACTATAGCCACATCAAGTGGAATTTATATCATTATCATCTTGCGGCAACAATATTTATCAATCTGTTGCAGGATCAAATTGCAATGATATGCCATCAAGTAGGATAATGAAAGCATGCATGCTTAATGCCCGGGGGCTAGGACAATTAAGTTTTTGTCTAACTTGAGATATTTTTGAGTCCCGAGCAGCATGACCATGCATACAACTCGGCCCTCGGGGGCTACACATCCACCATATCTGGCGGTCTTTATTATACTCATATACCATGTTTATATGCAGATTTCATTTTTTGCAGCACATGAGAATATATACATCCATTTGCGAGTCAAATAAGCGACTCGAAAATCTTTAAATGCAGGTTGTGGCTATATAGCCGCCATGTTTCAACATGCGTTCATATGGCTCGTCATGATAACATGGCAGATTATTATTCTAATGATTGACCGGCTTATTTATGCTTACGGTCTTTTATGCTTCGATGTCTATGACTCAGCACCTTATACACATTTGGTTGATACATCTTGTTGCTCATAAGTTATTATTATTATGATTTCAGCTCAGTCTGACACCCAACAGGAAAAGATGGTTTTCACCAAGTGCTTCGCGGAAAACTTACCGCGATTCTGCAGTTTCAATGCAACCAAGACAGAAGTGCTCAATTGGCAACATAGTGGCTAAATAAGCCGCAAAGATTGCAACTCATCGCTTCTACATCAGCGGCTTAATAAGCCGCTACGCTCGCGTCTCATCATTAGTAAGTCACCAAGCTCTACATACTCAAGTCGGCAAAATCATCAACATCAAGTGAAGATCTTCCGCCTGACTCTACGAGTCACCCGAAGTTTGGGGGCTAATGTCGGGGAATACCTAATTGAGTATGAGCCGACGTACGAACTTATCAAGACGTAAGCTGGTGGAGACTTATCAAGAAATAAGCTGTAGGCGCGGCTTAACTGGCGCGGCGTAACTGGTGCGGCTTAACTGGCGCGGCTTAACTGGCGCGGCTTAACTGGCGCAGACTTAACTGGCGTAGGCTTAACTGGCGCAGACTTAACTGACGTAGGCTTAACTGGCGCAGGCTTATCTGGCAGGAGAAGACATAACTTGGAAGACACGAAATTACATTACTTAGTCTCCAAGTAGGACTCCGGCTCATACTTTCCTTGGGAGAGAAGTTTCCTTGTAACCTTGCGAGCCACAGTCCTTATAAGGTGGACTCCAAGGACCTAGAATCCCAAGCTAAAAAGCTCTCATACATCCAGAGAGAGGCGACTCGACACCTCGATCGCCAACCCCTTGTAACACCATATTCATATCAATACCAATCTAGGATAGGCAGGACGTAGGTCTTTACCTCACATTGAGGGCCGAACCTGGGTAAAAAACATCATCTTCCTCGTGCCTGTGACCCTTAGCTCGGAGACGCTCGGTCGCTTAATCCCCAACTCTACGAAGTCATCTCCATGACATCTGCGTGACAATCCCACGACAGAAGGGGCGAAGCCCGGAGGAAACAGAGCAGGACCACCTCAGAGATTTCAGCCGAGGCCTAACCCAAATCTGTCCGGAGCAAATGTTACCCTGATAACCACTGCACCTCCTCCGAGGCCTGCAGCAGCAAGGCCCGTGAATGTTGTGAATGTCCGAGGTAATAACAACAATAATGGTGCCGGACCAAGTCAGTAGTATGAATACCCCGGAAATGACTATAGAGAGGCTCATGCGAGTTATGTGGTCTTTGTGACCGAGCCAACTGACAAGAAGAGTGTGCAGAGGCGTGCCATGGAGGTGAATGCAGTAATGCCGGTGGTGCCGACCTATATGAACTGGTCTGAGCAGGAGATCACTTGGAGCAGGAAAGATACACCTCGGATCATGCCGAGCCCTGGAAAGTATGCCCTGGTGGTAGATCTGACGTTGTGTGGGCCAACCAACAATGTGAGGTTCACCCGAGTTCTGGTGGACAATGGCAGTGCCATCAACATTATGTACCAAGACACAATGGTGAAATTGGGCATATCGCCAAATCAGTTGATGCCGAGCAGTTGTACTTTTCATGGGATTGTGCCTGGCGTTTCCTGTGCACCCATGGGCAAGATATGGGTGGATGTAGCATTTGGAACCAAGGATAACTGCAGAGTTGAGAGTATCGAGTTCGAGGTGGTGGACTTGGAGAGTGCATACCATGTGTTGCTTGGAAGGCCGGCTTTGGCCAAGTTCATGATTTCCACCCATGTTGCATACCTGAAGATGAAAATGTCAGGGCCTAATGGGATCATATCCATCTCGGGTGACTACAAGCGAGCCATTCAGTGTGCCTCGGCGGGGTCTAATCTGGCCGAATCTTTGGTGATCGCAGCGGAGAAGAAAAAGCTGCATCAGGTGGTGGCAATGGCGCAGTCAACACAGCTCGGCATGTCCGGACTGATGAGCCCGGACTCAACTGCAGCATTCGAGGTGCCCAAGGAGACCAAGAGGATCCCCATTGACCCAGAGCACCCAGAGCATATGGCCATCATTGGGACCGGGCTAGGTGAGAAATAGGAAAGCGAGCTCTGTCACTTACTCCGTGAGAATCGGGATATATTTGCATGGTCGGCTAAGGACCTGCCTGGTGTTCCGAGGGAGTTGGCAGAGCACTCTTTATTTGTCAGGCCAGAGGTAAAACCGGTGAGGCAACCGACCCATCGTCTCTCAGACGACCGAAGACAAGTGGTGCTGGACGAGCTGGCTAAGTTGCTTGCAGCCGGGTTCATTATGGAGGTGCTGCATCCGGACTGGATATCCAATCCGGTCTTGGTGGAAAAGATGAAAGACGAGCCAGCCGTGGTCAAGGTGTGGCGCATGTGCATTGACTTCACTAACCTCAACAAGGCGTGCCCGAAAGATCCGTTTACATTGCCTCGGATTGATCAAGTGATTGATTCCACTGCTGGTTGTGAACTGTTGTCTTTTATCGATGCGTACTCTGGTTTTCACCATATACCACTGAACCCGAAGGATCAAATAAAGACTGCTTTTATTACCCCGTATGGGGCGTATTGCTATCGTGTCATGTGTTTTGGTCTGAGGAATGCCGGGGCAACTTATCAGAGGTGTATGCAGAAATGCCTGCACTCTCAAATGGGCAAAAATGTGCAAGTGTATGTCGATGATTGCGGCCACAAACCGAGTTGTAAGTGTGGCAGTGGTGGTGGAGCGCGAAGAAGGTGGCATGTCGGTGCAGAGACCGGTGTATTACTTGAGCGAGGTGATCTCTACCTCGAAGCAGAATTACCCTCACTACCAGAAGATGACGTATGGTGTCTACCTGGCGGTCAAGAAGTTGAAGGATTATTTCCAGGAGCATCCCATGACGGTGGTGTGCGAAGCTCCAATCTCGGAGATCATCGGGTGCAAAGATGCAACTGGCCGAGTTGCCAAATGGGCGATTGAGGTGTCTCCATATGCACCACATTATGAGAGAAGAGATGCAATTAAATCACAGGCGTTGCCGGACTTCTTTTGTGATTGGGCCGAGATGCAGTATGAGCCACCCAGGCCGGACTATAATTATTGGAAAATGCATTTTGATGGGTCCAAGACAAGATCGGGCTGGGGGCTGGAATAGTCCTCACCTCGCCGAAGCGAGATCAGCTGAAATACGTGCTGCAGATTCATTTCTCAGCATCAAACAATGTGGCGGAGTATGAGGCCTTAATCCATGGCCTCAATGTGGCGAAGGAGATCGGTATCCGGCGTGTGGAGTGCTTCGGCGATTCTGACCTGGTGGTGCAACAATCTTCTGGAACTTGGGATGCTCTGGATGCCAACATGGCGTTATATCGGTTCCATGTGCAAAAGATATCCGGGTTCTTTGAAGGGTGTGAATACAGGCATATACCTCGGACAGAAAATAATGCTGCCGACGTGTTGTCAAAGCTCGGTTCATCTAAAGAGGCAATACCACCTGGAGTAGCCCTGAATCACTTGCGAACTCCTTCAATCAAACCTTCTCCTGAATCCGAGTCTATTTTCATCCCGGCGGAGCAAGAGTCCGGACCTGTTCCAATGGAGGTAGACGTCGGATGCGTTTGGTCGGACCCGGGGACTGCGTGGCAGAGCTCGGGGACTGCGCACCGAACCTCGGGGACTGCTCATCAAAACTCGGGGACTGGTCGCAGGATGGTGGAGGAAATAATGGAGGAGATTATGGTGGCCGAACCAATGGAGGTGGACGAGAACTTTTTTCCTTTGCACCCAGTGCCGGAATGGGAGGAGCAAATCATGAAGTTCATAACAGAGGGAAGCTTGCCAGGTGACACAACCGAGGCTAGGAGAATTCAAAGGAGGGCCAAGGCGTACACCATCATCAACAAGGAGCTCTATAAAAGAAGCGTAACCGAGGTGTTGCAACGGTGTGTCGAGCCAGGTGAAGGCAAGGAGATGCTTTTGGAGATCCACCAAGGAGAGTGTGGTCATCATTGCAGCACAAGAGCTCTGGTGGCCAAGGTGTTCAGGCATGGGTTCTATTGGCCCACTGCTCTTACTGATGCGGAGGCCATAGTCCGGAGATGTGAAGGATGCCAAAGGTTTGCCAAGCAAACGCATATGCCAGCCTCGGCACTCAAAACAATTCCTATCACTTGGCCGTTTACGGTATGGTGTTTGGATATGGTGGGAGAGTTCAAACCAGCCCGAGGTAACATGACGCACATACTGGTGATGGTGGACAAATTCACCAAATGGATCGAGGTGAAACCAATCCGGAAGTTGGATGGTCATTCAGCAGTGACTTTCTTGAAGGAGATCATTCTGCGATATGGGTACCCCCATAGCATTATCTCGGACAACGGCATGAACTTTGCTGTTGGAGAATTTGCTCAGTTTTGCATGAACAAGGGAATCCGGCTGGACATAGCCTCTGTGGCACATCCGGAATCTAATGGACAAGTGGAAAGATCAAATGCTCTAGTGTTGGCCGGCATCAAGGCTTGGCTCATTGAGCCACTGCTGAAAATGCCGGGGTGTTGGATAGATGAAATACCAGCAGTACTGTGGGGTCTAAGGACCACGCCAAATCGATCAACTGGCTATACGCCATTTTTTATGGTCTATGGGGCAGAAGCTATGCTACCCACTGACATCGAGTATGATGCGCCCAGAGTGGCAATGTACACTGAGCCGAGGCAAAAGAAGCTCGGGAGGATGCAGTAGATCTGCTTGAGGAAGCTAGAGAATTGGCCTCATCTCGGTCAGCAATATACCAACAAGGTCTCCGACGTTATCATAGCCGGAGTGTTAACCCTCGTGTGTTTCACGAGGGAGATTTGGTGTTGAGACTGGTGCAGCGCAAGAAAGGTCGGCACAAGTTGTCACCTCCATGGGAGGGACCGTTCATTGTGAGCCGAGCTCTGCTCAATGATTCGTACTATCTTATAGATGCGCAGGAACCAAGGACAAATGGGCTGGACAACCCCGGATCAGAGGTCAAGCGACCATGGAATATAGCTCTACTCCGACCTTTCTACTCATGAAGGGCGCAATGTATGTACCTCGGTTAATCCTTAATGAAATATCGGCACTCCGAGGTTGAAGCTCGGGGACTGCCTCGCTCTTGTGCTTGTGTTTTATTTCTGTTTGTCAATTTCGTTCATATGCCGAACTAGTTTGAACCTCGTCTCAAACTTCAAGTAATGTATGCTGTGTAACTAATCTTGTGACTCGACTGACGAACGCCGAAATGGTAGTCAAGAGCAAAGATGAAAAAAACATGGGAAACATGAAAATGGACTCGGGGACTCGGTCCAAAAATGTGGTTCGGCATGTGTCATTTACTAACCCCTGTCTTTACCTTTCATTTATATCGGATGATTTTGAAACACACCTCGACATTTGCTAAGTACTGTATGCTATAAACAACAATCTTGTGACTCGACTGTCGAATGCCAAAATGGTAGACAAGAGCAAAGAATGCCAAGTATAGTAAACATGAAAGTGAACTCGGGGACTCGTTCCAAAAGGGTTCGGCATAAATTCTTAGAAAAGTGGTTCGGATAACAAGATAATAAGTACTGGTAGCAAGGCAAACTACTTAAGGTCTGTTACATCTGCACCCGGCATACCGGGGATTTAATGTTTTGCTTGAGACAAGTTCAGGCCTCGGAACCAGAGACCTCGGTCGCCGAAGTTGTGGTAGCGGGGACCTCGGAACTAGAGACCTCGGTCGCCGAAGTTGTGGTAGCGGGACCTCGGAAGCAGGAGCCTCGGGCGCAGGAACAACCGCGGGCGCAGGAACCACCTCGGTCGCGGAAGCAACCTCGGTTGTTGGAGTGGATGCCAGGGTGTCCGTCACGTCGGGGGAGATCACCTCGGTGGCTACGGCTTTGCCGGACTTGCCCTTGGGGTTCGGAGGTTCATCGAAGTTGAAGTCATCGTCAGAATCTCCGGTCATCTCGGTTGTTTTGCCGGCCTTGCCCTTGGAGCTCTCAGGCTCATCAAAGTCAATTTCCTCGCCGTCAGAACCTTCTTCACCGGATTCTGCTTCTTCGTCCGAGCTCTCTTCGTCCTCAGAGTAGAGGCGCCCTTCATCAAAGGTCCGGGTGTTTGCATAACTAGCGAAGAGGTCGGCTGCTGCTTGGCGTTTCTCAATGCCGTCAGGATTGGTGTTCCAAGGAGAGCCCCGGCGCAGGGAGGTAACAGTGTGGATCTCAACATCTTCATACCAAGACAGCACGAACACCAGGGCCTTGTCCGCTCTAGCCCAAGCTGACGAGCATCTCCACTCCCGAAGTCTAGCCTCGGCTCCTTTCAGCTTCGTGGCGAGTTCGTCGATGCAAGTGGGGGTCTTAACCTTGGGCCAGAGGGCACGGTGGACCTCGATGGCAGCATCAACAAGTTTAGTTCCAATGGCTCGGAGCAGCCTGATCCGAGCATTAAGGGCGACAAGGTGGTCCTGGATATCCCAGCTTTCGCTGAGGGTTTCTATCTCAGCCCTCTTTGCCCGAGCTGCTTGAACTTTGCGGATAGCCTTATCCTTGGAGTGCTCAAAGTTCTCTGAAGAAGACAAAAAGGCTATCGCTGAAATAAGGCATACGGTGGCACGGGGTGTAGGTCGGCAGAAAATAAGGAAAAGGGGAGAAGAAACTTACTGTCCATTCGGTGATTAATCCGGGGAGCTCGGACAACCAGCTTTTCGATATAGCTCGGAGGGCGATAAGTTCGGCTTCGGCCGAGGTGGCGCGACTCTCCAGAGTCTTGGCAAGCTCTTGCTGCTGTTCGGCGGCCTGGTCTTTGGCCTTCATAGCGTCCTCCATAGTAGTTTTGGTTTCATTAGCCCGGTTCAGCTCTTGTTGCAGCCGAGCTATTTCATCTTCGGCTGTCTTCAACTTGGAGGCGTAATCTTTGTCGCTCTGCTCCTTTGCGGATAGAAGAGTCCGGTGAGACTTCTTCAGTCTGTGGTGATCCAGCAGGAGGTTCTTGAAGATCTTTGTCCGAGCATTGTTGCACTCCTGAAAAAATAGAGAGATCAGTTCGAAGAAATCTGAGGTATTTTTAGCACCCGAGGCCCAATTGAGTACCGAGGACTCGGCGTTGACCTCGGGGACTCAGCATGGGAGAAATGACAAGTTTTTGAGATTCAAGCCGGGAAATTTTAACTCGGTGGAGTGTCAATTGCTCAACCCGAATCTCGGGGACTAGGAATAGTGTATGTTTGTCATTTGGTTGCAAAGGAAGAAAGAGAGTTGCGTAAAGAAACTTACCGAGGCCTTCTTGCTGCAATCAAGGACCGCAGTCTGCATGTTATAGATGGACTGGAGCACGGTGCTAGGTCCAACTTGATGCTTAGAGCTCGGGTTAGAGGAGACCTCGGCAGTATCAGCCGAGTTCCAGTCCATGTTCGGCGGGGCTGCACGTCTCTGACCGCTAACCACGCGGGATCTGGGAAAAGGCTACGAGGTAGCTCTGCCAGGCCACGTCCTGTCTCGGTCAGAGGAGACATGCTAGTTCTGCCGTTAGGTAGCAGGAGATGGGCATGCCACGTCTTGTCCCTGACAGAGGTACGATGGTGACCGGTGCAGAGGCATGGCAACAGTGTTTAGCGAGGGGCACAACGGTAACTCGGCTGGCCTATATAGTGGGCTTCACCCCCTCCTGCGCAAGGGGGGGGACAGATCGATCGACAGAGGAAGAATGAGAGAAAGGAACCTCGGAAACCCCGGAAACACCTCGGATATAGCTCGGAGTGCCTACTTCCTCCCGTGTAGCTCCATCTTTCACCTCAAGTTCTCACCATTGTATCATCATACAGCTCGAGGAGCAGCTTGTACTTGTCACTTTGAGCTATACACTGAGTAGGATAGTGCTGCAGTAGGGGTGTTACCTCCACAAGAGGGCCCCGAAGCAGGGTACATCGTGGTGTGCTTTGTGTTCTTGGTTTCTTGGTTTCTCGTTCGTGTTCTTGCGTGTTCTTGCGTGTGCACTGCTTGAGTGCATAAACCCTCTCCGGATTCCCCCAACGACCATTCGGCCCCATCTTAGCCATACATATGGCATCTGCCGTGATCCCACCACGACACCTCCATTTCGTGCCACTCCACCTCAGAAAAGAAAAAGGGGTATAAAGCCACCACCACACCACCACAGCACTAATCCATACCCATCCAACCCATCCATCCACCTCACTCCATCCCATCCACAACAACCACAACACCTTTTCGGCCACCAACTCCCACAACCACTAAGAACAGCAAGAACACCTCAAGAACAGAGAAGAACAAGACCAAGAACAAGAATGAGATGAACATGGAGTCCAGGAGAAGAAGCCAAGGCCTTGGTGACCTGAAGATCATGCTCTGCAACTCTGCTTCCATCCTTGTCTTCACCTCTGCTTCCCCTGCTTCGACAAGTTTTCAGTGAGCTTCAGCCAAGGAAATCTCTCCAATCTTCTGTGTAATCTTGTGTTGAACTGAGTAGATCATTCATCTTTAAGTAGAGCTTGTAAAAGTTTGGATATTGCAGAGAATTGAGTGACACAGTTCTTTGCCTCTACTGAATGCTTGCATGTTTTGCTTGTTGTGTGGTTTGATCTGTGTGTGTAAGGCTAGTTCCTGCATACTTGTGTGTTGAAATTCCATCCCTAGCCTCTTTTGCTTGTTAAGTTACTTTGATCTGGCTTGACAACCCACAAAGGAGTAAACTTTGTGTTTTAAATTTGCTTCTGCCTTAAACCTGCTAAAACCTTTTGCTTGCAAGACTAGTTGATACGTGCTCAAACGTATCTGTAATTTTTGATGTTCCATGCTTGTTTTATACCAATTGCTACATGTTTTGCATCTACTCTATATCACTTTTATATATTTTTTGGGACTAACCTATTAACAAGATGCCGAAGTGTCAGTTCCTGTTTTCTGCTGTTTTTGTATTCCAGAAAAGCTAGTCTGGAAATATTCTCGGAATTGGACGAAACTACACGGGGGTCCCTATTTTTCCAGAACTCACCTGACGGAGCAAAGGAGGAGCAGAGAGCCACGTGGGCCCCACACATGGCCAGGGCGCGGGCCCCTCTCTGCGCGCCCAGGGTGGTGTGGGCCCCACGGGGCCTCCAGGCGCCGCCCTTTCGCCTACTTATTTCCCCGACACGAAAACCCTAAGTACCTGAGCAAAATCCACGAAAAGTTCCAGAGACGCCGCCGCCGTCAACCCTAGCTCGGGAGGGTTCAGAACCTCTTCCCGGCACCCTGCCGGAGAGGGGAATCGTCACCGGAGGCTTCTACATCGCCATGCCTGCCTCCGGAGTGATGCGTGAGTAGTTCATCCTTGGACTACGGGTCCATAGCAGTAGCTAGATGGTTGTCTCTCCACTTTGTGCCATCATGTTTAGATCTTGTGAGCTGCCCTACATGATCAAGATCATATTATTGTAATGCTACATGTTGTGTTTGCTGGGATCCGATGAATATTGAATATTATGTCAAGTTGATTATCAATCTATCTTATATGTTATTTAAGATCTTGCATGCTTTGGCCAAGTAGATGCTTGTAACTCCAAGAGAGAGTATTTATGCTAGATAGTGGGTTCATGCTCCGTTTAACCTGGGACAGTGACAGAAAGTTCTAAGGTTGTGGATGTGCTGTTGCCACTAGGGATAACCTAACGATGCTATGTCCACGGCATATGTGTTTGTTTACATTACGCACTTTACTTAATGCAATTATCCGTTGCTTGCAACTTAATACCAACGGGGGACTCGGATGACAACCCGGCGGTGGATTATTAGTCATAGATGCTGTTGGATAACGGTCTATGTATTATGTCGTAATGCCCAATTAAATATCATAGTAGTCAACATGTCATGTATATGCATTGTCATGCGCTCACTATTCGTCAATTGCCCAGCTGTAATTTGTTCACCCAACATGTTAGTTATCTTTTATGGAGAGACACCACTAGTGAACTGTGGACCCCGGTCCATTCTTTTACACTGATTAAACAACCACAAACTGCAAACTGTTCCTTTTTCATTCTCTGCAATTTAATACTCATTTTCCACACCATACGTTTAATCCTTTGTTTTCAGCAAGCCAGTGAGATTGACAACCTCACTGTTTCGTTGGGGCAAAGTAGTTTGATTGTGTTGTGTGCAGATTCCACGTTGGTGATCGTATTGCGCCGTGCGACAACCCTTCTGAAGAGTTGCTGCTCCTACTGGTTCGATAACCTTGGTTTCTTTCTGAGGGAAAACTTGCTGCTGACTACATCATACCTTCCTCTTGGGGTCTCCCAACGAACGTGTGTTTCACGTCATCAAGCTCTTTTTCTGGCGCCGTTGCCGGGGAGACAGCAGTCTTCTGCAAGGGGAGTTTCACGCTTCCAATCTCTTTACTTTGTTTTTGTCTTGCTTAGTTTATTTTATTTTATCTTGTTTGCTTTCAATTATCAAAAACACAAAAAAATTAGTTACTTGCATTTAGTTTATTTTCAGTTTTGTTTTCTGTTAGTTATCATGTCTAGCCCTGTTCCAGTAGTAATGTCACCTGAAGAAGAGATCTTCACTTTCAAGCAAGGGAGTGAGGAGAGTTTTAAAGATGCTTGGTCTAGAATTTGAGTCCTATGCTAAAACTGAACCTAAAATGACTTTAAGCCTGCTTCTTAGTAGCTTTTATTTTGGTCTTGTTCTTTGCTACAGATATGCTTTAGATGCTGTGGTAGGAGGAGATTTCCTTCGTTATGATGGGGATCAAGCTTTTAATGCTATAAAAAAATTGATTACAATTTCTAGCCCCCAATCACTAAAATTGATTTGGCTTTGACAAGCATAAGTGATAGACTTAACACTCTTGAAACGAACATATCTGGTCTAAAAGAAGGGTATAATCAGATTCGTGAACATTATGATAATGTGCCAGTAAATTTTGAACCATCGGGATGGATTCCCTCAGTAAAAGTTGTTATAAATGGTGAAACTTTTCATTCTCGCTGTGATATTATGTCTGAATTCTGTTTAATGCCCAAGAATATTTTGATTCCTTAAATCTTTGGGAGCTTTCCAAATGCGAAGATTGTATAACTTTGGGTGATAATACTATTAAATTACCAAGGGAGTAGCCGAAGGAGTATTTACAAAACTCTTAGGGATAACAATATCTATTGATTATCTTGTCATTGAATGTGCAGGAGTAGGACAAATTACGCTTGGAAGATCTCTGTTGAAACGCTTTGGAGCAATAATAGATGTGGGCCAAGGCACTATGAATTTCGCCTCTTCACCTATGTGTAACCAAGTATTTCCTAAAGATAAGGTAAAGGTAAGAGAGCTAAGCGTAAGAATGTTGATGCTTCTTCACTTGGTAATACTTGATGCATGCTTTGTGCCTAGCTAAAAGGCGTTAAAGAAAAGCGCTTATGGGAGGCAACCCATTTTTTTTTCTGCAATTTTTCTTTTATTGAGTCAAGGAGTGTTTACTTCTGTAGCAACTCCTTTGTATCTTTATTTTCTCGCATTGTTGTGCCAAGAGTAGCCTCTAATGTTAAGATGATGCTTAATTTTGATTGCTGCGCAGAAACAGATTTTTGCTGTTCACTGTACGAAATTCCTAAAATCACCAGATTGTTAAAAATCTGAAATTTTTGTGCGTAATCTTTATGAATGTCTGAAACTTTCATTAGTTCAGAGTTTTCGATCTGAGCGTCGTAAGTGCCTCGAAAAAATTCGTCTTTGCGGACTGTTCTGTTTTAGACAGATTATGCCTTTTTATTTTTGCATTCTCTCTTTTACTAGTGTTGAGTGAAATTCTTTTTTGGGTGGAAGAGCTTCACATAACATCAGTGGCTGTAGCTAATGTTTAAAGTAACAAATCATATTGCGTCTTTATAGAACATGTGAATTTTTGATTATGCACTAACCCTCTAATGAGATCTACTTTGAGTTTGGTGTGACGGAAGTTTTCAAGGGTCAAGAGAGAAGGATGATATAATAGGATCAAGAAGAGTGAAGAGCTTAAGCTTGGGGAGGCTCCCATGGATCTCCCCAGCATATTTCAAGAAGACTCAAGCGTCTAAGCTTGGGGATGCCCAAGGCATCCCCTTCTTCATCGTCAAAATTATCAGGTCATCTCTAGTGAAACTATATTTTAATTCTTTCACATCATATGTGCTTTTCTTGGAGCGTCTGTGTGCTTTTATTTTCAGTAAATAGCTTGACTGGACCCTAGCATTCTTGATTGGGAGAGAGACACGCTCCGCTTTTTCATGAGAATACTCCTATTCTTCACTTATATTTGTTGAGTATTCATATCTAGCGCTGTTCAGCTTTTAGCTCTTGTTTTCATGTATCTCTTGTCAGAGCTATTAGCTTTCTTTTGTAGAAAGTACTCTCTTGCTTCACTTATATTTGTTTGGAGAGTTGATGAAATAAATTGATTGGTGTTTGGTTGGTTCAGAAAATGTTGCATGTGGTAATTGGTATAAGGAAAAACTTGCTTAATCTTGTAGATCACTAAAATGGATAACTTGATGCTTGTCAATTGTTTTGAGTTAACAAGTAGATCATGATTAAATTGTGCATCACATGAGTTAAGCCTATTAGTGAAGAACTACCGTAAAGCTTGTTGAAAATTTGGTTTGCATCGGTGGTATCTCTAAGGTCTAGATATTTTCTAATAACAGGGTTTGGTTAACAAGGAAGACGGTATGAAGTCTTATAACGTTTGCAATATGTTTGTCATATAAAACTTGGTGTACGGGTTGATATTCTTGTTTGCTTACATAACCTTGCTAGCCTAAACTCTGTACTGAGAGGGAATGCTTCTCGTGCATCCAAATCCTTGAGCCAAAATCCATGCCATTTGTGTCCACCATAACTACCTATATGTGGTATTTCCTTGCCACTCCAAGTAAATTTTTCATGTGCTACCTTTAAATTATTCAAAATGTTATTATTCCCTTTTTGTGTCAATGTTTACTAGCTCATGAGGAATTAGTGTGGTTATTCTTTATTCTATTTGTCGATGGACTTTTACACCTGGACTAGTGGCATATACATCCGCTTATCCAATAACTTGCAAAAAGAGCTGGCAACGGGGTGCCCAGTCCCAATTAATTACAACTTTAACCAATTAATTCTCTTCACACTTTTGCCCTGATTCATCAGTAAGCAATGACAAACAGTGAAATACCTGAATGTGTGTAAACCAAAGAGAAAGAGGGATGATCTGCCTTGCTGGTAGAAATAACGTCCTTCATGGGAGCCGCTCTTAAAAGTCCGTTCGACAGGTAGAATACTGTTCTCACCCGCTACCATTCGTTGACAATTAACAAACACCTCTCAAAAATAGATACTCCTCCATGGTATGTGATTGATGGAAGGCACCCGAGGATTCGGTTAGCCATGGCTTGTGTTAGCAAGGTTGGGAGGAGTATCAAATATTTTATGCAATCTCTATATGCTTTCAAAAACCTAAAAGCTCTAGCACATGATTTAATCCCTGCTTCCCTCTGCGAAGGGCCTTTCTTTTACTTTTATGTTGAGTCAGTTTTCCTATTCTTTCTGTCTTCCACAAGCAAACACTAGTGTCAACTTTGTTACAACATGCGTTATATGCAATGTATTGGACTTGTTATACTACTTTGTGTTGACAATATCCATGAGATAAATATGTTGAAAGTTGAAGCAAATGCTGAAACTAAATTCTTCCTTTGTGTTGATTAAATACCTTTTATTAGAAACTATTGCTTTATGAGTTAACACTTATGCAAAACTGTTTGATGCTTGTCTCGAAAGTACTATTCATGAAAACGTTTAGCTTGTGTGATTCATTGTTTACTCATTATCTATTTGGTAGCAAATTATAGACCATTGACTTGGATCACTTCATTCATTTACATGTGCCTTGCAATATTATATGATCAAGATTATGATAGTAGCATGTCACCTCAAAAATTATTTTGTTTTTATCGTTTACCTACTCGAGGACGAGTAGGAACTAAGCTTGGGGATGCTGATACGTCTCAAACGTATCTATAATTTTTGATGTTCCATGCTTGTTTTATACCAATTGCTACATGTTTTGCATCTACTTTATATCACTTTTATACATTTTTTGGGACTAACCTATTAACAAGATGCCGAAGTGCCAGTTCCTGTTTTCTGCTGTTTTTGTATTCCAGAAAAGCTAGTCTGGAAATATTCTCGGAATTGGACGAAACTACACGGGGGTCCTATTTTTCCAGAACTCACTGACGGAGCAAGAGAGCAGAGGAGGGCCACGGGGCCCCACACGCCAGGGCGGGGGCCCCCTCTGCCGCGCCCTAGGGTGGTGTGGGCCCCTCGGGGCCTCCAGCCGCCGCCCTTTCGCCTACTTATTCCCCCCGACGCGAAAACCCTAAGTACCTGAGCAAATATCCACGAAAAGTTCCAGAGACGCCGCCGTCGTCAACCCTAGCTCGGGAGGGTTCAGAACCTCTTCCCGGCACCCTGCCGGAGAGGGGAATCGTCACCGGAGGCTTCTACATCGCCATGCCTGCCTCCGGAGTGATGCGTGAGTAGTTCATCCTTGGACTACGGGTCCATAGCAGTAGCTAGATGGTTGTCTCTCCACTTTGTGCCATCATGTTTAGATCTTGTGAGCTGCCCTACATGATCAAGATCATATTATTGTAATGCTACATGTTGTGTTTGCTGGGATCCGATGAATATTGAATATTATGTCAAGTTGATTATCAATCTATCTTATATGTTATTTAAGATCTTGCATGCTTTCCGTTACTCGTAGATGCTTTGGCCAAGTAGATGCTTGTAACTCCAAGAGAGAGTATTTATGCTAGATAGTGGGTTCATGTCTCCGTTTAACCTGGGACAGTGACAGAAAGTTCTAAGGTTGTGGATGTGCTGTTGCCACTAGGGATAACCTAACGATGCTATGTCCACGGGCATATGTGTTTGTTTACATTACGCACTTTACTTAATGCAATTATCCGTTGCTTGCAACTTAATACCAACGGGGGACTCGGATGACAACCCGGCGGTGGATTATTAGTCATAGATGCTGTTGGATAACGGTCTATGTATTATGTCGTAATGCCCAATTAAATATCATAGTAGTCAACATGTCATGTATATGCATTGTCATGCGCTCACTATTCGTCAATTGCCCAGCTGTAATTTGTTCACCCAACATGTTAGTTATCTTTTATGGAGAGACACCACTAGTGAACTGTGGACCCCGGTCCATTCTTTTACACTGATTAAACAACCACAAACTGCAAACTGTTCCTTTTTCATTCTCTGCAATTTAATACTCATTTTCCACACCATACGTTTAATCCTTTGTTTTCAGCAAGCCAGTGAGATTGACAACCTCACTGTTTCGTTGGGGCAAAGTAGTTTGATTGTGTTGTGTGCAGATTCCACGTTGGTGATCGTATTGTGCCGTGCGGCCACCAACAACCTTCTGAAGAGTTGCTGCTCCTACTGGTTCGATAACCTTGGTTTCTTTCTGAGGGAAAACTTGCTGCTGACGATATCATACCTTCCTCTTGGGGTCTCCCAACGAGCGTGTGATTCACGCCATCACTAGTCTCTGTAAGTTGTTGAAGAATTTCTTGTTCCCTGTCTAAACCTTGCTTGGATCCTTGCAGTGGACTTGATTGACAACCAAGAACCTGCAAGTTACTTTCTGAAATCACTTTCCCAAAACCCTTTTCCAAACCCCTTTTCTGCTCTGAAGTAAAAACCTGAAGATTTCGTCCTAACTTCTGCCAACCCTTAGAACCAACATAAACTTGTTGATCCCTGTGGAGACGATAAACAAACCCCCTAATACTCTTCCTTGATCAAATTGGCGCCGTTGCCGGGGATTGACTTATGTTTGGAACTTTGTAGTGCAGTAGACTAGGTTGTGTGGTTAAATTCATGAACTTTCTGCATAAGTCTGATGTCTGTGATGCTTTATGTTCTGTGAGCTGAAACGAGAATTGCTATTAGGGGATTTAGTTACTAACCCTTGATAAAAGTTCTTGTTTGTGCTTGTGTGTAGAGGAATCATGATCTCTTTTCTGTAGTATTTGGATTTTGTTGATGCTGTCTTCTGAAGATTCATCTCTTGCTCCATATGATCCAGAGCCAGAGAGAACTTTTCTTGCAAGAAGAAGAGCAGCATCAGTGTCCTCAGTAGAAGAAACAGAGGAAAGGGAATCAGTGTTCAACATGGGTGACAAAAAGTTGAGAGATTTGTGGATCCCCAAGGATCAGGTTTCAAATGCAGATGTTGCTATGCCTGCCATCCAGGCAAACAACTGGGAGATCAAGCCTGCATTAATCAATATGGTGCAGCACAATCCATTCAAAGGCAGTGCCTTGGAGAGTCCACATGAACATGTTAGGAATTTTCTGGAATATTGCAATACTCTGAAGCACAATGGTGTACCTCCTGAAGCAATTAGAATGCAGCTATTTCCATTTTCACTGTCAGGCACTGCAAAAATTTGTTTCATGCATTGCCAACTCACTGTAGAGATACTTGGGAGCATTTGGTTCAAGCTTTCTTTGAAAGTACTTCCCACCTACCAAGGCAGCTGAGTGCAGAGACAAGATTACAAGGTTTGTGCAGTATGAAGGTGAAAGCTTGTATGATGCTTGGCAGAGATATCAAGGACTGATCAGGATGTGTCCCAATCATGGTCAGGAGCAGTGGTTAATTCTGCAGACTTTTTACAAGGGCTTGACAGAGCAAACTAGAGCTTTTGTTGATTCTGCTGCTGGTGGAGGCATTATGAACAAGACCCTTGATGAAGCTACAGAGCTTATTGAGAGTATGGCCTCACATAACTTTTCCTGGACCAATGAAAGAGCAGTTCATCCAATACATCAAGCTAGCAATGGTCAGAATGCTTTAGAAGCTAAGCTTGATAGCCTGACAACCCAACTAGCTCAGCTCATGCAGGAGAAGAACAGTAAGGCAATTGTGCATGTGAATCAAGTTTCAGTGACTTGTCAGATATGTGGTATTGAAGGACATGCTTCTCATGAGTGCTTATTGTTGACTCCTCCTGAAAGTCAATTGGCAGAAGTGAATTATGCTCAGAACCAAGGGTTTATTCTCAGAGCTACAATCCTGCTTGGAGGAACCACCCCAACTTGTCCTACAAGAATGCAAATCAACAGAGCTATCCTCAAGCAAACCAACAGAATTATGCTCAACAAATTTTAGACCTCAAGGTAATATGCAGTACCACCAACAACAATAGCAGCAAGCAGCTCAACCACATGCTTCTGCAAGCAACAGTCAGGCAGAAATAAGTGAGATGATGAGGCTACAGAAAGAAATGTTCAGTGGAATGCAAGAGACAATGAAGATGCAGTCAGAATTGTTTTTGAAGACAATGCAAACACTTACAGCTGGAATATCCAACTCCCAAGTAGTCCAGCCTGAAAATAAGTTGCCTGCACAAGTAAGAAAAATCCTAAATAGTGTGGAGCCATTTCAACCATTGAGACAGTAGAGGCAGTCACAACTAGGAGTGGAATTAACACTGCACCAGTGCTAAAAACACCTCCAAAGATGCCTTATGTTGCTCCACAGAGAAGATCACAAGTACAAAACCTATTGTCCCTGAAAACACTGTAGTACATCTGAAAAGCCAGTTGAACCATCAATTGAAGCTGAAAAGACTGAAAATGCAGTGAAAAAACCTGATAACACTGTAGCAGATCCAGTTCCTGCAGTTCAGAGAACTGTTGTGCAAAAAGTGCTATTTCCAGAGAGATTAGAGAAAACCAAAGAAGAAAAGCAATATGCTAAGTTCTTGGAGACCATGAAGGAAGTTCAAATTACAATCCTATCTTGGATGCAGTACTACACATCCCTTTGTATGCAAAATTCTTCAAAGACTTGATTACAAAGAAGAGAAGCTTGGAAGATCCAGAAATAGTTGCTCTGACAGAGGACTGCAGTGCTGTCATTTTGAATTATATGCCCAAGAAGCTTGGTGATCCTGGAAGTTTTAGTATTCCTTGTGTGGTTGGAAAAAGAACATTCACAGCTTTGTGTGATCTAGGTTCATCAGTGAGTGTTTTACCTCTGGCTGTCAGTCAAGTGTTGCAGTTAGGAGCTCTAAAGCCCACATCCATGACATTGCAGTTAGCTGACAGAACACTGAGGAAACCAGCTGGAATTCTTGAAGATGTGCCTGTCCAGGTTGGAAACTTTGCTTATCCAGTTGATTTTGTGGTATGGAAATGGAAGACAACTCAGAGTCCATGATTCTAGGCAGGCCATTCTTGGCAACAGCAGGAGCAATAATTGATGTAAAAGGTGGAACACTGAAGTTGCAATTTGGTCAGAACAAGCAGAATTCAGTATGAAGCATGCTTCCCATCTACCCAATGTTTTGGAGCAATGTCATGCTATTGATGTTGTTGATAAAGTGTTCACAATGCTCTAAAAGAATTGCAGCAGAAGAACCTGAAGTTCAAGTATTTGTTACTGCAGAAAATACAAGTTTACAGGAACTTTGTGCAATAAATCTTTGTGAAGAAAGATCAGAGGAAGTACAAAGTGAAATTCCTCAGCCAGCTCACAACTCCATTGTTGAGCTAAAAGAATTACCTGATCATCTGAAGTACTCCTTTTTAGAGAAAGAAAAAATTCATCCAGTGATAATTAGCTCTGCTTTGGACAGTGAACAGGAGCAAAGCCTGTTGTCAGTGTTGAGATTGTACAAGAATGTGATTGGATATTCTATTGATGACATCAAGGGAATTGATGAGAAAGTTTGTTCACACAGAATACACTTGGAAGATGAAAGTAAACCTACTAGAGAAGGGCAGAGAAGATTAAATCCTGCTATGCAAGAAGTGGTGAAAAAGAGGTTCTAAAGCTCTTCAGGCAGGCATGATTTACCCATCTCTGACAGTGAGTGGGTGAGTCCTATTCACATTGTGCCAAAGAAAGGAGGCTACACAGTGGTAGAAAATGAAGAGGGAAAACTGATGACCACAAGGCCTGTCACTGGATGGAGAATGGTTAATGATTTCAGGAAGCTGAACAAAGCAACAAGAAAAGATCATTTTCCTTTACCTTTCATGGATCAGATGCTGGAAAGATTAGCAGGGCAGGAATTTATTGTTACCTGGATGGATATTCTGGATTTCTCCAAATCCCAATACACCCAGCTGACCAAGAAAAAACAACTTTCACCTGTCCTTATGGAACTTTTGCTTACAAGAGATTGCCTTTTGGTTTGTGTAATGCACCTGGCACATTTCAGAGATGTATGATGTCAATATTCTCTGATTACATTGAAAGAATCATGGAAGTGTTCATGGATGATTTCACAGTGTATGGAAAAGATTTTGCCACTTGCTTGAAGAACTTGACAGCTGTTTTGCACAGATGTTCAGAGCAGAACTTGATCCTTAACTGGGAGAAGTGCCACTTTTTAGTAACTGAAGGTATTGTGCTTGGGCACATGGTTTCTGCCAGAGGGATAGAAGTGGATAAAGCAAAAGTTGATGTGATTGCAAAGCTACCTCCTCCTGAAAATGTGAAAGGAATTCAGAGTTTCTTGGGCCATGCTGGTTTTTACAGAAGATTTATCAAGGATTTCTCTCTCCTTGCTAAACCACTCACTCACCTGCTAAATCATGATGTGCAGTTTGTGTTTGATGAAGCATGTATGCAAGCCTTCAACAAGCTAAAAGAAGCTTTGGTTACAGCTCCAATAGTGCAGCCACCTGACTGGAATTTGCCATTTGAGCTGATGTGTGATGCAAGTGATTTTGCAGTAGGAGCAGTGCTTGGCCAGAGAAAGGAGAAAGCTGTCCATGTGATTCATTATGCAAGCAAAACACTTGATGATGCTCAGATCAACTACACCACTACAGAGAAAGAATTGCTAGCAGTAGTGTTTGCATTTGATAAATTCAGGCCATATCTTGTTGGACACAAGTGCATTGTGTACACTGATCATGCAGCAATAAGGTACTTGGTGAGAAAAAAGGATGCAAAGCCAAGACTGATCAGATGGGTTTTATTGCTGCAAGAGTTTGATATTGAGATCAAAGACAAAAAGGTTCTGAAAATTCAGTAGCAGACACTTGTCCAAATAAATTGCCCTGAAAACAGAGAAATTCAAGATGGATACCTGGTGAGCAATTGATGGAAGTGAAAGTTGTACTCCTTGGTATGCAGACATTGTGAATTATTTGTTGTGAAATTGTGCCAGCAGATGTCCTATCAACAGAGAAAGAAATTTCTGCATGATGCCAAGAGCTATTACTGGGATGAAGCCATTTCTGTACAAGCATTGTGCAGATGGAATTGTGAGAAGATGTGTGCCATCTAAAGAAATTGGTGATGTGATGTTCCAATGCCATGCAGGCATGTATGGAGGCCATGCTGGAGTGATGAAAACACAAGCAAAAATCCTGCAAGCTGGATTTTATTGGCCTAATCTGTTCAAAGATGTGCATGATTATATCAAGCAGTGTGATCCTTGTCAGAGAGCTGGAAAATATCAAGAAGAAATGAAATGCCACAAAGGAATTCTTGAAGTGGAATTGTTTGATGTGTGGGGAGTTGATTTTGTTGGACCCTTGCCATCATCAAAAGGATACAAGCATATATTAGTTGCAGTGGACTATGTGTCCAAATGGGTTGAAGCAGTACCCACTGTGAGTGCAGATTCCAAGGCAGTCTGCAAGCTGTTCAAAGATGTTATCTTCCTAGGTTTGGAGTACCAAGAGTTGTTATCAGTGATGGTGGAGCTCATTTCAACAATGAACAGCTAGAGAAGCTACTGAGCAAGTATGGTGTGAAGAATCACAGAGTAACTACACCCTACCACCCACAGGCTAATGGACAAGTTGAGCTTTCCAACAGAGAAGTTAAGCAAATATTAGAGAAAGTTGTGTCCAAGTCCAGAGGGGATTGGTCAATGAAGCTACCAGATACTTTGTGGGCATACAGAACTGGATACAAGACACCTATTGGTATGTCACCATTTAGGCTTGTCTATGGAAAAGCATGTCACTTACCAGTTGAGCTAGAGCACAGAGCTCAGTGGGCTATCAAGAAATTGAACATGGACTTAGGAAAAGCTGGAGATGCAAGAAAGTTGCAGATGTGTGAGCTAGAAGAGCTGAGGCATGATGCCTATGAGAGTTCCAAGATTTACAAAGAAAAGACCAAGAAATGGCATGACAAGCACATTCTCAGAAAGGAATTCAGGATTGGACAGACAGTGCTAGTTTATGACGCCAAGCTGCATTTATTCTCTGGCAAATTCAAGTCCAGATGGTTTGGTCCTTGTATCATCAAGAGAGACCTGGGACATGGTGCTTTCGAAGTTCAGAGTCCAACTGAAGGAATGTTCAAGGTTAATGGTCAGAGAATGAAGCATTATGTTGTGGGAGAGAAAGTTGATTCTAAAGATGCTGAAGTTACAGAAGAAGATGAGCTACAGGATGCTGCTAATGCATCCTCTGCAGCCGTGAACCAATGAAGAAGCTACAGTCAGGCTCATGACTATAAACAAGCGCTCATCAGGAGGCAGCCTGATACCTTTTTTATATTATACATTTTTATTTCCTTTATTTGCTATCTTGTTTTGTGTGTTTCTTTTGTTTTGTTGTTTTAGTTAAGGAATAAAGGAGAATGGAGAAGTTTGGCTGTGTTATCATGAAGCAAGGAGCAGAAGTGATCACCAGGTGGAAACATTCCAATCCCTAAAACCATTTTACAAGCATGAATATTATTGCTATGCCATGTTTCTGAATTATTATCAATTTGGCAATTTAAGCTCTTTCAGTAAAAGTTTCATTGTGTTGCTCTGTACTAATCAAGTAGCATTGCATTTTATTGAGAATCTTGCATTTATTGTTTATTATTCTTGCAAAGGCTTATGTTCAGAAATATTTATCAAGACAGATTTATTTGTTTCTCTGTTCAAAACTTTAGAGTACTGGATAATGCAAGTGCTTAGAAACTGAATGTGATGATCCATTTTAGAGCCATTTACTAACTGCATCTGCATGTTTGCATTTTTTGCATTAGCAATCATGATCCTGGATTGTGATTTGTGAAGCACTAACAGTGAAACTAATTGAAAGTTTGGCACAAAAAGCAATTTTTGCATTAGCTACTGTGATCTCTGGATTGTAGTATGTGAAGCACTAACTGAAATTCTATAACTGAAGCTTGAAGCAAATTTGGCATTAGCAGTTATGATCCTGGGATTGTAACCTGTGAAGCACTAACTAAACTTGACAAGAAAGCAAATTAACTCATCTTATGCATTTGCACTAGCCTACAATGTTCCTGGGAACTGTAGTAGGTGAAGCACTGACTCTGCATGCATTTCAACATCCATCTATGCATTATGGCTATTATCTGGATCTTTTCTATTCAATTTCCTTGTGAACTGCCTTATCATGTTATTCCAAAGTTGTTGAACCTAGAAATGATTAAATCCTGCTATTTGAAATTTGTTTCCAAACTAGCACTTGCACTAATCATAAGCACAAACTGCAATGAATCCAAATTAAATGAACTGCTAAGTTTTCAGACATTGCACTGTTCATTATCAACTATTATCAGAGTTTTGTCACTAGAACATCTTTTATCAGATTTTGCTTTACTTGGGGACAAGCAAAGGTTTTGGTCTGGGGTTTGATCACCATCATTTATATGCATATTCAGAGCACTAAATCCTTCCAAAAACCTCACTGTATATCATCCAGTATTGCATTTATCTGCAATTTATAGCACTTTACATCCATTTTGAGTTCAGTGTGCATAGTCACACTATCTTCAGAAGATCTAGTGCAGAAGTGAAGCAAGAAGCACCACAGATGAACCCAATGCAGCAGAGAAGATGGACATGATCAACTAGTTGAAATTTAGACAGAAGATCTCAAGAACACCTGTTGCCAGAAGTGAACAGTGCACTGAACTTAGAAATCAAATCCATTTCAGTGTAGCTGTTGAAGCTCAAGTCCAAATGCAACCATGTGCTATCTGAAGGAAGTTCAATGAAGCATAACTGAGCAAGATTGGAGCATCAGAGGAAGAAGAAATCAAGCCAAAAGATCAAAACCTTCTCTGTGCCAGACAGTGAACAGTAACTGACATAAGTGCAATTTCTGTCAGTTAACTCATGTTCTCCAAATGCAAGATGAAGCAATGCAAAAGTGTGGCAGCAGCAGTTCCCAAAGAAGATAAGAAGGAATTCAAACAAGTTTGAACCAGAGAAGGAGGGAAGATCAACTTGGAGATCAAGCAAGCCAAAAAGGGAAAAAGGCAAAAAGGTGATAAAGTTGGAAACACCCCATGTGCACTGTGAGCTAAAGATAGGAAAGGGAAACTTCCTCCTCTCCTCCATTTTGTGCCACTCCACCTCAGAAAGGAAAAAGGGGTATAAAGCCACCACCACACCACCACAGCACCAATCCATACCCATCCAACCCATCCATCCACCTCACTCCATCCCATCCACAACAACCACAACACCTTTTCGGCCACCAACTCCACAACCACCAAGAACAGCAAGAACACCTCAAGAACAGAGAAGAACAAGACTAAGAACAAGACCAGGAACAAGAACGAGATGAACATGGAGTCCAGGAGAAGAAGCCCAAGGCCTTGGTGACCTGAAGATCATGCTCTGCAACTCTGCTTCCATCCTTGTCTTCACCTCTGCTTCCCTGCTTCGACAAGTTTTCAGTGAGCTTCAGCCAAGGAAATCTCTCCAATCTTCTGTGTAATCTTGTGTTGAACTGAGTAGATCATTCATCTTTAAGTAGAGCTTGTAAAAGTTTGGATATTGCAAAGAATTGAGTGACACAGTTCTTTGCCTCTACTGAATGCTTGCATGTTTTGCTTGTTGTTTGGTTTGATCTGTGTGTGTAAGGCTAGTCCCTGCATACTTGTGTGTTAAAATTCCATCCCTAGCCTCTTTTGCTTGTTAACTTACTTTGATCTGGCTTGACAACCCAGAAAGGAGTAAACTTTGTGTTTTAAATTTGCTTCTGTCTTAAACCTGCTAAAACCTTTTGCTTGCAAGACTAGTCTCTGCAAGCTGTTGAAGAATTTCTTGTTCCCTGTCTAAACCTTGCTTGGATCCTTATAGTGGACTTGATTGTGAACCAAGAACCTGCAAGTTACTTTCTGAAATCACTTTCCCAAAACCCTTTTCTGAACCCCTTTTATGCTCTGAAGTAAAAACCTAAAGATTTCGTTCTAGCTTCTACCAACCCTTAGAACCATCATAAACTTGTTGATCCCTGTGGAGACGATAAACAAACCCCCCTAATACTCTTCCTTGATCAGTGTGTCTCTCCTTCTGCTATGTCCCTGTTGTTGTGGCGTTATCTCCGACGTCATGGTGAAGCAAGGAGGATGTGTCGTCTAGGAGTACGTGCAGACGTCTGTCCGCACATGTGATGGCTGAAAGATGGTGTATCCGGTGCTGGGTTTGTGGTTGGAGGCTGACAGTTCTGGGTTCCTCCTTCGGCGTCGTGTGGGGGCGCCAGTCCTGAAGTTCGATGGCGTGTCCGGGGACATGTTGCCCCAGTCTGATTCTTTCAATGAAATGATTTTTCTTATGGCAAACTACTTTGGAGTTCCGTAAAGCTGCTGATCAGCGATGGAGCCGCGTCGAGTTTGGGTGAAGAGGTGATCTGTCGTACGTCCCTTTGGTGGTCACTTCGGTGTTGTCGAAGGATGAGGATAGACGATGGTTTTCTGCATAGGTTTATCCTATCTTTTTAGTTGTGTAACGTCGGTGTGTATGTGCTTATAAATGGATCTTTATTTTATAAATTAGATATGTATTACGATGAAAAAAACCTTTGTATTATCACATGGATTTATGTGGGGGATGATTTATGTTTGAGGTATATCCTTTATCTTTTGCGAAACACAGTACAACACAGACGCTCATATACACGCGCATACACTTACCCCTATGAACGCACACACGCACACCCTACCCCTATGAGCACCTCCGAGAGACTGAGCCGGCGGATCAGGTCTTGAGATTGACGAAGTCACCACAGGCGCCTCGCTGTCGACAGGAACGTCGCCTCCCACTGAAGAATATTCGGCCTAAATGAGAAACACCAACGTCAAACCTGGGATTTGAACTCTGGTAGGCTGAGGGTACAACCACCCTCCTAACCATCTTACCACAGACAAATTCTCCGTTTGAGGTATAACCTAGTTTGGCACTCTTCTCCAGCTCTCGTGCAGCAGACCTGCACGCCGCGAGGTGGCTCCATGGCAGGTACGAAGACGAGTCGACGTGGATGCCGCCCTCGGTACGGCACCGGCGCCCACCTCCTCCGGCCACGGTGGCAGTCTGGCCTTCTCTCCGGTGAGGTCCTCTCCAGCCTCGTCCCCTTCCCTTACCTAGGGCTTCTTGGCAGCGGCGAGCAGCATGGCGTTCTCCCGGGCGGGTCTTGCCGCTGTCGTTGTGTACGTGTATGACCATGCCCCGTGGGTGGCTGGCTGGTGCCTGCGGAGGACTAATGAATATGGGCTTCGACGTGAAATCCTATGTCTTCTCTTTCGGCTCAAGTAAGAGCGGCCATGATCTGCGTGCAACTTGTCCCTTCTTTCTAATTCTTTCTCCGTTTGTTGTAAACTTGTAATGTGATGACAACAACCTAAGCTGCTTCTCCTCGCATATCATAATCTGTTGATCTGTTTCAATAGATGGGGCCCTCACACTTCCCATGAACTTGGTCACATTAAACTTTTCTCATTTGGGAAATAATGGTTCCTGATCACTGCAAGATAAAATGTCCAGCCAATCAAACATAAGCTAGAGTGAAGCTTGTCAAAGTACAGGTTCCTTGCGTGCACTTTAATTTAACAAATAAAGATTTCCAATCCTTCTTTTATGTGTGCCTCAGTTTTTGCAGCGAAGAAGCTGGAACTTAAGCGAACAACAAATAGCTCAAATGGAGGGCAAAAAAATTGTAAGCGAAGAGTAAAAGCGGTATCCAACATTTTGGGTGATGCGCGTGAAGCTGTGGTAAAGAACCCCAGTGAAAAACTTTGTCGGTGTGAACTCGGTCAAGAACTCGCTACAAAGTTGTCCCCAAGCATTGTCGCGCTTGCTTCATTTGATGGTGATCATATTACTGCATGCACAACAGTTTTATTGGTTCATACTACTTAATTGTCAGTAGACATTGACTGTAATTAATAATGATCTTGTGTAGGAGACAAGGTGCATTATAAAAGCACATGCATAGTTGTTAGAAACAGTTCATTGTCTGGTGTATCCGTTCTGACATCGTCAGCTTTGGTTAGCACGTCAGATACTGAATGCTGGTCGATGCCTCCACTGGAGGTTTGTACTGCATGCCGTTTTTCCTGTACTTGATGCTCTTATGTAAGATATGGGGTCGGCTGATCATCCTGTATATATTCCTGTCATGACTTTACAGATAAAATTGCGCCTTCCAAACAACGAAGTTGTTGATGGGTGGATACAACATTACAATTTGCCTTTCGGTATGATTGTTATCACCGCGATATTCTCCCCTGATCTTCGTGAAGCATGTCTCAGTAACAGCATGCACGTTGACCCGCATAATCACTTATTAGCCGTAAAACGCTGTTATGACTTTGGCAAATTAATCAAGACATATGGGGAACCGATTGACAGTCCAAGTGAAGTTGACAGTGAAGGATTTAGGTTTCTATCCTCCATAATTTTCTAATCATTGAGTGCACCGTTTTTTTATACATCAAAGTTTACTGTTTTCTTATGTACACACTTCATTTTTGTGCTAGGATGCAAGTGGTGGTCCACTTGTTGATTTTGATGGGAACATTGTTGGGATGAATGACTACAATGGTCAGAAAATTAATCGATATGTAGAAACAAATAGAATTCTTGAATGTTTGAGTGATCTTTGGTTGAGGTATGTCATATAGACTTGGAGAATTTAATCATACCTGTATGTGTTATGCTCATGAAAATTTAATCATATTGTTGCTGTATGCATTATGATGAGTTTACTACCTTTTGCAGTGCGGAGGAAATGCAAAACATTCTCATTAATTCTGAGCGTTTTATAGAAGGTGAGCTAAGAAAAACCTCTCTTTATGGCTGCTAAATTATGCACTAACAGACTATTCTTCGTCATTTTATAATGTTACTAACCAATTATGACATGTATGTATCTCATCTGGGGTACAAGGTTAGTTTATGGTCTCTTAAATCAGTCACGCTAAAGTTCATTGATATGCTATATTGCTATATGGACCTACTCCAGCATAGAACTCCTCAGCATTTTTCAATTCTATCTATTTTTTTTCATTATACGTAACTTAAGTAAAAATAGCTCAACTGAGAGTAATGAAAAATAGAACAAAAAATATTGTATGTCTTCTATCCCCAAGCCACATGGTGAATCAAGCTGTAGTCAATTATTGTTAACTATCATGCAAATTATCTTATTACATGTTGATTTTTGTTCTTTACTGACACTCAATGATCGCTTCATCTTGGTGCACCAGAATTCACCAAGGATATATCTGCACCAGAATTCACCATGGATGAACCTACACTGACACTCACTAAGGATGAACATGAGCATCTTAGTATTCTACATCCTTGGCCATCTGATGGTATGTTCTTGGTTTTTCTGATCACGGCTTCTTCATGATCATTGATTGCTTCACCTTGTTACACCAGCATTTATTTTTGTTTTCCCCATCATTCCGGGTACATTATCATAAAATATTTTACCTTGTCCCGCTAGAATATACAAAGGAAGTAAATGATATCTTAAGGTCTAATGGTTATCCCTTGCTAGCTTATGATGATGGTGAGTTGTCACTTTTGATCGTGCTGACTATTTCCGTTTGTTTCATATTTGAACTGCTATATTTTGGCACTCATTTAACTGGTGTGCCATGTTTATTTAACCAGATGGCATGTATTTGAAAGGTAGTTTTGAACAAGAATTTGGCACACATATGTGGAGGAAACGTACTAGAAAAGTTGCTTTAATGAAGTCTAAGAGTGTTGTCGCACTCGCTTCATTCAATGGTGATTGTGCTGTTAAGAGATTGTTATTTTTTTCCAATTTTGTTTTTTATCTGATCACTAGCTAATGATTGAAATTATACTGTGTAGAGAAGGAAAGACATTTTGCTTGCACAGGTGTACTTTTAGACTACAATGAATCCACCTCAACAGTTCTTACTTCAGCAAGTTTGGTTAGAACATCCGGTGAAGAAAACAAGATTGTTGATAACTTGAGGGTTTGTACTAGACATTATTTACTCTTAGCCTGTTCACTGAGATGCTGGTTAAGTCTCAACTTCTTTATTGCAGATTGAATCATGCTTTGCAAAGGAAAAACATATCATAGGCACATTACTACATTATGACTTAAGCTATAATGTTGTTGTTGTTGTCAGCATCCCGATTTTTAGCGAAAACCATGCAGCAATATCCATTGAATCGACTCAGACTAAGGTAGTAGCTCTCGGGCGTGCCTTCAGATCTGGCAATTTGATGGCCACATATGGGTTAGTGGTTGGCGAACAAGACAAATTCGATTGCAGAGAGCTAAAGTTCTCCGCTTGTAAAATCACTAAGGTACATTGTGTTGATTTCTCTTATATTTTTCGCATGATGAAAATAATTAGTTGCATAAAATAAGTGAATGTCATTAAATTTATGAAATCTGTAGGTTAGTACAATTATCATCTTTTCTTGTGTAACTATTGTTCAGGTTTCACATTGTTTTTGTGGTATAGGCTGGAATTGGAGGTCCCCTTTATGATTTGAAAGGGAACTTTGTTGGCATGAGCTTCTATGACACCGAAGGAACTCCTTACCTACCAAGTAACATAATTATGAAACTACTGGAGAGTTTCGATGCAGAGCGGTATGCCTTCTATATGTATATATTTGATATATATAAATTTATTTGTTGTATGCATGGAAGTGCTCCATTGTTTTTCATGAACATAGGTATTGAGGTGTTAGTGAGCTAGAATTGGCTGACCCGTTCGGTCTTTTGTAGTTAAATTCTGTACCAAACATGCATCATGGATGTGACCGTTGCAGAACTGGGGCCAATTCAGTTGTTCGTCTATCATTGTTGATTTTTTCAACCTCTTGTTTGAAAATTTTAGACCACTTATGCACTAGTAGTAATGAATCACATGCTTGTAGGGCCGTTGTTGCTGGGATTAGAGAGAAGCCTAATTATTTGTATTCTTACTACATGTCCCGATAATTTTTTTGTGTCACCCTGACATGTCTCAGTATGTTTTGCTTACCCTGTTTCACATAATTGCTTCAATGTATTTGACTTATTTAAAAAACTTTTTCGATGGCAGTTGGCTGGTGCCTGAGCCATATTGGTATTATCCGAGTCATCACGAGCAGGAGTCTGAGCCAGAAATGATATTGGAGTGAACGTATCGAAGCGAATGTTAGTTGTCAACGATAACAGTGTTCATGACCTATACAGAATTTGTGTCTGAGGAAATGTGATGTGCCGATCAAACTTGTAATTAAGAAACATGGTTATATATTTTATCAATTTTAATGCATGTTTAGCGCATGTTTGAAATGATATGGTCTTGTAACTTTTGGGATAATTTACCGGACCAGCAGGCCTCTTCAACCCTGTCAATTTTCGTTTTCTCTGTTGTGAAGGACCACCAAAACAATAGTGCATCAGCAGTATTGGGAGATGATCCGTAAGTATGATGGATTCTCCAAGCCCTCGCTGTTGGTGATTGATAGGTGAAATGACATTTCCCTCTCTAAGTGGTTTCGGTGTTTAACGACAACTTACTTGTGGTCTAACCATGTACTTGAGCATAATAAGAACTATATGAAAATGGCACAAGATGGCTGGGGTTCCTCTATCCTCTAAGTTTTTTTTTGAGGGATATGTATCCTCTAGGTGAAAAGGGAAAAAAAGAGGTTCCCAACATTAATTATCAAAACAGCTTATCTACCAGCACGTGAGTCGCACGACAGACCGACGAAGGAGGGGATTTGAGAGGACGGGGTGGCGAGGTGGCCACGGAGGGTGCTCCTCCCTATCGCTTGGGCCAGCCCATAATCGTTCAACATTGCTTCGCTGGCATCACGCAGTCGGCAGGCAGCGGCCTCTCACAGCTAGCACATCTAAACTGGGTGGAACACATATTTAACTTGATACTTTTCTTGTTAAGTTTTCGAGGTGGGACTAAAATGAAGTGGAACGCGCGGCGCACTGTCAAGTGTCGTCGGCCAGTAGGCTTCGCAGGTGCATGTCGTGGTCATTTACTCATTCATACCACGCACGTGCATCCAGGACCGCGTATTGTTCCATCTTCTAACTAGCTGCCCACGTACGTGTGCATAAAACCAGAAATCGTGGTCATTTCTAGAGACAAGTAAAAAAAAAAGAGGGGGTATGTACATGATGTATACACACCCGTGCACTAGCTCGTGAATATATGCGAGAGCATTCAACCATAAGAAAAAAACACAATGGAAAACATAATTTTCGCTAATCTATCGCGTTTCCAACGAATTCTTCGAACCAAATAAACATTTGTTAGAAGAAATTAAAAAGTACGAAACCAATTAAAAACTATAAACATGACAATTATTTTGTGGTTTAAATGTGTACTCGTTGAACGAATCACGTCACAAAGACGAACGATATTTTAGGCCAACAAAATTTCAATACACGAGGAACAAAAGTCACAACTATTTGGAACAAAATTTTACGTGGAACAGACGGGAAGAACAATTTAAACTGAGCCGAAAAAAATTACAATACTTGAGGAACAAAATGTCACAACTATTTGTAACAGAATTTTGCACTACGTGGAACAAAGCATGTCACAAAGAGGAACAACATTTTAAACTGAGCGGAACAAAATTTCAATACACGAGGAACAAAAAGTCACATCTATTTGAAACCAAATTTTACACTACGTGGAATAAAAAAATTAATACCTGTCAAACAAACCACGCCACAAAGAGGAACAACATTTTAAACTCAGGGGAACAAAATTTCAATATACAAGGAACACAAAAGTCGTAACTATTTGGAACATAATTTTGCATTACCTAGAACAAAAATTTAGTATGAGTGGAACAAACAGCGTCACAAAGAGGAAAACATTTATTCTGAGCGGAACACAATTTCAATACATGAGGAACAAAATGTCAGAGCTATTTGGAACCGAATTTTACACTACATGGAATAAAAAATTAATACACGTCGAACAAAGCGCGTCACAAAAAGAACAACATTTTAAACTGAGGGGAACAAAATTTCAATATACAATGAACAAAAAAAGTCATAACTATTTCGAACCGAATTTTGCATTACATGGAACAAAATTTTAGTATGAGTGGAACATACCACGTCAAAAAGAGGAGCAACATTTTAAACTGATCGGAATAAAATTTCAATATAGGAGGAACAAAAAGTCACAACTATTTGGAACTGAATTTTACACTACGTGGAACAAAAAATTAATACCGTGGAACAAACCACGTCACAAAAGAGGAACAACATTTTAAACAAAGGGGAACGAAATTTCAATATACAACGAACAAAAAAAACGTAACTATTTGGAACATAATTTTGCATTACGTAGAACATAAATTTAGTACCAGTGGAATAAGCCACGTCAGAAAGAGGAACACCATTTTAAACTGAGCGGAACAAAATTTCAATACACGAGGAACAAAAGGTTGCACCTATTTGGAACCAAATTTGACAGTACGTGGAACAAAAAATTAATACCCGTGGAAAAAACCACGTCACAATCGGAAAAAAACTTCAATATACAAGGAACAAAAGAAGTCGTAACTATTTGGAACAGAATTTTGCATTACATGGAACATAAATTTAGTACAAGTGGAACAAGCCACATCAGAAAGAGGAACAACATTTTAAACTGAGCGGAACAAAATTTCAATACACGAGGAACATAAGGTCGCACCTATTTGTAACCGAATTTGACAGTAGGTGGAACAAAAAATTAATACCCATGGAACAAACCACGTCACAATCGAAACAAAACTTCAATATAAATGGAACAAAAATAGTCGTAACTATTTGGAACAAAATTTGCACTACATGGAATATAAATTAAATCCCCGTGGAACAAACCACGCCACAAATAGGAACAACATTTTAAACTGAGAGGAACAAAATTTCAATACGCGAGGAACAAAAATCACAACTATTTGGAACAGGGTTTTGCACTATCTGGAACAAAAATTTAGTAGCCGTGAAACAAATCACGTCACAAAGAACAACAACACTTTTAAATTGAGCAGAACAAAATTTCAATACACGAGGAACAAACTTTAGTATTAGGTGAACAAAACAACATTTACTGTGAAACAGATTACAATACATCCCACTATATACTAATTGATTTTCATATAATTATTGAAAAACATTAAAAACACGAGTGCAATAGGAACACGAATTGAATACACGGAACAAAGTTAAACCGGGAACAAACGGTAGGAACAAAATTTAGACTACATGGAACAAAATTATAACACCGCTGGACACACAAAATTGATGCGAAACAAAGTTTAAACACATGAGAAACTAATTAGGGCAACTAACAAAAAAATGTAAACTGTGTGGAACAACATTTGAGTACTTATGGAACAAATCAGAACTAAATATGAAAAAATAGCGTCCATAGAACACATCCTCACTATAAAGCGGAACACACTTTTAGACTATTTGGAAAAAAATCATGTAAAAGTATAAAAACTAATTAAAAAATAAAATGGTAAAAAAAGAAAAGGAAAATAGAAAGAAGCATGAAAGAAAAATAACAAATAAAAAGAAAGAAAAAAGAGAAAAAGAAAAAATAAATAGAAAGAAAAACAGAAAAGAATCATACGAAAGTAAAAAAGACATATAGAAAAGAAAAACCGGAATGACACGCTACCTTGGTGTGGAGAAACTGAGAAAGCATCCTTGTACCTGTCTCGCGGGTACATCTATAAAAAGACTCTTCCCTTTGAAAAGGAACCAATCGCCCACGAATGTGCCACGTGGTGGACCTGTGAGGGTTTAGAAATCAAATTTGGATTACTGGCACATCGAACGGCACATGCAGCCGTTCGTCCGCCCAGCGCGCGTGAAGCCCCCCGCGCCCTCGCGTACGAGTGACCTGGGAAGCGAGGCCCCGTGTGTATTGTGTACGTCCTCGCGGGTAAATCCCGGCCGGCCAACGCGCGAAGCGAAGCGACCAAGCCCCCACGCGTACGCGATCCCTTCGCGTGTTTGGTGTACGAGCGAAGGTCCTTGTACGATAGGAAGCCCCCACGTGTAGGATCCCTTGCGTGCGTGTTGGTTGTACAAATTTAAAGCTCTCCACGTACATCTCCGTTCCGCGTCTTGGACAGTGTACAAAATTTAGGAGTATACCAAAAATTGTGCACATTGCATAAATTGCACAGAGAACAGTGTACAAAATACACATAACATAGAGTAAACGATGTTACTAGATGTACACCCACTACTGTATATACATGATCCTACTGGATGTACACGATGCAACTGGATGTACACCCACGCTTCTACTGGATGTACATGATGTTACTGAATGTACACTCACGCGCAGCTACTGGATGTACACCCATACTGCTTTTGGATGTACACACTGCTACTGGATGTACGAAGTATATAGAACTCGGAGGACAAAGTACGAGCAATTTTTTTTTCAAAACCTATCAACATGGGATCTACTTTTGAAGATTTCGACGCGAGGATCTCAAATATGAAAAAGGTTCATAATTTCGATAAACGGTTCTAAAGATATTTCGTTTTTAAAAAACGAATCTTGAAATAAATGCACGTACAACATCCGCGCGTGAGAAATAGAAATCTCGCCAAAACTCTCTCGTGCTGCCACTTGTCGAATATGCAAGCATCCACAAAGGACCGCATGGAGGGAGAAGCTAACACTTGGCGCAACGACAATGTACGTAGTTTCCCTTCGCGAATGGACCATTTTTTTATAGTGACTAGGTAATATGCCCGTGCGTTGCAACGGGTGAGATAAAATCTATGTTGTGGAGGCTTACACGAGATGATGGATCATTTCCTTGTATTTTCATAACATTTCAACCATAAAAAAGAATAGTGAAAAAATCGGACTATTTTTGCTACTGGCCTGTGCATATACTATATAGAGTACTACAATGTACAAAGAAAGAACAGCCATCAGTCGATCTCAATCCTAATGCAACTGCAGCTCCCAGATCCCTTGTGATTACATGGTTGAGCAGACAACCGCTGATCCAACCACGAGCTGCCACGAGAACAGAAAAAGAACAAATCAAATCTTATGTTCTTTCTGTTTCCATGAACGGCAACTCTGCAACAGATCATCAACATGTCAGACACCAAATCAAAAATATAACCTAGAATAATACCGTATTATGCTGCAAGTCATACCATTACTTAGTAATATGCATGTATTTCATTTTCCAAAACTATTTGCAGATTTAGTTCCCGGAGGCACTGAAAGATTAATGTACAAATCAATCAAAGAAAAAGCTAACAAAAATCTATGTGTTTCTTTGATGTGTACATCTGTTGAAAAGTATATTGCACTATCCCAACAAAATGGCCACCAGACTTCTTCCCCGTCCTATTTTAATTAAATTAGAGACAATTAACATGCACGAACAGAACAAAACCTTGATCAGTTATATAGTATAGAGAATGCAACATAGCGCTCATGCTAGCCTTAATGCCTTATGTAGATTGACATAGTATGGAAAGCTAGAATTTCACCACTATCAAAGGTAAATATGGAAAAGGTCAATTTGCATACAATCAATTCTAGTTTAGTCATTAATTATCATGGAAAAAACGATCAAAAACATTAGTGTCATGGAGTGCGGGGGACAAGAGAACGACGCTTCAACTATCACAGCCTTGAAACTGAGACAAGCACATAACTTGGAGTCCATCCAAATGGTTGCCCACTGGGCATACATGGAAGTTATGAAATATTGTTCAATTAATTCAGAAAGGACACTGACATCAACATGAAAAGTCATTATATCTGGAAGTTTTTGGCTGAATTAAAGATTTCAAAAAACCAAAGCAGTATATATAACTGTAGCCAACGGCATTTCCTTACACGTATTAATGAAGTACTGCTTTGTTTGTGAAGGCAATTAGAGAAAAATGACATCTGCAATATCTTACCCATTGATCCAACAGTGACGCCACAACAAGCTTATGCCTCCACTTAAAGCTAGATAATGTTTTTGAAAAGAATTCACGCTAGGTACATCCAAGGCTATGTATGGGAATATACGAAAATCAAAATCAGGAATTGCATGAGTAAGAAAGTCACATAAGATAAATTAGCTCATTGCTCCAACCATATACGCAACTGCAGTTTAACAGAGGGAAGTTTTTGTTAAAAACAGAGAGAAGTTTAACCAAGAAAAAATCTCCGCTGCATTTCTTTACAGAATTGACCCACAAATGTATCTCTTTTAAAATATTGCAGGCTGACATTTCATCATGCACTTAGTGTGCAACAAAAATGAGAGGGGAGAATAACATACTATGCCTGCAACTCTATCTAATTAAAACTACAGTTTTCAGCAAGGAACTTGGGTTTTGTATGGCTATCAACCAAATCTACAAGGTATATCATTGCTGCTTTGCACACCTATACTACTACCTCCAGTCCGATTTAAAAGTAGTGGCATCATGAAGTACATGTAATCTGTGCATGATGCAACAAATGAGCAGTCAGGGATAGAAGCCCACAACGACTCTCCCACTCCTTCAGCTTCTGTGAGCGATAGTAAGACGCCAAGTCCACTGTCCACCCAACCTCTCCACGCCGGCGAAGAACAACAGCCCAACTGGAGGGAGATACCTGTAGGCATTATATATCTGGTCATTACAACCTCTGCTCAACATCTCATCGGCTTCATCATATCATAAATGCATGTTAGACCGACAGAACTTGAGCAAACAGAAAAAAATACAGTATGAATGGAGAGTACACTAACCAGAAATAGGATCTTGATGGCCCTCGTGTGGTGGGTCCTTCTCTTATCATATCGTAGACCCTGCCTGGGTTCCGAAAACATCGATACCTTGGCCACCGACACAAGCATGCACAATCATGGTCAAGAATTGGACGATAGCCTGCATAACTCTCCGTTTGCGTGGCGAGCTCTCTAGCCGGCGACAGTATCAACACCTGCATCCTACAAAACCAATGTTACCCAATGTCAACTTTAGGTTTATGATTTTTTGAGCATTATCTTATATGCATTATACACCTCTAATGCATTGCAGGGTTATTAAATGGCTGTCAATTGTAATAACAGCAGAGGAACTTGGATTGACTTGCATATGCATCTTAACATATTCTCAAAACTATTTACCAAGCCAACTATGCTAGCATTTAGATTACTCCATATCTCAGTACGGGATAAATTCAGATTACTCCATATCTCAGTACGGGATACCTGAATATCTATCTTAACGTGCTACAAAAATCTAATGCATGTTGATACTTGAGTTTGGTCGGCTATAAGACTTCAGTAGTGCTATCAAATCTCCAACATATTGGGATATTCAACAGGGATATTTCATGGATCATGACCCAATTCAATGGGGAAAAAATCATTTGTGTTGCGCATGCTTCAACGCCATACAATGAAAGAAATTCCAAATATTAGAGATGCAGAATAATGTGAGAAATTCAATGGGAATTCGTCATTATCACCTTGCTCTGCTGCATCTGGTTGACACTGTCGTTGGTGCTCCACGAGGTCTCCGGTCGTGCTCTGAACTCCTCGATTTGATGTTTCTTCATCGTCCTCGTGTTTGTCCACGGGGAAGGCGAGCAGGGTGTCCGTCCTCGCGTCCTGTCCCTCCTATGGTGGTCTTCAGTAGCAGCAGCAGCCTGCGCCAAGCCCTCGCGGATCCGATCGTGGCCGGCTGGAACAGAGACGTCGGCGGACCTCTACATCGACACCTACAGCGGGAGAGGACGCGAGGCTCCTCATCCTCGACCCCTACCGCGTGAAGGGAGGCGTTGCTCCTTGCGCGCTCGGCGTGAAGTGGAGATGCGGTTCCCACACGCAATGGAGTTGGCCAGGGGCGGCGACGCTGGTGTGGTCGAGGCCGGCGGCCGCCAGGAGAGGGACGGATCGAACAGGGGGAGAGGGCGTCGAGAGGGTCCTGGATTTTGTTGGGCTATGGCCCATTTGATATTTTGATTGCAAGCGGAGAGAACTGTCAGGGGGTGAGGTACGAGTCAACGACGATGTCGGACGAAAGGTTTTGACGTAGTGCTGGGTTGACAGGCTAAGAGCATCTCTAGCGGTACCCGCAAAACGGTAACCCGCAAAACATTTTTAGGGGTCGGGTTTTGCGTGTTCTTGCGCGAGAAATGGGGCCGCGAAGAACAGAGCCCGCAAACGGAACTGCAAATCTGAAATTCAACATCCAAATTTTCGCGGGAACAAAGTTCAGTTCATAGTAGATAGATGTTCTTCGCTACAGATAGATTTCAACGTTGAATCTACACAAAATGCAAACCCTAGAACTACACGTCGCCGCTGAAACCCTAGAACTACACAAAATTTGCTCCTCACCGGAGCCACGGGCGCGGCAGCGACGCAACGGTGGAGGATCTTCACTCCTCGTCGGAGACGAGGTCGATGACGGGCGGGAGCTGGCTGATGATCAGCGTCTGCTCCATGAGGACGTCGTCGAGCACCTCGTCGCGCTTGACCTTGGCGGCGAACTCCACCGCCTCGTGCTGGGACCGCAGCACCGTCGCCGCCAGCGTGCGCTCGAGGTGGTCGTTGGGGATGAAGTCCTCCGGCCCGAGCGTGACGCCGTAGTGCTCGGGGGCGTAGCCCTCCGGCGGAGGAGCACCCGGCGCGGCGGAAGAGCTGCGGACGATCTGCGCGCGCTTCGCATCGGAGTAGTCTCCGCCGAAACGGTCGTCGCCGGGGAGCGGCGCCTCTGGTTCCCGCTTCGGCGCCATGGCTCGGCGTCGCCGGATCTGTTGACGGGGACGCGAAATTTCTCGTCGGAGACGGCGGAGCGCACGGCGGATTGCTCGCCGGAGGAGGTGCGGGATTGGGGATCGCAATCCGCAAATGCGGTGGGAAGCCAAATAAATAGGGGCACGCGGTGCGGATTCCCGGGCCACCGCAAAACGTTTGCGGGTCGACGCAAATATGCAGACGCTGGTCTGGCCCAAAAATTGCCCCAAAACCGCAAAGTCGCCGGAATTTTGCGGGTTCGGCCGTTTTGCGGGTACTGCTAGAGATGCTCTAAGGAGATAGGAGAGATTTCCCTGTCTCGCTGGACGTGGGAACAAAAGCCACCATAGGCAAACAAAGACAAATACGTGAAACGGGCCAACCCCGTGAAGGCAAAACCTTAAGCGAAATGGCTGCACAGAATCGCTCGGGCTCAACCGAGTGTTTTCCGCCGCGGAAGCCACTCCCCAACAGTATCCGGTTATGACTTGGGTCATACATCCAAGGAAAAAGTATAGAATCCACCATGAAATGTACTAATTGGGAGCAAATTCACCCTGAACTTCAAAACCAGATAAATCACACCCTGAAATGTGACAAACCAGAGAAATCACACCCTGAAGTAGTTTTGCACTGATTTGTGGTGGTTTTGAGTTAATTTTGACTTTTCTTGGAATGATGTGGCGCTGACGTGGCGCAAACAAAAAAAAGAAAAAACCCCAAGCTCGCCGGAGAGCACGCCGGAGCACGCCCACCTGTCATCCTCTCCTCTGCGTTGACCTTCAGATCCGGCCAGCCCATCCGCCGCCGCCGGCCACGACGACCCTGCGCAAGACGAGGAATAATCTGGTGCTAAACTAAACAAGAACCTACAATAGCAGGTTCAACACTAATGGATCAGAGCCTAATCAACAATTCTCGACGAATAATCACGGGGCAGCTATAGTATTCGATTGATCTATGGAAACCGACATGCTGTTCAATTCCACGAACTCGTCGCGTTGACCAATCGGACATATGCATCTAGATCGAAACCCCGCAGCATGAACAAAAGGCACATACGCAGCTAGATCAATCTCGCGACAGAGAGCTAGGGAGAGGAATCGACAGCGGGTGCATATCTTGACGGAGATTCGCGAGGGCTGAGATCGATCGCTCGGTGTCGCGGAGGATTTTTCGATCGAAATCGGGGGACGAGTGGATTGGGCAAGAAAGCGGGCGCATCCGACCTTCAGGAAGCTGCAGGACTTGGTGGCGGGAGCGAGCGTCCACGACGACCCCGACCCTGCTGGTAGGCCGTCCACGGCAGGCAAGACGCGACGCGGACGTTGGCCGTGAGTACTCCCTCGACCAGCAGCAGCAGCCCCGCCGGCGGCCAGCAGCAGCCTCGCCGGCGGATGGGCTGGCCGGATCTGAAGGTCAACACAGAGGAGAGGATGACATGTGGGCGTGCTCCGGCGTGCTCTCCGGCGAGCTTGGGGTTTTTTCTTTTTTTGTTTGCGCCACGTCAGCGCCACATTAGCGCCACGTCATCCCAAGAAAAGTCAAAATTGACTCAAAACCACCCCAAATCAGTGCAAAACCACTCCAGGGTGTGTTTTCTCCGGTTTGTCACATTTCAGGGTGTGATTTATCTGGTTTTGAAGTCAGGGTGAATTTGCTCCCAATTGGTCATTTCAGGTGGATTCTATACTTTTTCCTACATCCAATAATGCACCAGCCCATCTAAGTAAATAAGGCCACGTCTACATACTTACGGGCCAGCCCAGTTCCAGCCCACCCAAGCCCACTCAAACCGACTCACCTATTCCGAAGTATAAACCCTAGCCCACCAAAATCTCTCGTCCCACCGCAACCGCGAAGTCCCCCAGTTCCCACGGCCGTCCGCCCCACAACGCACGCCGGCGATGGGCAAGGGGAAGCAGCGCGTCCGCCCCGGGGCCGGAGGAGAAGCCGCCGCGGAAGGCGATGCTGCCACAGGCGGTGCTGCCGGGGGCCACAGCCCCTCCACCGTCTTCGTCTCCAACCTGCCGTACACCTACAAGTCCTCCGATGTAAGGGCCACTCCCCCTCTGCTAAGCTAAGAGGTTGCTTGCTTAGGTTTCGGCGTTTGAGGTTCCGGGTCTGATTTGCGGCCCGCGTTGTTGTTTGCTGTGCAGCTCGAGACGGTGTTTAGCGAGGTCGGGCCGGTCAGGCGCTGCTTCATGGTCGCGTCCAAAGGTACCCTCGCTTATGATTGAGGAATTTGAATGGCTGTTTAGTGTTTGGTTGGGTGTAATTTCGCGTTGCTTGTGATTAAGTAGTTCTTTTTGTGATTTTTTGTTGTTGCAGGATCCGAGACGAGTCGAGGATTTGGGTTCGTGCAATTGTAAGTTTCGGAGCCTGTCTCTGTGAATATTTTTCCAGTGCTTGTTCTTTCGTGCAATGTTGTGGGAAAATAAAATCATCCGAACCAATGGATATTACACATTCACTAAGTTCCTGACCAATATCACCCACTGCATTGTACTGGTTCCATTTTGATTTTAATTTTAATAGGACAACTGGTTAGTTATTAGTTTTCTTGTAAGAAAATAAAATCATCTGAACCAATGGATGAACCAAACCATTTAAGCTCGAGTTGATGCATAGAAGTCGATCCATCTGCTGGTACAAGTGTGTCGATTGTTCAAAGAGGAGTGTTTCTGCTGATAGTTGCCTGTGTACAACAGTGACCTTGACCCTGTTACCATATTTGGCTTAAACTGTGTTACATTGGTTGGTATCAGTGCCACTGTTCAAGATGCTGAGCGAGCTATTCAGGAAAAGAACGGATTTGCTGTCGCTGGTAGGAAAATCAGAGTTAAGCTCGCAATTCAACGTGCTCCATTGAAGGAACGTTTGCATAAGAAGGAGACCGGTAATTATCAATAGTTTGTTGCGTGTGAAATTCAATACATTGAGATTCTGATGGTCTGGCTGTTTTTGTTTATAAGCAGTGCAAGCTGAGGACTCAAATGCAAAAGATGACGAAGATGATAATTCTACCCCTGTAAAACATGAGGAACCATCCCATAAAACAGATACAGGTTATTGAAAGTTGTTTAACTTCTTGCACTCTTTCCGCTATACAGTTTTCGTAGTACTTAATTTTTCTGATGCAAGATATTGTGTTTAACTAGGACCACCAAAGTTATTGGCGAAGGATACTAAAGTAGCGAAGGAAGTTAGCATTAAGGCTACTGATAAAGTGAAAAGTTCTGAAAAGCAAAGGTATGGACCGGAATGTTTCTATATTTACAGGACAATACTGCACTACCCAAAATATAACCTTACCATCTTTATACATTCTTTTACGTCTTGCCTTCTATGCACTCATTCTTAGTTTTTGGTTCAAGGATATGATGTTTTGTAGCATTTTTTAACCCTGTTCCTGTTTAATTCAATACAACTGGTAATTTTTATCTCCTAATTTTGTAGGATTGCGAAAACTGTCATATTTAGTGGTCTTCCAGACTTTTCTACGGCTAGTGAAGTTTTTCGTCTTGCTGGAGAGATTGGCACGGTAGTATCTGTAAATTATCCACTTCCAAAAGAAGAAATGGAGCTCCATGGTATGCTCTTTTTATGTAACCTGTCTGTCTCCCACGCACCCAACAGTCAATTGTACCAAGTCTTGATTGTATATTGTGTTGTTAACACATGATGATTGTTCGGTTGAGTTCTTTCAGTCAATCCTACAAGAGTAATTTGAACCTCTTGTGATTATTTAGCAAGATAAGATAGGGGTCCTTATGCCTAGCTGCCTAGTCGAGGTCAGGTACTAATGGACCCAAGTTGGTTCAATGGCGCCTTGCATAAGCCGCACCACAGGGCCAGGAGGAAGGAGACTAGGAATGTTTCGGTTTACGTCTTACTTAATCTCAAACTACTACAAGGAACCTCCTTATACAGAGGTGTTTTCTCTTAAGGATTGAGAAAATGCTGTAAAGATAGCAACTAATGATCCAAATCCTAATGTAGTGCCAGATGCCATGTGGCCATATTCGGCTGGGCTCTTGTTCTTAAGTCTTAACACCTTGCAACTTCAGTTGCATTGCCTGTTGATATGAAAGTTTTAATTATGCTATTGTTGAATCTGATTTTGAAGCTGCATGCCTGTACTTCTCCAGTTAGCTTCTCAGTGAACCAAAAAGTCATTACTCTACCTCAAAATCGTGCTCCTTGTGCACCCAATATGTTCTCATAGTACTTAGCAATGTCAAATGAACCGTTTTATGCTCGTTGATCGATTTCATTTATGTGTGCTGACGAAGAAGATGCTGTTTATGTTTGAGCTGTTTTCAAGTTGATTCCTACTCCTAAGCACTAATATACATGTGACGATGTTCATAACTTCATATTTGATATTTGCACATAGCTAGCATAGTTTTTAGTGGATCGAGGTTAGGATGTAAAATATGATTGTTTCAGCTAAATTATTGTATAATTTCTTAGTCGTGGCTCCACTTCCAGCTGCATGTTTTTTTGCTTGCTAAAAAGACCATTGTGTATTTTTTTTCTTGTAACCATAGACACAGGTCTCATTTGTCCATTAAATTCTTCCTCACTGGAAGAATGTTTAAACTTCACCATCCTTTGACTTTGAGGTTAAAGTTGTAGTTATGGCTGGCTAAATGGAGGACATAGATATTGCTTACCTGTTTACCCTTTTGGAAGCTTTCTCTTTGTCAGCTTAAGATATGACCGAAAAACAAGAGTACCACACAATAAATGTTTCTGCATTTCAATAAGAAAATGGAAGAAAACTTGCATTCTCCGAGACATGTTTGAATCTTCATTTATTTACCATTTCTTCATCAGGCACTTAATTCATTTAATACAACTAGCATGTAAAGTACAGTATTGACAGTAGAATATGGCTGTCATCCCCTCCAGGGCTTGCACGAGATGGATGCACATCGGATGCAGCAGCAGTACTCTTTGCAAGTGTCAAATCAGCTTGGGATTCTGTTGTTCTCTTGCATCGTAAGGAGATCAAAGGAGCAATTGTTTGGGCTCGTCAACTTGGCGGGGAGGTAAGCTGTCTCATCGTGTTGCATTTATCTTGATATTCTGCTATTACATCGTTACTTAGTCTGATTGTCCTGTTCCTTTTCTGCAACCAAACAAAATTGAAATCCTTCTTTTCTGCTACCTGTTTAGGTTTTTAGTTCACACTTCAGCATTCAGTTGTATTAATTCTTAAAATGTCATATTACACCTTGGTATGGTAATTAAAATGGGTGGAGTGCGGTAATTAAGAATGGTTCTGAACTCTAAATTCTTGTCTCAAATTCTAGTACTTTTGTTCTGCTATGCCTCCTGATGTATCTTACCTCATCATACTTTTAAGGTCTCTTGGCTATACTTTCAGACGATTTAGTTGCAGTTCGAGAGTTTCCTGTGGGTACATATTTAGTCATGTACCTAGCAGCCTTTTTTTTGTTGCTTAGTAAACTGGTAGAGGTTATAAAGTTTGAATTGGTCAGGATCAGGAAGCTTTTGCTGTCACTGACAGTGTCTTGAGTTATCTCACATTGTTCTTGCAAATAACAGAGTGCCTTTGTACGTCTGACGTATTAACAAGAGTTGTCCGGTACTTTACCTCATTCCAGCAGAAAAGGATGAGTTTCTGATTGCTGGGTTGTTTTTAGGAGCTTCTAGCTAGTTGTACAAAATGTTTGAACTAAAGTTAAATTTTTGACTATGAAGTAACCAAGCTGAAACGTTTGTTGCTATTCAGGGTTCGAAGATCAGGAAATGGAGAGTGATAGTCAGGAACCTGCCATTCAAGGTGCTTGGTTAAATGCTAATTTACCTGTTCCAAACGTAGTATTTTAGAGCAGATAAAAGTGAAGCTAATGTGCATTTTTCATCCTTACAGATTACTATAAAGGAGATCATGGACATGTTTAGTTTGAAGGATTTGTCTGGGATGTCTCCATTCCACAAAAGTCTGATGATGGGTATGTTTTGTATCCTTTATTCCCTTAGTGGATTAAGCACCTCAGAATATATGATAACCATGTCGTGTTTATTCCTTTTACAGGAAATCAAAAGGCTTTGCTTTTGTGTCTTTCACACGTAAACTGGATGCAGAAAATGTATGGCCATTACTTTATTCAGTAATAGTAAATATTCATGGAAGTCCTAATATGTCACGATTTTTCTCTGAACCAGGCTATAAAAAATGTTAATGGAAAAGTTATTGCAAAGAGAACTGTAGCTGTTGATTGGGCTGTTCCGAAGAATGTATATGCTGTTGCTACAAAGTCTGATGCTAAGGATGATGGTAACTTCAAACTCTTATATCAGTTAACATTGTCGGTAGCTTCATTCATTGAAAGGCCCGCTTCTCATAAAGCTAGAGTTATCTCAACAGCTAATGCAATATTTATACTTGCCTGAATTTTATCTTAATGATATGGTAAACCACTATATTGTAAATCTCATGTCTTTGATATTTGACTAAATTTCATACTGGCTCCTTGAATAGTTTCTCAGGAAACAGGAGTATAACTCTTCTTCTAAAACTAAACAAGGATGATACCATAATTGGCCAACTATTTGCTTTATTACACTGCATGCCATCTCATAATGTTGTCAATCAACGCTTTGCGTTTTATTAGTTACTATTGTGGGAGCGGCTTTCTCATATGTGGTCTGTGCTTTCAGAGTTGGCAGATGTATCCGACGAGGGCAGTGATGAGGAAGCTTCTGATGATAGTCTTGTTGGGGGTGATGACAGCGATGATGGTGATGATCCGGAGACTTCCAATCGTCTTCCTGAGGATGATTTCAAAAGCGAGGCAGAAATATCTAGAAAAGTTCTTGAAAATTTGATCAAGTCATCGGAGAAGCCTGAGCCATCTGGTGTTGAGGTTTCTGATATTGATACAGATTCTGAAGCAGAAAGTGACACATCAGAAAAGAAGAAACCCCACTCACCTGCAGCTGTCAAGTTGGCAGACTCTAAACATGTAACAGAGGCAGAAAGTACTATTTCTCCTCCGAAACCCGCAACTGTCGTGCTGGCAGAATCCAAAAATGTAACAGAGGCAGAATGCAGCATTCCTGCTTTGAAACCCAAGAAAGAAGATACTGGCCTAGATAGAACAATATTCATAAGCAACCTTCCTTTTGATATCAACAATGAGGAGGTAACAGAGCGGTTCTCAGTATTTGGGAAGGTCCAATCTTTCTTCCCAGTTCTGCATAAACTCACAAAGTATGTTTAACCATCTCACCAGAAATACTTTATGTTGTCCATTTCTCCACCAATTGTATTGACAGCAGAATTTTACTTGATGCATTCTTTGATTCCAACAGTTTTTGTTCCATCTGTGCAGGAGACCTAGAGGGACTGGGTTTCTTAAGTTTTCTACAGCAGAGGCGGCGGATGCAGCAGTTTCTGCTGCTAATGCTGCTCCTGGATTAGGAATCTTTATAAAAAGCAGGACACTTAGTGTTAAGAAAGCGCTGGACAAGGAGTCCGCTCACAAAAAGGAACTGGAGAAGGGAAATAATGAAGTCGAGGATCGGCGCAATCTGTACTTGTCCAAGGCAAGTTTTACTCTTTACCTATTGTACCTGCACTCCATTATCTCTTCCATTATTTTCTGTTCCTGAAAGTTTGGTAGTGAAAGCAGGAAGGTGAAATACTCCCTGGAATTCCAGCTGCACAAGGTGTATCGGATGTTGATATGAACAAACGTGATTGGTAAGAGTTGGTCTTTAGCTCTTTGCTTATGTGTGCATTAGGTCATGCATGGTAGCCAGCGTGCTGATTATGCTCTGTTGATTAAAAAAAATCTATTTTCATGGTAACTGAGAACAAAGGACAGTGATTTGAGGAATATTGTGAGGTTTCATTCTTAGTCCCTTCCCCCTGGAGACAATGCTTTCTTCGCTGTGATTTGTACAATTTTCACATCTGTAGATGGCTCCTTCATGTTTGCAAGGCAACACATTTCCTGCAAGCATCAGAACCTCATTTCATGTTGTTATCTGCCTTCTGTTAATGATGAATCTTCCCAACCATAGCTGCTGGCACTATCTCAGTTGTGTACTCTATCAGATCCCCTCCGATGCTATGTAACTATAGCTCCTGTCATAATTTGGATTTATAAATTTAGCAATGGTGTCATGATGTCTTGTTTATTCATCTATTTTTATATCTACTCCCTCGATTTATTTTAGTTTCTATTTTTGGGGCTATCTTCTCAGATCTTCTTGTGAATTGTCACATCTTATTACACCCTCAATCATATGTAAGAAATTTGTGAACAAATAGAAATGATCGTGATTTCATTGTGCAGGTTAGCTAAAAGGAAAGCGCAAATGCTGGTATCTCCAAAATTTCACGTCTCCCGAACAAGGCTTATCATTTACAATTTGCCTAAGACTATGACCATTAATGATGTAAAGAAGCTTTGCCGAGAAGCAGTGATTTCTCGTGCTACCAAGCAAAATCCTGTCATCCGGAAGGTTTAATTGGTGTTTACTGTCCAAGTTTCTCCTCATTATTTTTAGGCATCTTTTCGAAGCTTATGCATTTACGTTTGCCTTGAGCAGGTAAACATCCTGAACAATGAAAAGAAAGCTCAGGCTGCTGGACAGAAGCATTCCCGCGGTGTAGCCTTTGTTGACTTTCAAGAACATGAGCATGCCCTTGTAGCTCTAAGGGTTCTAAACAACAATCCCGGTACTCTTCATACACCCAACACTTTTAAATTTTTAATAGATTGACTGGAGTCATGTTGTGCCATTGCGCTGCATGTTCTTTCTGCTCTGTGATGTAGCATGTTTATCTCGAAAAGCTATTTGCAGTCAGTTTATTTTACTTATGTATTTCTTTATTTTTAGATTGTACCCACTGTAATATTCGGTGCACAACATATTTGGACTGGGTTGCATGTAAATAACTTTAAAAAAATGATGTGCATAATTGTACCTTTACCTTATCATACTGGTGACATATGTCAGTGCTGCATGTCTGCATATCTCTACCCTTTAACAATCATGAGATGTTGTTCTCGCTGCATTTTCTTACTGCTGATTGATGTAGTTCTTTCTACATAATGACATGGTTATTGTTTTTTGGTGACTGTTTCAACTTTTTATGCGACAATGCTTGGTTTAGTCATGAGAATAACATCAAAGACAAACTGTGTATCTCTGATATTCATTTCTAACGAACGTGCTGACTGTTGGCTTCTCCATTTTTGTTGCTAGCCTCTATCCTGTTGGGTGTTTGACGATGAAAGCCATATGGTTTGGTCTGTGTTATCATTTCTCATTCTTCACGTCTTTGCAGGAACTTTTGGTGCAGAGCGCCGTCCAATCGTGGAGTTTGCACTTGAGGATGTTGAAAAAATGAGGCTCCAGAAGATCCGAAACGAGCGCAATGCGAGGGCGAAAGAGGCTGCACAAGATCAGCGGACGGCTCTGGGAGATCAGTCTGCAACTGATGGCCCTCGTCCAAATAACAAAAGGCCTTTCGGAAAAGGGAGGAAGCAGGAATCGCGTGATATACCATCTAAATCATCCGATTCTGGCAAAGGGCCCTCAGATGATGTGTTAGTTCCTGGAGAAGATGGTAACACTGTGGAAAGTACACCAGCAGACAAGAGGCCGCAGCCTCAAAGGCCTGCGAAACGAGCACGACAGTCAAAGAAGTCCACCGTCGCAGATGATGTGCCGGTTCCTGGAGACCGTAACACTGTGGAAAGTACACCAGGAGACAAAAGGCAACAGCCTCAAAGGCCTATGAAACGAGCACAACGGTTAAATAAGGGCGCCGTTGCCCCAGATGGAAATCAAACAGATGCAGCCCCGAAAGCTGCGGCGAGCGTAAGTTCTACTGAATTATTTCCCGGTACTACATACATTCCCTATTTTGATGCAGTGAAGTAACTTGGTGCTATCTCTATTTCATTTTGATCGAGCAGAGGCCTTCCGCAGCGCATACGCAGGCAGACGCTCGGAGGAAAAGAAGGAACGTAAATGATGGCCAGTCGGAGCAGAAGAGAGGAGGGAAGGCTACGAAGAGGGTGAGGAAAGAGCCGGGCAGCGTGCAGGGGGGCGTGGATAAGTCGCTGGCGGAGCAGTACCGCTCCAAGTTCTTGCAACACGGCGTCAACAAAACCAAGGATTGTTAGGTGGGATCGATCGCCATGGAGAAAAACCTTCCGCAAACCTTTCAGCCCCTTGGGGTACGATTTTGCTTGTAGTGACATGTGTTGTTTTGCCTCTCCCTGTACGACAGTTACAAACCTTTATCAATCTTTTCGCCACCCAAGTTTCTGACTTTATAATCTTATACGAGTTGGCTGTCCACTACCATACCCACTTTCGACGGAAATGTGTGCTTGCTTATAAATCAACACATGAATGGATGATCTAGTACCCATATTCTACCGACTGATGGCGTTTGTGTCGTGTGATAGCGTGTTGGAGCTACCACATGGTTTTTCCTGGACCTTCTTTTCGCGTTGAAGTGTTGCCATCAGCTGCTGCAAAGTTTCTTGTGGGTTTGGACTTGGATGTTCCAGTAAAAAAAGTTTGTTTGCCTGGCCTTTTGTCTAGCCTTTTAATGGTTTTCTTGTCTTTATACGAAAAAGACCATGGTTTTCTTACGTAGGAGTTTCCATTCGTGAGGTCTCCAGAGTGACAGTGTTACTTCTGCGTGCAAGTTGAGGAAGCCGTGGATATGGAAAAGGATAACAATGATTGCTAAAAAGACGAGGCGATTGTGCATCCAGATAGTTGTTCTACACCTGATTTGTTTTCAGAATTTTTTGAAACCCATAAATATGATTTTCCATTTTTTTAAATTGCAGGGAGCATCGGAGCTCGGAGCCAAAAATCTCCACTCAGAAAATTGCCAATACCATACCTCCTCGCTATCCTTGCTACATACTCCCTCCGTCCCTAAGTATAAGACGTTTTACCTTTTGTGTATATACATACACATATTTTAATGTATATGTACACTTATTTGGATTTGCACATATCCAACATGTGAGGTAGGTAGAACATCTTATATTGTGGAACGGAGTGAGTAGAACTTAGGTGTTGTGACGCAAGCACTTACTCTGTCTAAAGTGATTATTTGGGGTACTCTTCTAGCACTTAATTACAGAGGAGGGATTTTCGTCTCGACATAATTTCTCGGACGTCAGGAATTCAGTCTTGGCGTACGTATATGACGCTCCGGAGCCTTTCGTGGAACCCGTCTGGTACACCGCTCCAACGTATAGGTACGTGGGCTAGTGACGTTACTTACGGCCGAAGTCTACACACAATACGCGTATAGTTGAAACTTGACTTCCACGGCCGCCGGAGAGAAAAATAAACACAAAAAGTCAACAGAACACCCAAGATGTCTTCTCATCTCCTTACCTTTTTTTTACCACCCCGAACTGCAAAACGGATCCAAAATTCGAGCACCTGTAGTAGCTGTTTATATTTGGGGTGACAGACGCGTGCACTGTTTATATTTGGGCGACGATGAAAGCCGCAGCAAAGGAGGTTAGAGATCATATGCTGATCATTCAACAATCAACACACGGCACTACTTGCACTAGTTCACATTTCACAGCCATTCTTAATCGCAAAGCTTCTCTGCTACGGGTGCAAACAAACTAACAGAAAATTCTTTATTTAAAGAGTTGTTCTACGGAAAGTACTAATGGAGCCCGAGTTGCATGTAGCTTTTTTTAAAAATTCAAAATTCTGTATTTTTGAGTTTGGAAAAATTCAAAATTCTGTATTTTTGAGTTTGGAAAAATTCAAAAAATCCTACACGTAGATAATGTCGAGATTGATCAGTGTGCAATTTTCAATTCAAAATTCATATTTTATTCTAGGCTACATAAAAAATAAATCTGGCAAAAATTTCTAGTTTTTAAACCGTGTACTGTTCACCACCAGATCCAGCCATACCCATTTGTCATTTTTTTCTCAGGCTAAACTATAAAGAATTTCAAATTAAAAATTTGCACACTTGTAAATCATAGCACTATCTACATCTGGAATTTTTCCCGGTTGTTATAAAATTTAAAATTGCAAATTTTGAAATTGTAAAAAACGAGCTACATGTAGCTCGGGTTTCAAAACGCCTCTCTCGTTGTCCTACCACTATCATGACCCATTTCAATGCATATGTGCAGCCATGACCTGTTTTTCCAGTACATCCTTCGCGTCAAAGTGTTGTCAGCCGCATGTTTCTTCTGGGTTTGGAGTTCTGTTTATCTTCCTTTTCTGTAGAAAATTTCCATATTTCTCGTACGTACGAGGTTTCATTCGTGAGTTCTCCCAAGACACAGTGTTTCTTCTGCGTGCAAGTTAGAGTAAGCAATTGACATGGAAATAACAGCAATTCATTATCTGAATCTACCCTTCTTTGGGGCGTCGATGCACCCAACACTGATGATTGTCTAGCCTAGCTCTGCGCTAAAATTCAAGTGTGGTGACGCGAGCACTAGTCTCTGTTCAAATTTTGCGCTGCAAATTTCAGAATTTTTTTGAGACGGAACTTCGACGGACCCGTCTCGTGCAACGTCCACGGGCCACCAGACGTACGTGGACTAGTGACGCGCGCTCTGTCCAGCCAGTCTACGCAACTACTAGTAGAAATTTGACAGAGAAAAGAGAAGGAAGATGATTGCAGATTTGTGGCACCCGAGCACTAGTGTGCTCGGTTGGATTTTTTTTTGAAAATTTTAAATTTAAGTTTGAAAAATCCAATTTTTTCATGTGATACATATGCATGTTTTCTACGTATATGCCAATTTTGGGTGCAAAAAAATTCGTATTCCGAAATACATAAAAATAACAAAATTCTGGTCAGAAAAAAGTGAAAATTGTATGTTGAATCTGTCAGAAATTTCTCTTTTTTTTTTGTGTAGCCCAAAATACAAGTTATTTTTGAAACATAGAAGTATGGTTTTCAAAAATTTCAAATAGCAGGTGCACTAGTGCTCGAGAGCCCCAGTGGATTTTCGAGGATAAACGTACTAGTAAAACGTAGCGGCAAGTATGCATGACCTATCATCCAGAAATGACGAGAGTTCGTGCATGCACGCGCATGTGCGAAGTTGGTCCTGGTTCGTCGTACGGTTCTCAGACTTTAAAACGAAGGGAGCACTGGATCTCTGGAATCGCGAAGCTTCTGTTGTGCGCGTAGGAATAAATAAGCAAACAAACTTTGTTGGGTGTGCCGTGTGGAGACCTCGGCAGCGGCCGTTTCAGCTGGTTGCAATTAAAATCCAGAGAAGATTTCCTCCCGGGGACGGAGACGAAGCAGGCCGACACAGGTGAGTGCACGGCGGAGTCTGCATGCGACGAGATTCCCGGCCATGTTGTGGTCGGCACGAGCCGATCGGTTTGGGATAGTCCAGGTCAAACCCAACTCTTGACGAAGATCACGCACTCGAGCACGACAGGCGCGTACGTGATCAGTCGACCTGTCGGCGCTAGCGTCTCCAGCTACCGGTCTCGGTCGTACAGTGCCTCCTGATCCGCGTAGTACTGCTGCTCGGAGGGAGTATATACAGTCACGGTACAGTACAACATGTGCTTCCACGTCATTTCTGCTGCTCGTGAAAGCGGTTGGTCGGTGTCATATATACTACTCACTCTGTTCCAAATTAATTGATTTCTATTTGTCCACATGTGAATGTATCTATACGTGTAACATGTCTAGATACATCCATGTGTGGATAAATAGAAGTCAATTGATCTGGAACGGAGGGAGTACGTACTACCTCCATCCCTAAACCTCGACACACTCCGTCCAAAAATAAGTGTCTTAGATTTGATCAAAACTGGATGTATCTAGACATGAATCAGATGGGAGCATCAGCCTCCTCTACCACACCATCTCTGGCCAACGAGGCTGACGGATCTGAGAGAGAGGAGCCGTGGGCCGGTGGGTGACTTCAACGATTTTTTTTTTGAACAAGACTTCAACGGGTTTGAGGAGGAGAGTGAAACCGATAGAGAAAATGATAGTCTTTTTTTTTTTTGAAAGCCTGCGTACATCAGAGTACCACATACCAACGTATGAAGCACAAGATCAAGAACAAGCCCACGCAGGGGAACAGAGCAGAACAAGCGCCAGCAACAACGCCGGCGAAGAAGACGAAGAACGCTAACCTCCTTCGAACCACGGCCCAAGGGCACCTCCTTGCTTGAAGATCGCCGCAGAGCTCGTCCGCCGCACAGCGACGGAGCTTATGAAAGGACAATGATGTCGCCTAGAGGGGGGGGGGGTGAATAGGCGATTAAAACTTTTCCGGTTTAGGCTTGCTAATTGCGGAATAAAACTAGGTGTTTAAAATAACAAGCCGACAACCTAAATAAACTAGGCTCACCTATGTGCACCAACAACTTATGTTAAGCAAGACAAACAACAAGGTGATAGCAATATAATACTTCAAGCACGAAGGCTATCACAATGTAAGTTGCATAAGTAAAGAGCTCGGGTATAGAAATAACCGAGGCGCGCGGAGACGAGGATGTATTCCCGAGTTCCTCCTTGAAAGGGAGTACGTCTCGTTGGAGAGGTGTGAACCGACACAACGGTTCAACAACCACAAAGGTTTCACCCTCTTCTCCGATGAACCGCACCACAAAGGTTTGGTTCACCTTCCACTATCGGTATTCCTTCGAGGCGGAATCCGGAGCCTTTCAACAACAATCCGGGGCACAACCCACAATGGGTTGGGGGCTCCCGAACGGCTCTCAACAACAATTCGAGACACAACCCACAATGGATTGGGGGCTCCCGAACGGCTTCAATTGACCACACAAGGGTCCAACCACCACAAAGGCGTCTAGGGCCCGAAGACCCAAGAGTAACAAGTTCACACGCTTTCAACTTCCACGAATCCTCGTGGAGAGCACACCGATGCACCAAATGCAAAAGGCAAGAGCACAAGTGCTCAAATCCCTCACTCTCAAATTCCAACAAAGCAACAAATGCTTATGGGGGAATAAGAGAGGAGGAACAAAGAGGAGATGCACCAAGAACTCCAAGATCAAGATCTACAAGGTTTCCCTCACTTAGAGGAGAGATGGATCGGTAAATATGTAGATCAAGATCACCTCTCACTTTCCCTCAAATATAAGCAAGAATCATGGGAGGGATTGAGAGGTATGCAAGCTTTTCCAAATGTCAACAATGGTGGAGAAAGGAGGAAGAACAAGCTAGCAAAGTTGGGGTCTCTTGGGGGAAGAAGACCCCTTAAAAGGGCAGCAGGAATCTGCCCGTTGGGGCCAAAAATCGCGAGGACCGGCCTGCAGGCCGGCCTAGGCTGGGCAGGAGGCCGGGAGCCTCACAGAGCCGGCCGGCCCTACAGCCGGCCTAGGCTGGGCTGAAGGCTGGGCGCCCAACAGAGCCCGCCGGCCCTGGGGCCGGCCTGGGCTGGCCTGGGGGCCGGCCTACAAAAAACAGAAAAAAGTCCAACACGAAAACGAACATATCTTGATCATCCGGACTCCGTTTTCGATGTTCTTGGGCTCGTTGGAATCGCAACGAAGAGCTTTACGAGATCATGCAGAGAAACATCATAGTCCAACAATGGAGGATAAAACCAAATGGGAAAGGTTAGAACTCTCGATAAAAGAACAACCGATAAAACCTCCAAACCAAAACCGCAATATGTTTCTCATCCGGACTCCGTTTTCTATGATCTTGGGCTTGTTAGAAGATACTCACAAGCTCTACAAGATTAAGCATATGCACATCATAGTCCATCATGTGAGGAGGAGAACACAAGAGGAGAGTTTGACCTCTCTTCAAAAGACAAACCGGTAAAACCTCCAACATCAAAAACATCACAAGATGATCATATGAAATCCGTTTTTGATGAACTAGAGCTTGGCATGGAGATGAACACAAGCTCTAAATTCTCACATGGATAAAAGCCAAATAAGAACCAAGAAAGATGATATGCCAAATATGCAAAGGTTTGAGCTCTCCACAAAGGTGCGATCAAGTTACTCACTTGAGAGCCCCTCTTGATAGTACGCCGTCTATCCTATAACCCGGTCTCCCACTAACACCACGAGACCGGTAAAATAGAAAACCTATCAAGATCATACCTTTGCCTTGCGCATTCCACTTGAGCTCGATGATGACGATCTTGACTCTCTCAAGTTGGAACACCTTTCTTGATTGTGCTTGCTAGCACATGCTTGATGAAGACTTCTCCAAATACTCCCCCATACACCATTATGGGAGAGTCTTGCTAAACTCCGTCTTCATGAATCCACTTGTACTTCATCTTCTTTTCTTGATATAGATGATGGCTTGGAGATAAACATGAAGTTCACTCAATCTTCTTTTCCAAGCCATGCTTGCAATAAGCTCAACTCTTCACATGACCATTCTTCATATAAACCCTAGGATGGAACCTTGGTCATGATGAAATCTTCTAGAGTCCAACACATGAACTCCAATCTTTTCCTATGGACAAGATCTACAAGTATATCTCAATGCAAACATTAGTCCATAAGGATTGTCATTAATTACCAAAACCACGCATGGGGCAACACATGCACTTTCAATCTCCCCCATTTTGGTAATTGATGACAATCCCTTTTAAGAGGGTTTATATAATGAATTAAGCAACCATGCAACACAAAGAGCAAGGAAGGCAAATGCTTAAGAACGAAACTCAAGCATAAAACCAAATTCCCTTAAACCCTCTAAACTTCTCCCCCATTGGCATTGATTGCCGAAATGGGAGGAAAAATTTAGAAGGCCAATATAGTAAGAGCTCCCCCATAATGTGTGCATTTCTCATAATATGAGTGAAATCAAATGCACATATCCAATGACGAATAGTTGGGAAGGAGATCAAACTATATTGAGGATCCAAAGATTGCAAAAAAAAATCAAATTGAAGATACTTCGACAAAAGAAGTAACCAATCAAAGGATCCGAAAAACCAATTGAACATAAGAAGATATTATGATAAGACCAACCAAGTGTTCTAACAATCAAGAGGGAACTCCCCAAGGTACGTGCACAATGTAGGATTTGCATTTCAATATGGTGTGCACAACATGGAATCCTCACTCCCTCCTAGATTAATTTTGAACACAAACACAAGAGTTGCAAATAGGTCCACAAGCTATTAAGAAGCAAACATATACCAAATGAAAAACAAAGCTTGTGCCTTTTAGAAACCACCAAAAAAAATCAAAGGCAATAGAAGTGGTTACTAAAGAATTGGAATACCAATTAAAGATGTAACTATTGTCATGTGTATAAGTTTCTAAGTAGACATCAATCACGAAGATATAAGTCCACAAATAAACATGCACACACAAAATAGATACAACGGTGAAGAACATGATATCCAAGCGGAAGTCATATATATACCAATAAGATCATTGCTTAAAAGCATAGCACAAAGCTCAATTTTATCTTAGAAGGATATAGATGAACTTCCAACACAATCTCATCATAGCATCAAAAATATCCACAAGGGAAAAAGGTAGATGGGATGCTCCGAGAAAGATAACAAGTATCACAAGAGGCAAATGATTTTGAAAAATCATCAATGTTGCACATGCGAGACATAGAGAAGAAAGAGCTAGATTAACATATATGGGATTGATGAATCATGAAAATGATTATATATATTCCCCTTGATATGTAATCATCCCGGCTTGCCCACATTTGCAACAAAGTTGTTTTGCAAGAACCAAATGAATTGCAACAAAAAAGATTCATGCCATGAAACAACCTACACAAGGTTGAAAGCTAGAAAAGTATGCATGAGGTAGATACTTGTTACCGAGATAGCATTGAGATGTAGAAGATAGGAGTCATGATCATCCAAGCTTGGCTCCAATAAGCACATGGTGATAACACCTTCCTTGTAGATGAGACAAGCTTCCAATGCATCTCAAGTGTACCTAAACAAATTCAAGTACAACATGGTACCCAAACTCATTGGGTCCAAAGTAGTTAGAGCAACTACAATACATAGGACAAACTCCACATAAATATGTGCATATTGATATGAAATTGAATTTCATGCACATCTTAGCCATTTAGGATTTGATGGAGTTTATCCTATATATTGGATCAACGAAAGTGAGCATGCCATAAGATATACATCTAGTAAATATGCATGCACAAGACTTTCAAGAACCAAAAGAGATACAATTTGGACAAACACCAATTAAACCAAGAAAGCACACACAAGTGTGACAAGAAAAGAATTGTCCAAATTATATCAAAAACCCAAATCAACACATGATTGAAGATACCACTTTGAAAAGATGCCAAATGAAAGTAAGATACCAATTGATGAAATATCATCAAGGAATAAACCAAACCCTCTACACTTTTCATGATGGCACAAGTACCAAGACGAGAAATGTTTGTCTTCCAAAGAGACACGTCATCGGGATCAAATACCAATTGAACACAACTAATGTTCAAAAACATATAGGATTGCTCCCCCAAGATTTGTGCATTATTTATGATCTTGCATTTGAATACAAAATGCACACAAATGGGATCATCACTCTCCATACATATTATTCAAACACTAGTCATGTTCAAGGAAAGCAATAAGATGCAAAACCAATTTAAAGAATGATGTTCTACTCAATGTAGGATAGCTTCCCAAGAATAGTGCATTATCAAGAAGTATGACTTTTGAATGTAAATGCACAAGATTGGGATCATTGCTTTTCCTAAAGAAGAAGACATAAAACAAATTTTGATTAGAGCATAAAGATCCAAAAGATACAAGGAAGACAAGAGGATTTAGATCAAAAAAATCCTTGGCAATAAAATAAGGCAATTCAAAGCAAGAGACAAAGTGAAGATGGTCCACAAATTTCACCACACATGTGAGTATCACTTGTCAAGGACAAGGAGTATATAGAGATATTTCTCGGTGGTATATAGAAATGATATTGAAGACCAATTTCACAACAAATAAGCATATGGCAAAAGAAAGATTTAAAGGCCAAAGCTTAAAAAGATAGATATTCTTGATAGCTTCAAGTATTCATGCGATCATGCAAAGCCACTACAAAGAGTAGCTTGAAGCAATCGATTTCCCAAAAGGATATGCGAACATATTTGGGGAAAACGTACCAAGAATGTCCATCACAAACAAGATCCAAAAGATTGATTAAACAAATCATTTTACCAAAAATGGAACTTGTTTGAGCAACATGCCACATAGAAATAAGATAATGAAGAATATCAATTCTAGGTAACAATACCTCACATGTTCACATTTTCTAGGCTTGTAATATGCACATAGCTTATTACTCCCCCATAATGTGATAATCCATTTATTTTAAAACAAGAGGCAAACAAAACCAACTCGAGAAATTAATGGACATTATAGAATTTGAATTTCTCATGAGTATGACATACCACATAGAGAATAGATAATGCTAATATATCAACACTAAGTGGTATTCCTCATGTATACACAATTTTAGGATTGTGAAGTGCACGAAGCATATCACTCCCCCAAAATAGGATAGTCCATTAATCTCTCAAAAAGAGAGCCAACAAGATAAGATATCAAATAAAAGCAATAAGGCTCAACACAAGTAAATGGTGTGCAAACCAACATACACATACTTGATTACTCAAGATAAGTAAGTAGAGAGCACAACACATACAAACACTAGCAAGGTACAAAACCTAACACATGCAAGGGTGCAAGCAACTTTCAATGTATATATGATTTAAATAAAAGTTACCGCAAGGAGGAACATTGGATATGAGTAGAACAATATAATCCAAATGACTTGGCTTGAGAGAATATAATTGATGAAGATCCCTTAATTCTTCATGATGTAGCCAAGTCTCCAATGCCTCCAACAACACCTATTGATCAAGTTTTAGCTTGTTGGTCCCCAACCAAGTTGGGTCCTAAGAGGTTAGTCACAATAGGCTTGGCAACCCAAATGGTTCTTTTCTTGACACCACTTTGAGTACCAACATATTTGGCAAACACATTGCCAACCTTATCCTTCCGAAGAGAATAACATCATCAATAATAATGGGGTTGGATAAGGTACCATTTGTGCATGAAGAAGCAAGGTGACCCTTCTCACGGCATAGGTAGCAACATCGACTTCCTCCTCTCTTCTTGGTTGGAATCTTGACTTGAGGAGGGTAGCTTGATTCTTGGGAAGAGGTTGTTCTTCAACTTGAGGAACTTGAGGCTTCTTCCCTTGTTGCTTCTCACTAAGAGCCTTCTTCTTCAAAGGGCAAGATCTAACATGGTGCCCTTCAACTTTGCACTTGAAGCAAACAATCTTGGCCGAATCTTTAACTTGTTCTTGGCCCTTTTCTTCTTGTTGACTTGGACTTGTTCTTGTTATTGGAGTTGAATCCAAGTCCACTCTTGTCATTGGGGCGTCTTTGAACACTCAACATATTGTCAAGTGTAGAATCCCCAACATGACGCTTTTCCAAGTCTTTCTTCAAAGAAGTGACTTGGGCCTTGAGCTCATTTAATTCCTCTACATGGTTAGTATCAACAAAACACTAGAGGAAGTAGAAGCTTCATTGTTAGAGCAACAAGGCAATGAAAGTAATTCATCACAAGATGTAGCAATATGTGAGTGGATGAATCACTAGGACTAGCACATGGCAATAAAGCATTTTAGTAGAAGTTGTGCCTTTGTCCACATGAGGCTCACAAGATGTTACCTTTGTAGAATAGCCTCATGAGCTAACTTTAGCCTAGCATGGGATGCTAGAAGATCATCATTAGAGCTAGAAAGCTTTTCATGACTTTCTTCCAATTTCCCATACTTGCTAGATAGCAACTCAAGTTGAGCCCTTAGCTCAACATTCTCCTTCAAAATAGATGCTTCACAAGAAGTGGAGTTAGTAGCACAAGCATCATTAATATTAGAAATGGAAGAAGACAATTGGCAAGCTTATCATTCTTAGATAGTTGAGTTTGGAGTTGATCATGAGACTTGATAAGGAGAGAGTGTTCACTTTCTAAAGCCTTGTGAGCTTTGTCAAGTCTCTCTATGTCCTCATTTAGTCTAGCATTGCCAACACCAAATTCAACTTTTTCCTTTTTAAGCACTTTATATTTAGCAATAGCATGATCTCTTTCCTTAATGATTTTAGCAATAATAAGATCATTAGACTCATCAAGAGATTCAAGTTTCTCTTCAAGAGAAGACTAAGCTCTTCTTCTTCAAGAGAAGCTTTCAAGGAAGCTATAGTGATAGAGTCATCTCTCTCAATTTGACATTTCTCATCAAATTGACTTTCCAAATCCTCAATAAATTCCCTACTCTTAGAAACATAATCAATGATTTCACATAGAGGAGGGATAGCTTTACTACCTTTGGGGAGAGCACCAATACCATCTCACCCATCTTGGTTAAGGATTCAAAATCAAAACCTTCTTCATGAGAATCCTCATCCACATCATCACAATTTGGATTTGAGGTGGGAGACACCTCGGAATCCTTAGCCATAAGGCAAACATGATTAATGATGAAAGATGAAGAAACTTGAAGCACCATTTAGGTCCATGTCTTGTTCCAACAAATGTTGGGATTCCTCTACATTGTTAGTCACACAAGAAATAGAGGATATGGAAGTATTGTTTTCATGGCAACAAGACATATGAAGCATATCATCATGAGATTTAGTTAAACAACTATTACATGATATGCAAGGACTATCAACTCTAGCATGTATGACATTTGGAGTGCTAGAAGAGTTTAAGTCCAAAGATAGAACATTGCAATGAGATAGAGATGAAGTATAGTCAATAGAATATTCACCATCAACAATGCAATTTCTATCACCACTCACCATATCATTACCTTGTGACAAATCACATGTTGGTGAAGTGGAAGAAGTTGTGAACTCATCACGGCCGGAGTGGAAGGAGAACAATCATCCTCAATAATTTTGGACACTTCATATATATCTTGAAGCTTGGTCCAAAGCTCATGAGCATTCCGAAAAGGCATGATTGACGCAAGAACTACATCGCTCAAAACACATATAAGACCATTAGAAACTAGAGTCTCGAGATGAGAGTTTTCCTCATCCTCTAAAGATAATTCTTGAGAATCCTTTGGAGGAGAAAAACCCACATCCACAATCCTCTTAATATAATTTGGACCCATGGCCCTAAAAAGATTAAGCATGCGAATTTTCCAAACATCATAATTTGTGCCATCGAATATGAAAGTGGGATCGTGCACTAATTCCCTAAACGACATCTTTTACTCTCTAGGCGGTAAAGCCCAAAAAGAGAGCCCAGGCTCTGATACCAATTGAAAGGACAATGATGTCGCCTAGAGGGGGGGGGTGAATAGGCGATTAAAACTTTTCCGGTTTAGGCTTGCTAATTGCGGAATAAAACTAGGTGTTTAAAATAACAAGCCGACAACCTAAATAAACTAGGCTCACCTATGTGCACCAACAACTTATGCTAAGCAAGACAAGCAACAAGGTGATAGCAATATAATACTTCAAGCACGAAGGCTATCACAATGTAAGTTGCATAAGTAAAGAGCTCGGGTATAGAAATAACCGAGGCGCGGAGACGAGGATGTATTCCCGAGTTCCTCCTTGAAAGGGAGTACGTCTCGTTGGAGAGGTGTGAACCGACACAACGGTTCAACAACCACAAAGGTTTCACCCTCTTCTCCGATGAACCGCACCACAAAGGTTTGGTTCACCTTCCACTATCGGTATTCCTTCGAGGCGGAATCCGGAGCCTTTCAACAACAATCCGGGGCACAACCCACAATGGGTTGGGGGCTCCCGAACGGCTCTCAACAACAATTCGAGGCACAACCCACAATGGATTGGGGGCTCCCGAACGGCTTCAATTGACCACACAAGGGTCCAACCACCACAAAGGCGTCTAGGGCCCGAAGACCCAAGAGTAACAAGTTCACACGCTTTCAACTTCCACGAATCCTCGTGGAGAGCACACCGATGCACCAAATGCAAAAGGCAAGAGCACAAGTGCTCAAATCCCTCACTCTCAAATTCCAACAAAGCAACAAATGCTTATGGGGGAATAAGAGAGGAGGAACAAAGAGGAGATGCACCAAGAACTCCAAGATCAAGATCTACAAGGTTTCCCTCACTTAGAGGAGAGATGGATCGGTAAATATGTAGATCAAGATCACCTCTCACTTTCCCTCAAATATAAGCAAGAATCATGGGAGGGATTGAGAGGTATGCAAGCTTTTCCAAATGTCAACAATGGTGGAGAAAGGAGGAAGAACAAGCTAGCAAAGTTGGGGTCTCTTGGGGGAAGAAGACCCCTTAAAAGGGCAGCAGGAATCTGCCCGTTGGGGCCAAAAATCGCGAGGACCGGCCTGCAGGCCGGCCTAGGCTGGGCAGGAGGCCGGGAGCCTCACAGAGCCGGCCGGCCCTACAGCCGGCCTAGGCTGGGCTGAAGGCTGGGCGCCCAACAGAGCCCGCCGGCCCTGGGGCCGGCCTGGGCTGGCCTGGGGGCCGGCCTACAAAAAACAGAAAAAGTCCAACACGAAAACGAACATATCTTGATCATCCGGACTCCGTTTTCGATGTTCTTGGGCTCGTTGGAATCGCAACGAAGAGCTTTACGAGATCATGCAGAGAAACATCATAGTCCAACAATGGAGGATAAAACCAAATGGGAAAGGTTAGAACTCTCGATAAAAGAACAACCGATAAAACCTCCAAACCAAAACCGCAATATGTTTCTCATCCGGACTCCGTTTTCTATGATCTTGGGCTTGTTAGAAGATACTCACAAGCTCTACAAGATTAAGCATATGCACATCATAGTCCATCATGTGAGGAGGAGAACACAAGAGGAGAGTTTGACCTCTCTTCAAAAGACAAACCGGTAAAACCTCCAACATCAAAAACATCACAAGATGATCATATGAAATCCGTTTTTGATGAACTAGAGCTTGGCATGGAGATGAACACAAGCTCTAAATTCTCACATGGATAAAAGCCAAATAAGAACCAAGAAAGATGATATGCCAAATATGCAAAGGTTTGAGCTCTCCACAAAGGTGCGATCAAGTTACTCACTTGAGAGCCCCTCTTGATAGTACGCCGTCTATCCTATAACCCGGTCTCCCACTAACACCACGAGACCGGTAAAATAGAAAACCTATCAAGATCATACCTTTGCCTTGCGCATTCCACTTGAGCTCGATGATGACGATCTTGACTCTCTCAAGTTGGAACACCTTTCTTGATTGTGCTTGCTAGCACATGCTTGATGAAGACTTCTCCAAATACTCCCCCATACACCATTATGGGAGAGTCTTGCTAAACTCCGTCTTCATGAATCCACTTGTACTTCATCTTCTTTTCTTGATATAGATGATGGCTTGGAGATAAACATGAAGTTCACTCAATCTTCTTTTCCAAGCCATGCTTGCAATAAGCTCAACTCTTCACATGACCATTCTTCATATAAACCCTAGGATGGAACCTTGGTCATGATGAAATCTTCTAGAGTCCAACACATGAACTCCAATCTTTTCCTATGGACAAGATCTACAAGTATATCTCAATGCAAACATTAGTCCATAAGGATTGTCATTAATTACCAAAACCACACATGGGGCAACACATGCACTTTCAGCTTATGCCGATAAACGGATACGGCGAGCACCCTTCCGATCCAGCACCTCCACCTTGCCGCAGCCTTCTTCGTCCCCAGCGCCGGCAGAAGCCACGAGCCTCGCCAAGCTCTGAGTTCCAGCCTCCAGGTCTTCCCTCGTAGCTCCACCACGTGGAGGTCGACCTCCCCGCCGGCCGGCAAGGAGGAGGAAGATCCAGAGGATAGCCGCGAGATCCGGAGATCCCCGGCCACCAAAAGCCACACGCGCCACGCCGGAGCTCCGAGGAGCACCGCCGCAGGAGGGGGAGCGCGTTGACCTCTACCAAACCGCCGACACCATCGCCACCTCCACGACGCCGCCGGCGGGAACCTACCACAACCTACACTATGTACAAGCCGGGATCCGGGGATCCCCCACCCTCCCGCCGCCGGAGCGGCCGACGGAGGGGAGGAATCCCACGGACCACCGGCGAGCGAGGTGGTCGGGGAAGGAGCTCTCAAAAATCGCCTCTAGATCTACAGTAGAGGGAGAGGAGAGCGGTCGGCCGTGCTCTTTTTAGAAAATGATAGTCTTCATTCACATTTTTTTGTTTGAAAAACCGTCAGGAGGGCAGGCCCCTATCGAAAAGATAGGTCGAGCCCTTGGCTTAAAGTTTTTACAACAACCTCATGCGGTAGAGAGTAAGAAAGAGAGATGTGGGGTGAGGATCAGATTACGAGCGTAAACTATTTCTTAATTGCAGAGCGTTCCTCTTTTCTTGGTCTGAATCCCCAAAGCTTCACCATGTTCATGCACCGCCTTGCCACAATGTTGTCAGGAGTGTCAAGGCCATCAAAAACCTTCCTGTTAGTGGTCATGCCTAAGATCCTACTATCATTACCCAAATAATACTCCTAACACGAGAATTAGTGGTCATGCCTAAGATGGGAATCGCGATTCGTGACGGCACAAACAAAATCACCAAAACCTCTGTGCCAAAAAAAAGACCAAAACCAAACCCGACGTAACCATTTTTCAGTTTTGGCGGCAGGCAAGAGACCGGGAACGCCGCCGCCGTCGAGTAAGGACAGCGTGGTAAACGGTGTCCAGCCTCATTTCCACGAACACGCCAGCTATGCCTTCTGCACCCGAAGCCGAACGAGTCAAACCAAACGGACAGGCGCGTCCGGACCCCACCCGCAGCGACACGACGGTCCCTCCTTATTAATCCCGCGCTGTCACACCCAGAGCCGAAAACCAGATCAACCTCCTCGGCTCGCCTCGTCGTCAACCTCGCCGCCTCCGCCAGCCGCGTCGTCATAAAAGCCCCGCCAAAAGAATTCCCCTCACCACCACCGCCGCCGCCTCGCCGTATCCAATCCAATCCAAAACCAAGGGAGAAACATAGCGAATTCCGAGCAGGTGACAGCACAGCACATCCACCGGAAATGGAGCTGTTCGCGCACGCCAAGGCGGTGCGGCTCAAGAGCCGGCACGACAAGTACCTGTACGCGGACGAGGACGAGCTGCGCATCACGCAGGACCGCAACGGCTCCTCCCCGAGCGTGCGCTGGACCGTCGAGCCCGTCCCGCACGCCCCCGGCGCCGTCCGCCTCCGCAGCTGCTACGGCCGCTACCTCGCCGCCTCCACCGAGCACTTCCTGCTCGGCATGACGGGCCGCAAGGTGCTGCAGGCGGCGCCGGCCCCGGGGGGCAGGCCCGACGCGTCCGTCGAGTGGGAGCCCGTCCGGGACGGCTTCCAGGCCCGCCTCAGGTCCCGCGTCGGCGCCGGACGCGGCGGGGAGGGGAACAGCAGGTATTTGAGGGCGAACGGCGGGGTGCCGCCGTGGCGGAACTCGGTCACCCACGACGTGCCCAGCCGCAGCGCCCCGCAGGAGTGGGTGCTCTGGGACGTCGAGATCGTGCAGGTGCTCACCCCCGGCCCGGCCACGCCACCCGACCGCACCACGTCGGCTCCAGCGGCCGCGCTCGCCCCGGACTCGCCGCCCGCGCCCAAGCTCCGGCCCGCGCCCACGCCGCACGAGGCGCACCACCGGCCCCCCACGTCCCGCCCGACACCGCCGCCGCATCCCGCTCCCGAGTACGCGCCGCCGCCGCTGCCGACGGCGAGGTCGGAGCCCAAGCTCTCCAAGCTCGAGGTCTGTCTATTGGCCAATTCATCTCTTGCTAGTACTTTTCCTTGCGTCTGATTGTTCTATTATTTTGACCCCGCCTCATTAGGCCCGGTCACCATTCCTTCTTGCCGACGCCATTGACTTTGTGCACAATGCTCGTTCTCTGCTCGTCGAATTGCATACGTTCGTTAGGCGCTTCGCAGTGCTTGCTCCCAGATTAGGCGAATCCGAAATGCATTTACGAATTCTTCGGTGTAGTTTACGGGTTTTAAAATGCTAATAATGGTGCTTCAAGGAAACAGGATATTTTTCCCCAATGCATAGCAACTGTTTCCCATGTGGCCTCACAATGCTGGCATCGGTTTTGTCACATGATTCAGGACTCTAGCTACAAGTGTTGCTTTGGTTTTGGATATTCCCATAAAGTAGATAGCCTTTCTGCATTTGTTTGTGATAGGCAGGTGCTGGCCTTTGTCTTTGTTGTTGGGTGTACGCAATTCTGTTTGTCTCATGTGTGACGTTCCTGAATTCCTCCAAACTGTTGCTGCTGTTGCAAACAAATCTTCATTGTGACGCTTGTCGACGCATTCATCCAAACTGTTTTCGGATAGTACGGTTGCAAATATGCATCTTCGTCATCAAATCTTTTGTCATTGCTCTTTGTTTGTTTTCTTAGTGTATTTTTTCAGTTCTATATAATTTCCCAAGACTATAGTATGAAATTTCCAGAGTTCTACATTTTGTTTTCAAGAACTTGCACATTGCATCAATTCTTACCTTTGGTATTTTCTCATTACTGTTAACATTTACGGTTTGTGAGAAAAAAGTTAACTTTGGACTTTCTTGTATTTTCAGTCTTCCGATTCTTTCTCCGCCCCGTTGCACAAGGTGGTGGGCCGAGCAATTCATTACCACGTTGCCGATGATAATGGCGACGTAGATGAGGACAACGAGAGACACTCATTCACATTCAATGGCTCCAACTTGGAGGAGCTTACCTCCAAGTTACAAGAGGAGACAGGCATCGATGATCTAGTCATCTGCACACGCAGCCCTATCAACGGGAAGCTCACTCCTCTCCTTCTGCGTCTGCCACCAAACAATGCAGCAATGCATATTGTCCTCGTCCGTGAGTCCTCAGAAGGTGTGTTTTCACTCCTTATTGTTTGCACCATTTGCTTTCCCTGATTACGCAAATTGCAGGTAACTATTGGTATGCTCTGAACTTGTCCCATGTAGTCTTGCTTGCGATTGGGAATTTGGCATGGCTGTTATGCTTTTTTTTCATTTCCTTCCAGAGCCTCAGTTGACTACTTGAGTATCAGTTAAAAGCAGCATAACATTGTTTGTGACTTCCCTTAAAGGAAAGTAGATCTTCTCCACTAATGATATCTGCACTACTATACATGGTCTTTCAAATCCTTTCAACGAGAAACACGGCTATGATGTCAACCACTATCTAAGGTTCTTAACAAGCTGGGGACAAAAGAGTGTGCGTCCTTGATAAATTAACATGCAGACTCTGTCTTTTCTATGCTAGTCTATGCCACTATCTTAGGTTCCTTTGCATGTTATATATCGTCTTCATTTCCTTCTTTTAAATGGTGCAAGTTTAGTTTGTGCACTGAAGTTGGTTGTTTAGGATGTACTGATAGGCGCGAGAAGACTTCAGCTGTCCATGTAGTTTCACTCTACACCCATTACAGCTCAGCCTACTTGGTTGTGATTAGTTTACAGTAGATGACCGGTGCCAGTCCTTTGTGAAGTTTCATCTATCCACCACAACATATGTCCAGGTTTCCTGGATTATGCTTGGGATCAACTTTATTTTTTCCCAAATCAGAAAACGAGGGGCTACGAGAACATATCTAATATTTTGCATCGCAGATGCTGGTGAATGTGCAACCTCCTTTCTGGGGAAAAAATCTAATATTTTGAGTGGCATGAATAGCATGCATTGGTTCAGCACTGTACTGTACCATACATAGTTCATGCTAGATTTTCTTAGGAAGCATCTGATCTGTCCATTTTAATAGATCAGCACACGCCCTTCTTTCGGTCCACTGTGCTGATTGCTGAAGATGCCAATATGGCATCTTTCTGTTAGGGTTGAACAGAGTACAACATCTAAGCAGAGTGTACTGGCTATATAACATTGGTGTTCATTATGTCATGCGTTTGTCCTGGACCTTTCGGTTGTAAAATGGACAAAAATCATGTGCTCGCTAACAGTTAATGGTTATTCTTTTGTGTCTAGCATGGTACATATATGAGCAGTTACTTCATTTCTCGGTTTTAATCAAACAACCCCATTAATACAAGGGTATACATGTTTATTTATACTTTTGTATCCCTACTTATATGTTCAAAAGAAAACTATCTATTCACATACAGTTCTCTTAAGTCATCTTTGCTATAGAGTTAGTATATACATTGCTTGTTTGGGCCTTTGGGGTTCTGAAACTACACTGGGATCTGCATATTTTTATCTCATGATCTTCTCTTTTGTGAATTTCAGTGGCGAAAACCTTTCCGTGGCCATACGGCTCATAATCTTTGGAGCGAAGGCTGTGACTGTTTCAGTCGAGCGATGGAGTGGTGGATTGTATATCTGGTCAATACTTTGTGCTTTGGAACTATACCGGTTATTCTGGGTATCAGAAAGCAACTAGAGTAGTGCTTCCAGCCAGGATACCGTTCTTGTGTGTATAAGGTGTTAGATTAAATTAATTAAGCCGTCGGAGATACACCGGTCGTGCGGAAAACTGGAGAGGCGCCTATATACTTTATTTATAGACTAGTTGGGGGTTGATATTTGAATTTTTTTATATTCCCTTGATTTATTGGAGATATTGGCGTCCGTGAATATTCTGGCCCGGAAGACCCAGTAGACTAGTAAACTCATCCCTCAGTTGCATTCTGCCTGTATGTATGTATATCTTGTTGTACGAATATCTGACTTGGCGTGTTCTCTGAACGTCTGACTTGACTTTTCGGTAAGGATGACATGGTTCTAAGCGAATTAAATTATCGTATAACAATTCACAGTAGCAGATACAGAAAGTAGAAGGTGCCAAGATACGTAAGGTTTTTTTTGGGATCATACTCGTAAGCATCTTGTTGAGGCATGGGGCAGCTTATTTGGCGACGACTGTAGATATAATCATCGCTGTCGAGAGTAACTGTAACTTACTCGATTTAAAAATAGTTCTTCACACATTCGAAGCTTGAGAGTGACTGTAACTTACTGATTTAAAGATCCATGGACCGCCGGCGTGCCCCGCCATGCCCGTCCCCTTCATCCCGCTCGACCGGAGCCGCGTGGTCCCGGCCACCGCGGTCAGAACTGCATCAATTTAAAAATGGTTATGGTTCATTTCTCCGCATCTAATTGAAGGGTTTCAGACAGTACATGTTTATTGTCATCGCAACTACACAACTGCAGTCTTATATCCTCTAGGTCCATCTTGCACTCGAGAAAGACACATGCCCTCCGTCCTCATCTAGACGGTAATACAACGAACATCTAGTGTCTAAATACATTCCCCTCTTAAAACTTGATCTGTACGACAAACTATCATGAGCCAAGCACTATACCGATTACCGAGGGCTTCACTTTATCCAGACCTGCAATATGTGAGATATAGTTCCACTTAAACTGTTGTTCAGGTTCTACGTTTCTCTCATATACAGTTCATACGATGATCGAACCGGAATAAGCCATTCTTGTCCTAGTGGCAACGTTTCTTCTTTCACCAAAGTGACATCTTCCTCCCGAAACAGATCGTGGATTAGCTGCTCATCGCAACTGCTGGAGCTCGGGTCAATATGTTCGGGCACCCACTGCAGCAGATCTGGCGCGTGAGAAGTAAGGTCATAGCCCAGCGTTAAATTAATGACGCCAATGACGAAAGATACAAAATGCTGAACTAGCTTACAAACACCTCCACACACAAACAGAAGATCAAGCCAAAGGCTTATATAAAGAAACTAGTGATAGCAGAACTACAAGCAAGCTGGGTCAGGAGCAACAAGAGGCATGAAGAGACGACTTGGAGAGACGAAGACGCCGACGAGGTAGAGCACAACCAGACTGACAGGGCAACGCCGCCCGGTCCAGTCTCTGTCACCAAAGGGACCCCTATCCCAGGCCAACACGAGACACCGGCGTCGGTGGGCTAGAGCTCACCTTAGAACTCAAGCCGACGCACCAACGGACGCTGCACCCCGCTGAGATGGGCACAACCAAAAAAGCACACTCCGGCTCCGACAAACCACCGTCACCACCACCAAACCACCACCGGAGGAGTGGCAAACCATGGACTCCAGAAGGCGACGCCTTCAGGAAGGAAGCGGCACCGAAGTTCCGTCGTCGCCCAGTCAAGGACCTAAGGTTTTCACCTAGAGCATCGGGGGAGAGCAGGATAGTCGCGACGTCTCCTTCAAGAAGGTAACGGCGCCCGTAGGCATCGCCGCCGTCGGCCAAGGCACCTGGCAGATTTTCACCCCGACATACACCCCGCCTCCAAAACCGAGTGTGGTAAGCTGTCGAGATGGCTACCGAACCACATCCACCGTCACCACTCGCCAGTCATCACGCCGTACTAGCGGCCATGACCACCAGACAGCACCAGAGCCACGAACCCTACCTCGGCGCCGCGACTACCACCACCCGGGGCCGCCGCCCCGGCATCCAACCTCCACGCACATCCCAACCAATCTAGCGAAAATAGCCACATCAGCTACCGGAGGCAAACATCGACCACCGCGACTTCGATCTGGCCCGTCGGCAGCAGCAACCACCAGATCCAGCCCGGATCCAGCGAACAAACCCCGTGGTGGAGCACCAACTCCATATCCATGAGTAGACGGCGGTGGCCATGGCCAGCCCGAGCAGGCCCAGGGCCCCTACCCTGGCCTCAAGCTCGATGGCGTGAGACCACACCTCGCTCAGGGGAGCCACCGCCTCGAAGCCCGATGGAATCGTCGGCCAGCAGGTCGACTGTGGCCGGATCCGCAACCAGCAGCATTGTGGGGTCTCCGGCTTGACGAAGCTAGGCGCGAGGAGAAGCCCCCCCCCCCTCGCCGCCTCCGCCGCGCGAGCAAAGCCCGGTGATACGTCTCAAACGTATCTATAATTTTTGATGTTCCCTATATGATTTATACCAATTGCTACATGTTTTATATACACTTCATATCATTTTTATGAATTTTATGGGACTAACCTATTAACAAGATGCCACAGTGTCAGTTCCTGTTTTCTGTTATCTTTTTGTTTCAGAAAAGCTAGTCGGGAAATATTCTCGGAATTGGACGAAAATCAATGAGGTGGAGTTTTACACCGACACGAAGATGAAGTCCGAAGGGCGATCGAAGAGGCGCCCCGGGGACCAAGACGCCACCTAGGCACAAAGTTCGGAAGGGTTCTGAAGCTCTTCCCGGCACCCTGCCGGAGGAGAAGATCGTCGCCAGAGGGCTCTACATCACCATGCCCGCCTCCGGACAGATGCGTGAGTAGTTCATCCTTGGACTACGGGTCCATAGCACTAGCTAGATGGTTGTCTCTCCACTTTGTGCTATCATGTTTAGATCTTGTGAGCTGCTTAACATGATCAAGATCATCTGATCTTATTGTAATGCTACATGTTGTGTTTACTGGGATCCGATGAATTGTGTAGTTATGATTAAGTTGTTCATCTATTTATCTACTGTTTTATATATGTTCTTGCATGCTCTCCGATGCTGGTAGATGCTTTGGCCAAGTAGATGCTAGTGTCTCCAAGAGGGAGTATTTATGCTAGATAGTGGGTTCATGCCTCTAGTAATCTAGGCTCGAATGACAGAAACGACTAAGGTTGTGGATGTGCTGTTGCCACTAGGGAGAAAATAACTTTGCTTTGCTTATATGCGTTGTTTATATGTCATATGCATTGTTTACATTACACACCTTGCTTAATGCAATTATCCATTGCTTGCAACTTAATACTCGCGAGAGACACGGATGTTATCTCGGGAGTGGATTTTTAGTCATAGATGCAGCTGGTAAGCGGTCTATGTATTATGTTGTAATGGCAAATAAATAATACACTGTACATCTTGTCATAATATGCATTGTCATGCTCTTGCCATTTGTCAATTGCCCAGCTATAATTTGTTTACCCAACATGCATGCTATCTTTTATGGAGAGACACCACTAGTGAACTGTGGACCCCGGTCCATTCTTTTACACTAATAAAACCACCGTTTCCACCACGCTCTACAATCATTTGTTCACTGTTCCTTTTTGCATTTATATTTATTCTCCACACTATACGTTTAATCCTCTGTATTCAGCAAGCCGGGAAGATTGACAACCTTCCTATTTCGTTGGGGGCAAAGTACTTTGATTGTTTGTGTGCAGGTCCGCGTTGATCTACAAGCGCCAGAGTAGATTGACACCGTGTTGAAGCTCTTCCACCTCCTACTGGTTCGATAACCTTGGTAGATTTCAAGGGAAAATTGTTGCTGCACTACTTCATACCTTCCTCTTGGGGTCTCCCAACGAGCGTGTGTTTTCACGTCATCACCCGGCAACGGCCGGCGGCGGCGGCGAGGAAGTAGCACGAAGGGAGGGAGAGAAGTGGCGGCACCAGGGTTCGCCTCCCATGTCGCCAGAGGTGGACGACGCGGGGGCCAAGCGTTCGACTTGTGTTGCTCAGATCTGGCAGCGATATGGATCAGACTGTATATTGACACTGCAACCATCCCCAATTCTACATATTACACCTTGTTAAGCAGCTCTAGCCCCTTTAAAATTCTACACCTGTCGCTCTCCTTTAAAATGTATATTGTGCGGCCAGGCCAGAGGGCCTTGTGTGCTCCTACTGCCGCGTCCGGTCGACAACTGCCTACGGTGGTGGAGAACGGTCTCCTTCGGATGGCCGTGCTGCTGCAGCTCTCTAGTTTCTACTGTTCGTACCCCGCCACATAGGTCACATGATGAGCCTCGCTACACGGGCGTCAGTCCGCGGACGCCGGGGCGGCGGCCCTAGAAGGTGAACCACACGAGGGTCTTGGCGGCAGGGCGGTGGTGATGGCCCATCTCTTTGGACCGTGTGGGTGGCAAGGAATGGTTGTTGGGGTATCCTGTTGTTGGCGGCGACAGCTTTGTCAGCGCCCAGATCGTGTGTGGAAGCTCGGCTCGGGGACCGTCGGGGGTTTGAGATACCTAGTGCTGGGAGGGTTTCTCCTAGCGAAAGTTCAGCGCTCCTGTGCAAACGACGGCGGCGCTTGCGGGTGTCGTTACACTCTTGAGGTCGTCGTTGTGGCTACTCTCTCCGCACTAGTGCTCCGGGTGAAAACCTGCACTAGGGCTCCGGGTGAAAACCCTAGACCTTGTGGTCTCGATGTCGGCTGCGCTGAATGCGTCGTTACTCCTTGGGGGCGGTGTCGTGGAGCTCTGGTTTCCTTGATCTCGATGGCGTCTTCGGTGGCAAGCTTGATGCTTTCTAGTTTTTTCTTGTTTATTTTTTATCTGCTTGTAAGAGGTTTCCTCATCACTATGTATCGTTTAGACCGTTGGGCTTTATTTATAAAGCGGGGCGCAACCCTGTTTCGAGAGAGAAATGCTACACCAGGTATCACGATTGATTGTTTGCCCTGAGCACACCACACTCCGCTGAAGCACATGTTGCACATATCATGCACTCTCTTCATTAGCTTTGAGAAGTACCAACGAATCATTTTGTCGGAGGCCATGTTGCTTACGTGCATATTTGAGTAGTGTAATCAGAACAAAATGCAAACAATGATATGGCCAGGAACCACCTTGTTTTATAGAACTATAAATAAATAAATTACCTGTAATCAATTGTATACAACCTTTTCTTGTCTCTGTCCTACTCTCCTTCAAAATTGTAATTACCTATTTAACAAACCACAAAGACAATAATTAACAAAAATAAGAAAATTAAATAATCCAGTATAGAAATTCAAACACAACTTCACGATGCAGCGTCATATCAACTTTATCAGTTTGTAAACTCAAATAGCATGAAGATGCCCATAGGTGCATTTAGAAACTAAGTTAGGTTCAATTGTGGAAGGGAAATTTCCTTTTGCATATTTCTACTCACCTCAGGAACTCATTTGAGCTGTTTATTTGAATAGACAAAATGTTAAGACGATTTCTACGAAAGAAAAAAGATATACAGTAGATTTTTATATTTGACATTCTTCTTTAAGTTCCCCAAGCTGATAGATTTTTGAGTTAATTAATTCCTTTGTTCATTCTTCTTTCTTCCCTATAGAAAATTTAAAAAAATCATTTTACTAGTTGAAATAGACATATATCGGAAGTAATAAGCATGTATGGTAATGTATCCAATGAATTTACTTACATATTGTCAAGTAGTTTGCACATCCCTGACAATAGAGATGCCCTTTATGGCAAGATGGTCTCCACTCTCCGACGGTTACGTATCAACCAAATTCCTTTTGATATTTGAAATCGTTGATGGACATGTAACCGTTGTTCAATCATTATAGCAGAAAAGGAGTGCAAGAAACTAAAGTAAACAATGCCATGAAAACTATAATGTAAGAGTTGCGTAGTATATTTGTTACTTACTATGTTCCAGCAACCCATCTTTTGTTTGCTTGCTGTTGCTCTCGACCTAAGATCCTTGCAAGGTCGAATTTTGAAATCATGTGATTCCTTTTCTTGTCCCACAAGATGTTAGTTGTTTTAAGATCTATATAAATTATCTTTATACTTATATCTTGGTGGATATACATAAGTCCTTTTGTGACCCCCTTGATTATATTGAATCTAGTCGTCCAGTCTAGTAATGATTATCTTGTAGCATCTTCAAATGTCAATATCAAATGAAGCATAAGTTAGTAAAAAGAATATACTTTGCTAGTGAAATATGTTCAAGTGATTAGAATGTAATTAAATGAAGGAATCCAAGATCTTCTTGGGCAAGTATTCATATATGATAAGCTTCTCCCACTTATGAATGTAATAACCAGTAACTCGGACAAGGTTACAATGTTGCAATTTGGCAATTAGATTCACTTCATTTTCAAACTTCATCGTACCTTTTTCAGACTTAACCCTAGGCCTTTGATGGAAAATTCATCGTCATTTCCTAATATACCCATACGATATATCAAGGGGGCCCACTGCCCCCCCCATGGTTTTATATATTTGCTGAAGTTTTTTCTCACAAGGTTTAGAGTTGGAAATTTTGAGCCTTTTGTCCCCGTGGCAAAGATATTTTGTGTTTTGCCCCAGAGTTTACTAGCAAGCTCTGCCAGTGATGTGCTATATGGTTTGTCGCTAGTCGAATCGCATTACCTTACACTAACACTAACATGACTGATGTCATGAGTGGCCTTTCACCTGCCTGGCCTTGAGTGCACAAGAGACCTGTTCGAATAGACCGTACAACTTCATCAAGTGTACAACTAGGGACAACAGAGAAGAGTCCAAAAATTCTAATGCCTTTCCATGTTTCCACCACTCGCAAGCCCGAGACAATAAAATTATTATCAAGTTGCTATATTTTAACTTGGACTATTGAAATTTTGTGGATTCATAAACACTTACATAATTTATAAGGTTGTAGTTTGAGGATCGTGATGACTTGATATCCCATCCACTTATAATCTCCAACAGACGGACACCGAAGATGTCAGATTTTTCCGATTAGTCACCCTCCATTTCATATCCAGGCGACATGTAACCGTTGTTCAATCATTATAACAGAAAAGAGTGCAAGAAACTAAATTAAACAATGCCAGGAAAACTATAATGCAAGAGTTGCATAGTATATTTGTTGCTTACTATGTTCCAGCAACCCATCTTTTGTTTGCTTGCTGCTGCTCTCGACCTAAGATCCTTGCAAGGTCGAATTTTGAAATCATGTGATTCCTTTACTTGTTCAACAAGATGTTAGCTGTTTTAAGATCTATATAAATTATCTTTATACATGAATCTTGGTGGATATACATAAGTCCTTTTGCGACCCCCTTGATTATATTGAATCTAGTCGTCCAGTCTAGTAATGATTATCTTGTAGCATCTTCAAATGTCAATATCAAATGAAGCATAAGTTAGTAAAAAGAATATACTTTGCTAGTGAAATATGTTCAAGTGATCAGAACGTAAATAAATGAAGGAATCCAAGATCTTCTTGGGCAAGTATTCATATATGATAAGCTTCTCCCATTTGTGAATGCAGTAACCAGTAACTCAGACAAGGTTACAATGTTGCAATTTGGCAATTAAATTCATTTCATTTTCAAACTTCATCGTACCTTTTTCAGACTTAACCCTAGGCCTTTGATGGAAAATTCATCGTCACTTCCTAATATACCCATAAGATATATTAAGGGGGGCCATTGCCCCCCCCCCCATGGTTTTATATATTTGATGAAGTTTTTTCTCACAAGGTTTAGAGTTGGAAATTTTGAGCCTTTTGTCCCCGTGGCAATGATATTTTGTGTTTTGCCCCCAGAGTTTACTGGCAAGCTCTGCCAGTGATGTGTTGTACGGTTTGTCACTAGTTGAATCACATTACCTTACACTAACACTAACATGACTGATGTCATGAGTGGCCTTTCACCTGCCTGGCCTTGAGTGCACAAGAGACCTGTTCGAATAGACCGTACAACTTCATCAAGTGTACAACTAGGGACAACTGAGAAGAGTCCAAAAATTCTAATGCCTTTCCATCTTTCCACCACTCGCAAGCCCGAGACAATAAAATTATTATCAAGTTGCTATATTCTAACTTGGACTACTGAAATTTTGTGAATTCATAAACACTTACATAATTTATAAGGTTGTAGTTTGTGAATCGTGATGACTTGATATCCAATCCACTTATAATCTCCACCAGAAGGACACCGAAGATGTCAGATTTTTCCGAAAAGTCACCCTTCATTTCATATCCAGGCGACATGTAACCGTTGTTCAATCATTATAACAAAAAGGAGTGCAAGAAACTAAATTAAACAATTCCATGCAAACTTTAATGTAAGAGTTGCATAGTATATTGGTTACTTACTATATCCCATCAACCCATCTTGTGTTTTCTTGCAGCTGCTCTCGACCAAATATCCTTGCGAGGTCAAAATTTGAAATCATGTGATTCCTTTTCTTGTCCAACAGGATGTTTGCTGCTTTGAGATCTCTATAAATTATCTTTATACATGAATCTTGGTGGATATACACATAAGTCCTTTTGTGGCCTCCTTGATTATATTGAATCTAGTCAACCAGTCAAGTAATGATTATCTTGTAGTGTCTTCAAATGTCAGTATGAAATGAAGCATAAGTTAGTTAAGACAATATACTTTGCGAGTGAAATAAGTTCAAGTGATAAGAACGTACCATAAATGAAGGAATCCATGATCTTCTTGGGTAAGTATTCATATATGATAAACTTCTTCTATACATTAATGCAATAACCAATAACTCGGACAAGATTACAATGTTGCAATCTGGCAATTAGATTCACTTTATTTTCAAACTCCGTCGTACCTTGTTCAGACTTAACCTTAGGCCTTTTGACGAAAATTTCTCGTCATTTCCCAGTATACCCATGTAGACTTTGCCAAAACCTCCTTCTGCAATCACATTTGAATCAGAAAATTGGCCGTTGCAACAAGTATGGTTTGAAACTGGAAAAACGCAAATCTAGATTTTCATTGCCATATCGTCTCTTTTGGATTCCTTTTTTTTTGTTGGACTACGGATCAATACATTTCTACTTTAACACTCACTTAGATAAATAATATTCAAACTTTAAAACACGAGATCTTGTGTAGTTACCTCTGTATTTTAAGACAACAATGCATATGAGTATTCCTAGACCTGCTACACGTGGTACTATAATCTTTATCAGGTTGCTTTTCTTTCGTCCTGCAAATAAGTATCCCATTAATTTGTTATAATTTACTAAGCCACTTCTTTTCAAGAGGAGCAACAATTATTAAAAAAATAGTGATGATGAAGATGATGACGATGACGATGATGATAATGATGATGATGATGAGGAGGAGGAGGAGGAGGAGAAGAAGGAGGAGGGGATCACATCCCCGCATCTTCAAATCAAGGGAGGAAGATGGGATAGGAGGAGGATGAGCGCGCTACACGATCTTTTTCAGTCGGATGAAATGTGCTAAGAATTGAGCGCGACCCTGCTCTTTTCTTCTGGTCCAGTCGCCACTTCTAATGTTGGAGCATGTTGGTCCAACGATGAGAGCGTGTAAGATACGCTGATTCCTTATTAATCATTCAAAGATTGATATGGGACAATACCAGTCCGATGAAGAAGTAAAAGGGTCGTCAGGAACTACTCGTATTAATTTCTTACTAGCTATATATATGTGCGTTGCAACAGGAGAACAAATAAACATATAGCCATCATGATATTATGTCTCACCTAGGGGTGTGTTGAGCATTTTTTCTACACATTGCGATGGCAGGTTGATGCGGTTAATGCCAGAACAATGGATTTGCAATCGACATCTATACCCTCCGATCAAGATATCTCCACTAAGTACAGAAACATAAACTAGAGCCGGCCCAGAGAGTCATCTCAGCCAGTTAAACTGTCCGTCTCTGCGCGGGGGTCTCTAATGTACGCTTCATTAGAGCTGGTTCACTGGGACCGGCTGTAATGAGCTCGTCCCTTAGACGGCCGGGAGAATCAGTCGTCTCCAATATTGAGACGGCCAACAGAAACACCCATCGGTGATCGTGACTAATCAGCGACGTATATAATGGCTGGTTGTCGCATGGTACCCGTGGGGTCTGACATTGCCCTCCGGCCATAATATACGTTGCCTCCGGGTATAAATCTGGGGGGGGGGGGGGGGGGGTCCAACTTTGTGAAGCAAAACAGAATAATTAACAGATCATCACCACCAGGGAATCAGTCCCCTGTTCCATTCACAGAAGCAATTCACATAAAGAAAGTTTAACTCAACGTAGCTACAACAAAATATTTAATATTTCGATTTCACCAAACCCCACATGCATGTAATTAAACAAGTACTAATATACTAGATGATCTGCATCTCAATGATGACTTCAAAGCTGAGGTCATTGGCTTTTCTAAGAATGATCAGCATAGGTTAATCAACCTTAAAGTTCTTGCCTTCGAGTAAATTCTTCCATGCCGGCTTGCTAAAGACAATGCGGTCGTCAGTTTTCGTGGTGTACGTTATGATGGTGACAACCCCTGCTGTTCCAAGTCATAGTCCAGCATTGCCTTTAGTCGGTAGGCCAGCCTCTTCTACTATCGTCTTAGATAGTTTCTGCGCATGTAAAGAGACAACATAACTATGTAGACATATGTACATATGTACATTGAAGAGGTAAAGAGGCATGATAGTGTTCGTTACCATATCATGTTGGTTCAGATTTGTGCTCGTCAAACGAGTGACAAAAGGAACCCCAACATAGTTAGCTCTTTGGGGTAGAAGCGGAAGGAGGCGGTACTTCTCATGGTTCTTGAAATGGACTCTTTGGGCAACTATGTAACTATCCTCTTTTTCACTCTCTTAATCCTCATCAGAATTACTGTCAGAAGAATTCTCGTCAGTGTCCTCTGCGTTTTTGCCAAAGTCCGTAATGAAAACAGAGATCTTTGGGTTTGGGCCGGTCATGCTAAAAACTAGCATGCCTCCTACCCTGAGATTGTTCAGCTTGATCAACTGTTCCCATCCTTTGCCATACAAGCGAGTCTTGCTATGTTTGTTTTTCACATGAATTTTGTATGTGCCCCGAAGAGAACGAAAAACCAAACTTTTGCATACTAAGTCGAAGTCTTGCTTGGCATAGCATGGTACAATCTGTGCAGCAGCAAAAGCAAAACATAAATTAGGTATATTCTGATATGAACACAAAGACAGTACAAATATTTGATGTGGAACAAGAATTTCTTTCTTACCACTGACTTCCGGTGGCACTCTTGCAGATAAACAATGAAGGATCCAGTGTAGTTCATGCCTGCGCATTCATTTTTTGCATACTTGGCATGCCATATGTATCCTGCTCATTAATTAGTTAAAATAAACAGGAACCACAACATGTGCATACAAATTCTAAAATGCATATTACTGCATGTTCAAACAACATGGTACATATTCAAATAACAAATTCGGTTACTAGTTAGAAAAAGTTGATGTTCAGCCCGAGCAGCCAGAATTTAACATTTCAGATAACGAAACTAAACATAATCGAAACAGATCCTTGGCGGCAATTCGTCGTAGTTCATGTAGCTAGTACTCTTGACGCCAGCTGGTTGTCGTCCAGAGCAGCGCCGCCGGTCTGCACACCTTGCTCGGCTTGAAGCATTGTCTTGTCAGCCCGAGCGACGAGGACATCAGCTCGAGCAGCCGCGGCATCATCCCGATCTGCCGCGACATCAGCCCGAGCGGACGCGCCAGCCGCGGCTTCAGTCCTTCGGTCACCTGCTGCGACATCAGCCCGAACGGCTGTGACATCAGCCCGAGCGGAGAGGATATCAGTCCGAGCGGCCGCAATATCATTCCGAGCGGCCGCAACATCAAGCCGAGCGGCCGCGATATCAGCCCGAGCGGACGCGACGACATGAGCAGCCTTGGCTTCAGCAGCCCGAACCTCTGCGGCATCGGCCAGAGCGGACGCGATGACCAGAGCAGTCGCGGCTTCAGCAGCCCGAACCTCCGCGGCATCGGCCCGATCGGAGAGGACATTAGCACGAGTGCGCGCGACCTCAACCCGAGCATCCACCCGTGCGGCAAATCTGGCCGCCTGGGAGCCGCGCCGGCCACCTCTGCCGCGCATGTGGCCGACCATCAATCTGAAGTAAAGGGGAAGATCTAAGCTAGAGGAGGCGGCTCGGAGAAGATCTAACCTACCAGAGCGGCGGAGCGGAGGTATCAGATAAGATCTAAGCAACCAGAGAGCAGTGGAGCGGAGCGGGTCAGAGGAAGAACGCACCTGAGCTGGGGATTGAGAGCGACGAGGAACGGCGGCTGGCGGTGAGCAGAAGGGCACCGATGGGGAACTGTGAGGGGGCGGGGAAATGGGGAATGGGGAACAGGGCGGCGGCGAGAGGGTCAGGGTCGAGATAGGGTTTGAGTTGCGTGGCAGCAATGGGGAAAATCCCCCGCCCTCTCCCCCTTAATTTTGAGCCAAAAAAATTGGCCTTTGCCGCCAACATTCCCTCTTCGGACCTTACGTATATGTTCGGTCACTCCAGATTTTGCTCTAATCATATAAAAAATCAAACAAATAAGAAAATATGTTATAAATTTTAAATAAGGTTTGTGTATCCTTTGTACTGTTCATTTAAGTTGATATACAATAATTTTGGAATATAGTGAAGAGATTATATGATGTAGTATACAAGCATTGGAGTTTATACTCAAAGGTGGGATGAATCGGCAGGGACATTGTACTCGTCACAATAGAACTTCAGTGCATTTTTTTTGGAATTGCGTAACACAATTACGACAGGCTGTAGGTATCATGTGATAAACACATAGCAAGTTTCAAGATTTTCTGACATGTTTTACGTATTATATGAAAACATTCCATTAAAAAGCCAATAAATCAATTAAATGCAAGAACGGCAGATATTCAATTTAAAAACTCCCCCAAAAATCACAGTACCAACATTTTGTGATAAGTATCATTATAAAATTCAATAATAACATTTTAAATAACTACTAATACACGAACATCGTTTTAGGGCAAACTCGGAGTGTGTCCGGACCCTCCGGATATTGGTCTATCAAAATATGACCTAGTTAGCTACAAATATTTTATAATTAAGTATTTACTACAACACATGTACTGATATCATTTAGTGCAAGATGATACATATTTACATAGGTAAAAAAATGGCATGTAAATTATCACTTCAAAATTTTGCGTATATATCTAAATGCAAAAAAAAAATTGTTGATTCCAATGCATCATTTCAATGGATGGGACAACTCATTATTATCGTTTAATCGATAATAATAAGTTGCCAGACCCACAGAATTACTAGATCAGAACCAACAATTATATATATGCAACACCTAAATTACAAGCATGGGGACTCGAACTTGGGTGGGCAAGGAAGACATCAACATCTCCTTGCCACTAGGCTAAGCCTATGTTTGCGACAAAACTCCAACCGGTAGATATGTATATTAAAGTTAGAATGCACAGAGCCATACTTTTTTTTGAAACTGCGTAATACAATTACCACAGCATGTAGGTATCATATGATAAACACATAGCAAGTTTCAAGATTTTCAATAATAACATTTTAAGGAACTATTAATACACGAACATCGTTTTAGGGCAAACTTGGTGTGTGTCTGGACCTTCTGGATATTTCTCTATCAAAATATGAGCTAGCTAGTTACAAATATTTTATAATTAAGTAGTTACTACAACACATTAATATAGGTAAAAAATAGCATGTAAATTGAAAATAATTAATAAAAGGGTAAAAATTTGTGTATATATATTTGGAAAACAAAATAAGTTTGGTTGCAATGCAACAGTTCGATGGATGCGACAACCCACTATCATCGACTACTAATTAATCGATAATAGTGAATTGCCAGAGCCACGGGACTGCAGGATAACAACCTTTTTATATGCAACACCGAAATTGCGAGCGTGGGGACTCAAACTTGGGTGGGCAAGGAAGGCATCAACATCCCCTTGCCACTAGGCTAAGCCTATGTTTGCGACAAAACTCTCACAGTTAAATATATATTATAATTGGAATGCACGCGAGCCATGAATGCACATTAGCAGGGCTAGAACTTCCGGCCGGCAGGCGCGCAGCTTAGGGCTAGCTAGCTCTGCATCGATGCCGGTACACGCGCGCATGCCTGCACGGTGCGCTGCTCCCGTGTATGCAGGCTGTGCAGCGTGCACATGTCTGGCGCGTCGTTGTATCGGTGTATGAGCGCGCGCACTCGCCTGCCCACTGGGTCGAAGCGTGGCGCCCTGTCGTTCATGTCCGGTCGAGCTGCGCGTGCTGCCGTGCGCCCCGTGCATGCGCACCATGGCGCGTTCTGCATCGCGGTCTCTGCAGCCACGCGCCTGCTCGCTCACAGCGCGCGCATCTCATGTCGTCGGAGAGCGAGCTTAATTAATGGCCTGGCTTGATCAGCGCACTCGCCAGAGGAAAGTTATGACTACACGCCGCGCCGCCGCGCCTATACATCTCCCCCTCGCGCGCCGCTATATATTTCGATCCCGTGGCTAGCAGCGCGCTCAATACTCTTGTCCGCGTGCCTCTCCTCTGCTTTCGGTCGATCTCTCTCCCACATCGAAAAAGAGATCTAGAGATCGAGCTCGACGCCGCCAACAATGGCTTGGAACACCATCGAGGTTGTCGGCGAGACTCCTCTGCAGGCCGCGCACCCGGTGGAGTTCCTCGGCACCGCTGCCTATGGTCGCGGGAATGTGCTCCAGTTCTTCGCCATCGGTGGATACGTCACCGCATGGCGCGCGGCTCACATGATCATGCAATCGGTGTACAGCGATCATCACATGTACAAGGTCGATCCTGGCGCGGATGGCAGCGGGGTCTACGTCCGTCTCTACGATTCACCCATGGCAGCAAACATGCATGGCGACGTCTTCTGGGTGAGGGATACCCTCGTCTGCTGCGTCCAGGTCAACCCGGAGCTCCTCCATGACGCGAGACTCCCACCGGTGTACCCGATTATCCGTGTCCTCCATCGCGGCGCCTAGAGCTAGATCTGAACTGATGTGTGTAGCGCTTTGCTGTCGACATCGCGTGTTTGTACTGCGCCGTGTAGGCCCTCGATCGATCTGTAGCTGCTTCTATGACTCTGTTTCTGCTATATGTAATGGTGTCAATCGTTATCTCTGTTTTATTATTTTTGGTGGTTTATAAATTGTCCAAACTGTTGTCACTATTAGAAGAACAGAGCAAAAGTAGCGTAGTGCTGAAACTGAACTCTTCTAAATTCAGCCACAAACTGTTTACTAGCGACGGACGCCCATCACGACCGCCTAAAAGTACTCTGCGCCGGTCAGATATCCAAGCCCTCGCAAATGGAAATACATTGGCGACGGTCAGAAAGATTAACCGACGCAGGTGTTATCAAAGACGAACATAAAATTCCAGCCGGCCGAGGTGTTTTGTCCCAAACGGCTGTTTTTCTTTTTGGTTTGACCGACTCTAGGTCCCGTCAGCCATGTGAGGTTATGTACTAGTGTTCATCTATTTTGTGCCTTGTGTGGAACCATATACTCTCTCCTTTTTATATTTATCCTACATTTTCGGTCTTGTCAAAGTCAAACATTATTTTTTACAAAGTTTGACCAAGTATATATTAACAATGATCAACATATATGAATACATCCATATAATATGTAAATATTTTTTATGATGATTCTGATAATACTATTTATATCATATATTTAGAACCTTTTCCTATATATTTAATCAAAGTTTATGAAATTTGACTTCCACTAAACCCAGAATGCGGGTAAATAAAAACATAGAGTATTTAGATGACATTGTTGTTAGTGCTGAATTACAAACGACCAGTATTTCTCCGATACTTGAGAAATACTAGCAAAACATATTTTCTCAATTCTATATGATTATATTGGTTTAATTTTGAACCAAACGCCAAACTTGCTAAAGAGAGACCCCTCAACCAAAACCATCTAGAGTTTGGAACATTGCCGCAGTTTAGATCGATAGCATAATTTCGAGTAGTTCACAATCTATTGAGAGCTTAAGATATACTATCTCCATTCCAAATTAGTTGATTTAGATTTATTCAAATTCAGATTTATCTACACATTAAAACACGTTCATATGTTTTTTTTGGACGGAAGGAGTATTTCTTCGAGATTACAGAGTACATTTCGGCAATCCAACTAGCCTGCTTTGTGACTGGGATGACGGATAACTGAATCCGCCGTGGTTGTAAAGCGCGCGCCGCCTGGGTGCATCTGCACCTGCTACCCGTTATGGATTTTCGGCGCCAGAGGCAGCGTTTTGGGTAGTAGGTGTAGATGCACCTATTATGTAAAATGTTACCGTCATAGGCGCATAATTGATCTACCGAGAACAAATCAATCATAGCAGGATGACAACACCGAGATTTGTTAATGCAGTTCGGCGAACTCGCCTACATCTACGGGGCATGAATACATGCGCTCCTCCCCATTGATACCGCAACCTTAGCCACCCTAGGCGCCGGCACAAGCTGCCGGCTCCCCCTGCGTGCATGTTGCTATCAAGTCGTCATGGGTTACATCGTGTGGTGCCCCCTCATTATATGATCTCAGGGTACAAGAATTTGACTCGAATACTACTCGTAACCTATTCACACCTAATACAACTCCAAGTCCAAACGTAACCCAACTCGTACATAATATTCGACATAAACACAACAAACTCCACCTTGGCGAATATTCTCCACCACTTTGAATTCGCCAATGCGTCAACCCTCCATGTACTCTGGACTTGAGTTGTCTTCCATGAGTTTCGCTGCAACTCTCAGACTCCATGTGACTCTACCTGCAACTGTAGTCCATTCTTCCCGTTTCAACATCATCACACACCGATCACTGATATGCGTGAAAATGCTTCCAACTTGAAGGAATTTCACCGTCGCCGTTTAGTCAACCTGAGTCAAATTCACAGTCGTCTCATCCTGGATAGTCTTCTACATGTCCCACAACTGTAGCACTCCGCCTCCTTCAATATCTAGCCATCCGCACGTTGCCATGTGCAATGAGCATCTCAGAATATACGGTCATGTACTCTCCAAGCTTCCGACATTTCAAACTTTCCAACACTTTCCTAGATTCCCTATGGCCGACTCTTGTCCATCACTTGGTGCCGATCCCGATAGACCCAGTCACCAACTTGAATCCGGTACTCGCCAACACTACGTCAGCACCCCTTGCACACATGTCCGACCGCTTGTGCACTGGTCTGTCGCCGTGTCCCGTGCTTACCGCACGCCTCGCCGCTATTACCGCGTCGAGCATCCGCAATCTTGGCCAAGATCTATTGGGTCACGCACCCACACCACCTCAGGCCCCACTGTAGACAACCACCATTCATACCCGACCGTTGCTGAGTTCCACGTATCTCTCGAACCCTAAAGTCTAGTCCGACCAATGTGCTTCTCGCCTTCCCGCTGACTATGCTTTGACTCTGCGCATGCTTACGTCGTATCCCCTCCATCAGCCGAGTGGAATCTTCCCCCAGAGACTCCAGCTCCACCTTCAATATGACTCCATGGTAGATGATCAGTCCACCCCACGCCCCGTCGATCTCAAGGTCTCACGTGTGCACCATCTTGAATCAACCCCGCGTTATCGCATGTCGAAGCACGCATACCCATGCGTCGCGTGTTACCACGCCACAGAATCCAGACACCATCAGCCCTCACGCTCCTATGTCATTGTCGCCGATCTTCATCGTATTCTGTCCGACCGACATCCCGTCGATCCGTCAGACTGTCCAGTCCAACCCAGTCGAACATATCCGACTGCACGACGCACTTCAGACTCCACGAGCCTTATAGACACGTCGCCCCTCGCCACATCCAGTCCATCTTGATCAACTTGACACCATGCTACACCACCAAGCGTATCCTACGCTCAAACACATGTATCAAAACAGATCAAAATATCTATTGATCAAACCTGCCAATTCCCGTCGATCTTCCCGTGAACTTGCGACTCGGCATCTTGTATATACCGCAGCCATCCCGTACGCCACCTGTGACCGAGAAAAAAACAGAAAATAACACCTCTGGTGCCTTGTGTGTGTCCATTGCATGACACAAACTCCCATATGAACCAGATCTTCCTTTTCCTTTCCTTTCTCAAGCTAGCTTCCGATGGCATGCACATACATCTGACGCGTATCTTTTTTTTTCCTTCTAAACAAATCTCATGCATGCATGCTTCCGATCGATCAGACTCCTGCGTACACAACGCCCGGCTTGCGAGCACGATGCCTGCACGGCTCACCAGCGCCTCGCGCTGCCTCTTGTAGCTGGACCTTACCGCGTAATCCCTGCACCTGGACCTGCCCATGTGGGCCTTGGCCCTCCTGGACATAGACTGCGCCTCCAGCCCACAGGTTGCACGCGCGATGTTTGCCGCTGGCCTGCTCGCCCGTCGCGTGCTAAAACGCATAGGCCGGCGTTCCGTCAAGTTGGATCGATCCGCTCAATCCGATCTCGCCGACACATTACGCCGTCACGATCCGATCTCTTCGCACATGCACTGCTGCTTCCCGATTGCTTCCATACCGCCGGCACTTTCGATCTTCCGGCACTGTCCCTCGGACGCCTATCTTCTTGACGAACGAAACCGACAAATCGAATCGGCAGCTCTCTAGATCAAATTTCGTGGCCTTTAATCTTGTTCTGATATCAATTGTTACCGTCATAGGCGCATAATTAATCTACCGGAACAAAGCAATCGCAGCACGATGACGATACCGAGATTTGTTAACGCAGTTCGGGGAACTCGGCTACATCTGCGGGGCATAACTACATGCGCTCCTCCCCATTGATACCGCAATCTTGACCACCTGGGCGCCGGCACAAGGCACCGGCTCCCCCTACGTGCCTGTTGCTATCAAGTCGTCATGTGTTACATCGTGTGGTGCCCCCTCATTATATGGGAGGCCCAGGGTACAAGAGTTCAACTCGAATACTATTCGTAACCTATTCACAACTAATACAACTCCAAGTCCAAACGTAACCCAACTCGTACATAATATTCGACACAAACACAACATAAAACATTTTTAATGTTTTTTCAAAATGTCCAAAAATTATAGAGAAAATTCGGATACACATTAGAACATTTTGTGTTAGCACAAAAAATGTCGTGGAGAAAAAATATTTTTTTATAACCTGTGCAAAAACGATAAAAAATATCTCGTATAAAATCATTTTAGAGCGTCCGGATTTGTCTTTTTTGCACAGGTCACAAAACATTTTTTTTTCACGTAACACTTTACATAAAATGGCTTGAACTATATACGAAATTTTTATTTTGATTTTTTTGACATTTTAAAATTTGTTTATCGGGCAGTAGGTGTATCTACACCTGCTACCCATTATGAATTTCCGGCGCCGCCTTCTCTTCTTTTCCTTTCTCTTTTTGCTTACCTCGTCAAACCTCGAAAGGATTGCGTTCACTTGGCAGTGTTCAAAGACCAAAAGCACGTCGAGATTTAGATTTAACAGGTGCAACTGCTGCTATAATTTTTTTTACGAGAAACTTCTAATCTATTCATCAACTGTCAAGCCAGTAAAAAAAATCTAGAAACAACAAAAATTACAAACATCAAAGCACATCCCCGTGCCGGACCCCCAACCGGCCGGAGCGGCTGCAAGTTCGAACAACAAACAACACCCCGTGCCGGGCCTCCGGCTGGAGCAGTCAATGCGCAGCACTGCCGTTTCGCCACTGCTCCGGCCGATCCCGGTCAAACTGTTCTTGGCACGGAGCGCCGTAAATCATTGTGGTTGTCCGGTGAGCCGTGGCCAACGACCAGCGCTCCCGATCGAAGTTTTGTTTAACACGCGGACGGCTCTTCCATTACTCCTGCTACGGCGACTACTGGAGTACTACCAAGAGTCCAAGACCGCAACTACTACTGTAGTAGTAGTAGTCTAGTACACCTTCACTTGCGATGGCTGTCATCATCCGTTCCTAATCGCCCCGCACAACCTAATGATACCAGCCTACCACTAAGAGCGTTTTCACGTGGAGCCCATAAGGCATAAGCGACGAACGACGGCAGCACTCGCCGTCGCTTTCACCGGCTCAGGGTCGTCGCTAATTAAGCCGAATCAAAACCGTACTTGTGAACGGATTTACGTCGGCATCAGCCGAGCATGATCGCATTCATTACTTGTGTATGCCGCAGCTGAAGGTGTCAAGCGGCATACGCCCGCTTAACCACGGATAGTACAAAAACAAAGTATTTTGCTGAAAAAACGCTACACATAGTATGCCTAAATTTGACCGGAGCGGGCCGGGTACGGGCGCCGCTATGCAACCTGAGCCGCAGCAATGTTTTACTTTTTTTTTTGAGCGCAATACGAAACCTATTCATTAGAAAAAGTTGGCAGTACAGGGCACGTACGCATACAGACGAAGACACTGGAAACCCAGCTGTCCACACACATTAGCACAAAGGACCCTGAAAGAAACAAAAATTACAGCGCGGTCCCTAGGATCCTCTGTACCCAACACCATCGATCGCCGCCCACCACCGAAGCCACCGGAGCAACCACCGGATGGAACGATGACGAACACCACAGATCGAAGCCCGGCGAGGCTTCCTTGCTGTCTAGCAGCTTTGTGGATCAGAAGAAAAGGCTCACCAAAGGTGAAGCCTACATCTTTGTGGCACGCAGGCCGGGGCCAAGCCCCGGAGCCATCGCCAGACCGAAGAACCATCCCCTCCAGCCGACGCCGTCGGGGAAGAGAGAAGGATCTTCCCACCATCTTCCACAAGCCTGGTGCAGAAGCAATCGAGCCACCGTGTCCCCCGATGCTGCCGCCATGAGAGGCAACAACCGGGACATGCTCCCGAGCAACTCCATCTTCCCGCCGACGCTGGAGGGGCGTCGCCGTGACGCGGACGAAGAGGAGGACCAAAAGTCCCTAACGAGCTCGCCACCACCGCCTCGCCGAGCTCGCCTGGACACACCTGCAAAACCAGCTCGCAAATCGACCTCCCGACGCACCGGAGCACGCGGGAGAGGAAGATCCCGAGCCAGCTTATTGAACGCCGACGCCATCGCCGCCAGAAGAAAGACGAAGACCGGCAAAACAGTAGCTAGAAAGCCTAATCTAAGACTACAGCTATACAGATCCAGACGGAGGACCGAGCGACCCCCCTCCCGCCGACGAGCACGAGGCTCGTGGGGGAGAGGAGGCGCTGGATCCGCCGCCGGAAAGGAGTCCTCGCCGAGCTCCCTTTTCGCCTTTCTACAGTAGAGAGGAGGAGAGGGGGAGGAAAGGGGTGCCCCGAGAGAGAGACGTTCTGTAGCAATGTTTTACTTGTGAACTCGAACAACGGCAGGTCGGCAGCGTGGCGCCTCCGCCCTCCCGATCTGACCAATTTTGAGAGGAAGAATTTAGTTCAGATTCAAACAGATCACAACTTTTTGTCCGGTAAACTCATTTATCAAGGGTGCCGAGAATTCCGGTTACCAACAATCACGCTATTTCAACCGGTAACCAAACCTTTGGTACATCGTTTTTTAGATAAAAGGCATTTTATTGATATCCAGATTTGAGTTAACAAAGGCAGAGCACGAAATAGTCTTATACATGCTGCGGCATACAGCTTCACCAACGAAAAAGTAAAACATTGCTGCGGCGTACAGACACGAAGCATGGATCTACTTAAGCTTTCCTACCAGCCAACTTGCTCCGGCTTGATCCTGGGGCTTGAGAAGTGGAAGCCATCCCTGCATAAAGAGCATAGATTTGAAGATAACATCAGCGTGATGTTTGACCACTTTCTTTTCAAAGGAGAGCTTGTTTCTCGTAGACCACAACGCCCACGATTGAGCAGACTTGGCGAAACTGGGAGAGATAACAGAATTCTCCCTCCAAAAAACGGTCCCGTGACGTGGACACGTAACGAAAAGGACAAGCAGAATGGGGCGTGAGAAGTCAACTCGGCAAAGCGATCAACCGGCAGGGGCGCGAATCGTGGTGACTTGATATCCGATCCACTTATAGTCTCCAACAGAAGGACATCAAAGATGTCAGATCTTTCCAAAAATGTCACACCCCGTTTCATATTCCGGCGACATGTAATGTAAGAGTTGCATAGTATATTGGTTACTTACTATGTCCCAGCAACCCATCTTGTGTTAACTTGCTGCTGCTCTCGACCAAAGATTCTTGCGAGGTCAAAATTTGAAATCATGTGATTCCTTTTTGCTGAAATATTGGGTGAGCTTTAGGCCCATTAGCATTTCCAGAAAAATCCCTAAAGATCCATGATGTGGCAAGTGGTGGGAGTTTAGTCCCACATGGCTAGTTTAGAGAGATGTACACCAACTTATAAGGTGAGCTCTTCTCCACCATGTATGAGGTGTTGGCTGTGAAGTGAAGGGAGACGTAACACACGCGCGCTCCTCCTCCTCCGCCGCCCGCCTCGTCACGACGCGCCGCGCCACGCCACGCCGCGGGTTGCGGGAATCTCGCCGAGCCGATGTATTCTTTTTGTCACGCAGGAAAATTATGAATGGTCAACTGAAACGTTTTGCCTTAATGGAAAATGAATACGCGTTGTAACGTCTATGTATTAAGTATGGGCGTTATCAGAATTCATTGTTGATTCATTACGTGTGTTTCTGTTGGACCGATCGCCTCCTCCCGTGCCTATATAAGAGAGGCCGCTCCTCTCCAGGATATAGAACAGATCAAATCTGCTCGCTCCGCCACCACCGTTCCACTCTCTCTGTCGCTGCCACCGGTGATCCCATCCCATCTACCGCATACACGGCTGACGGGAGAGCAGGCCTCCGAAACCCCGCCTCTCAACATCCTGTACGGGAGAGGGGCGATTAGCTTTTTGGGGAGCGTTTTCCACGCGACTGCTCGCCTCCGTTCGTATGCTTCAACTATATCAGCGTCGCCTTCTACATCACCATGACCACCGACACCGACAAGGTCACCGAGAAGACCGGTACCGCTGCTGCTGCCGCAGCCGCCGCCGCCGCTGCCTCAGCTGCTGCTACGCCCAACGCCGCCGCTGCTGCCCTCTGCTGCCAACTGGCCTAATGGAGGGTACACGCTTATCCCTCTCCTGATTATTTGCATGATTGCCGTACTAGCGATCTGTGTATATGTTTCTACTATTTGTCTAGTACATGGTTATATCGTAGAGTTTCAGTATGCCATTAGCTCTGTTTACGTCATGCTCATGATTTATTATTGGATTAATTTAATCGAACAATTGCCTATGTACTCAACAATCTAAAAACCTAATATGTGTAGGCAATTTTCGATCCAAGGTTTTACTGCTGCACTGAAACCAACTTCGTTTACGGGGACTTATTTTAAGCGTTAACAAACCAAAACCACCTTATGGCTCACGGCGATGAACATGTTCTGGATCTCCGGTGTAACTCCCACTGGAATGATTGCTCCTGAACAGGAGAAGGCGTTCAGCGATGCCACCGCCGTCTTTGTTGGAGCCGTTCTGAGCGTGATCAGAGATAAGTTGGTTGATGCACATTTACATGTGCGGGTTACCAAGTACTTGTGGGAGGCGCTCGAATCTAAATTCGGCGCAACCGATGGTGGAAGCGAGATGTACACTATAGAGCAGTTTCATGATTACAAGATGGTTGAAAACTGTTCTGTATTGGAACAAGCTCATGAGATACAGTGCATCGCTAAGGAGCTTGAGCTTCTCAAGTGTGTGCTACCGGGTAAATTTGTTGCGGGATGCATAATCGCTAAGCTGCCTAATTCGTGCAGGAACTTTGCTACTACTCTGAAACACCAGAGGCGTGAATTCTCAGTTGAGGATGTCATCGGCCATCTGAGTCTCGAGCAGAATTCGAGAGTAAAGGACTCGCACGGAAAAGGGAACGAGGGAACTCCTGTCGCCAATTTTGTACAGAAAAACTCCAACTTCCACAAGCCCAAGGGAAACCTGGTGTCCAACAGAATACCGACTTCAAGAAGAAGGGTAAGAAGCCCTTCAACAAGGATAAGAAGATATGAGCCTGCTTCACATGTGGTTTAGAGAAACATTGGGCTCCCAAGTGTCAAAAGAAGTTCAAGAAACCAGGACAGTACTCCAAGTCTGTCAACATGGTTATGAGCAACAATGAGAATGGAGCATCTAGGTACGGTAATTTGTTTACTGTATTTTCAGTTTGTCAGTCTAACGATTGGTGGATTGACATGGGTGCAAATATTCATGTATGTGCTGACATCTCATTGTTTTCTTCTTATCGGGTCACAGGGAACGGATCCGTACTGATGGGAAATGGCACAAGTGCTTCTGTTCTTGGTGTTGGCACGGGCGATCTGAAGTTTACTTCGGGAAGGATCGTGCAGCTCAAGAACGTGCAGCATGTCCCCGCCATCAAGAAGAATCTCGTTAGTGGATCCCTTCTATGTAGAGAAGGGTTTAATTTGGTATTCGAGTCTAATAAAGTAGTTGTTACGAAATATGGACTATTGTTGGAAAAGGTTATGAATGCGGAGGCTTATTCCGCTTTTCCCTCGCTGATTTTTGTAATAAAGTCGTGAACAATATTCATTCGAATATTAATGAAACAGAAGTTTGGCATTCACGTCTTTGTCACATTGGTTTCAGTTGTATGACACGGTTAGCAAAATTGAATTCAATCTCGAGTTTCACTTTAGCCAAAGGTTCTAAGTGCCATTCGTGTGTGCAAGCAAAGCAACCTCGCAAGCCCCATAAAGCTGCGGAGGAGAGACACCTGGCACCGTTAGAACTCATACATTATGATCTTTGTGAGATGAATGATGTGTTGACTAAAGGAGGAAAAAGATACTGCATGACGCTTATAGATGATTTCACTAGATATTGCTATGTATATTTGTTAAGCACTAAAGATGAGGCTCTACACTACTTTAAAATCTATAAGGCAGAAGTTGAGAATCAACTTGAAAAGAAAATTAAACGAATACGGTCAGATCGTGGTGGAGAGTACTTCTCAAATGAGTTTGATTATTTCTGTGTGGAACACGGCATTATTCATGAGAGGACGCCTCCCTATTCTCCCTAGTCAAATGGGGTTGCTGAACGGAAAAACCATACTCTAACAGATTTGGTTAACGCCATGTTAGATACATCGGGTTTATCCAAGGCATGGTGGGGGGAGGCTATATTGACGTCATGTCATGTCCTGAATAAAGTTCCGACAAAAGACAATGAGATCACTCCCTATGAGCAATGGGAGAAGAGAAGAACGACACTCTCATACTTGCGTACTTGGAGCTGCTTGGCGAAAGTCAATGTGCCGATTCCCAAAAAGCGTAAGCTTGGACCAAAAACCGTGGACTGTGTTAATTTGGGCTACACTAAAAATAGTGTCGGCAATCGATTTCTAGTAGTGAAATCTGAGGTACCTGACGTGAAGGTCGGTACAATTATGGAGTCTAAAGATGCTACATTCTTTAAGGATATTTTTCCTATGAGAGATATGCAAAGCACTTCTAGACAGGAATCTGATGAGACTCCTGAACCTGCCATTTCGATGGAATATTATGAACAAACACATGATGAAAATCCTGAGGAGGATGACAAGGAAACCCTTGGTAGGGGCAAGAGATAGAGGACTGCAAAGTCCTTTGGTGATGATTTCCTTGTGTACCTTGTGGATGATACTCCCACTTCTATTTCAGAGGCTTATGAGTCTCCGGATGCTGAATATTGGAAAGAAGCGGTCCGTAGCGAGATGTATTCCATCATGGCTAACGGGACATGGGAAATTACTGAACGTCCATATGGCTGTAAACCATTGGGATGTAAGTGGGTGTTCAAAAAGAAGCTTAGACCCGATGGTACGATTGAAAAGTACAAGGCTAGGCTTGTGGCCAAGTGATATTCCCAAAAAGAAGAGGAAGATTTCTTCGATACTTATTCACCTGTGCCTAGACTAACCACCATACGAGTATTACTCTCTTTGGCGGCCTCGCATGGTCTTCTCGTCCACCAAATGGATGTTAAGACAACTTTCCTGAACAGAGAGTTAGACGAGGAAATCTACATGCAACAGCCATTTGGCTTTGTATTAGATGGTCAGGAAGGAAAGGTATGTAAGTTACTAAATCTTTATATGTCCTGAAACAAGTGCCTAAGCAATGGCATGAGAAGTTCAATACAACTTTAACCTCTGCTAGTTTTGTTGTTAATGAAGCTGACAAATGCGTATACTATCGCCATGGTGGGGGCGAAGGAGTTATACTGTGCTTGTATGTTGATGACATACTGATATTTGGGACCAACCTCAAAGTCATTGAGGAGGTTAAGTCATTTCTATCTCAGAACTTTGAGATGAACGACCTTGATGTGGCTGATGTTATTTTGAACATCAAGCTATTGAGAGACAATGAGGGTGGGATTACTTTTTGCAATTCCATTATGTTGAGAAGATTTTGAGTCATTTTGGATATTCGGACTGCAAAATTTCTCCAACACCATATGATCCTAGTGTGCAGATTCGAAAGTTCAAAGGCACATATAAGGATCAGCTGAGATACTCTCAAGTAATTGGTTCACTCATGTACCTAGCGAGCGCTACGAGGCCTGACATCATGTTTGCTGTGTGCAAACTGAGCCGGTTTGTTTCCAATCTGGGTGATGTGCGTTGGCATGCTGTTGAAAGAATTATACGCTATCTGAAAGGTACTGTGAACTATGGACTTCACTATACCGGAAGCCCCTCAATGCTTGAAGGGTATTGTGATGCGAATTGGATCTCTGATGCTGATGAGATAAAAGCCACAACGGGTTATGTGTTTACCCTTGGAGGTGGTGCTTGTCGGGGGAATACTTTCTGGATTAACCCGCGACCCAGTGCGATTTAACTTACTCGCACGGATGAAGGCCCACTTGGGAACAAGCCCAATATTGAACCGCCATAAGGAGAAAGATCTAGAAGACAACTCCCGGAGGACGTGAAGACCAAGTAGTCTCCGAGTAGGCCTCTGCGGATGTATTCCTTATGGGGAAGATTCCTTTTGTAACCTAGCGAGCCTCTGTGTATATAAAGAGGACTCGCAGGACTTAGAGCGGGTTAAGCTATCAAGCCCCAAACCCTAGCTTATACGGCGAGTACCAGATCGGATCGCCTCCATTGTAACACCTCGATTATCATATCAATACCAATCTAGGGTAGGCAGGAAGTAGGTCTTTTACCTCACATTGAGGGGCCGAACCTGGGTAAATCTGTGTTGATCTTTGTTCCTGCGATCCCAAGCTCGGAGATGCTTGACTCGCGTAATCCCACACCTACAAAGTCATCTATGACACCTGACGTGACAAACCCACGACAGTTGGCGCCCACCGTGGGGCCTGCGGTCAAAAGCGTCACGTTCCACGCAGGATCCATGAAGGGAGATGAAGATCTCGTTGTTGGCCGTATCATCACGGTCAATGGCAAACCCCTCATCGACGATTCAAGCTGGGGGCCGGAAGTAGATTACTTGGAGACCGGCCATGTCATCCCCTTTGGATCCATCAATGTCTTCGTCGGCTTCATTGGCGGCGAGTCAGAGGATCCATCGCAGCATGGCAACTCAGAAGAAGGAGTCGCGGTAATAGTGGACCAAGAAGAAGGATCTATCAACCACGAGTCGCTGCCTCTCGAAGACGAAGAAGGCCAATCCATTGAGTATGTCCTTGAGGAAAGGCTATGCGGAGGCCCTGTGGACAGTGGCTCGCCCTCTGTAGAAGATCGGCACGTGGAAGGGGTCTACAGGACCACAGAAGCAGATGAAGGGCTGGGCATGCCACCAGGCAGCTTAGCCCCCACACCGCCGGAAGCAGCAGAACAAGCCGCGCTAGATGCGTCAGGAGTCGCGGCATCCGCTGTGATCACGCCAGGAGTTGCGGCCTCAGGAGTCGCAAACAGAGAAACTCCACCTGGAGTCGCGCCTGCGGAATCAGGGGCAAGGGTAACCCCCAGCGCAGCGGTCACGCCGCCACAGGGAAGCGTGTTGTTTACACCAATATCTGCGGTTAACGCGGCTGCTAGAGTAACAGAATTGGAGGCTACCAGGATCGGGCTATATGATGAGGTCCAGAGAATCGCAGATGAGAGAGCCAGGCTGGCGCGTGAGGAACAGCGCCTCCAACAGGAACAACTGCGACTCATCGAGGAAACCAATTCTCTGCAAGGAATACATGCCACCTTGCCGCATAGACGTCACGCGAGTCGCCTGCAGCCAGGAACAGTGAACCCTATGGAGCTGTTCCAATCACCCACCATTGAACCAGCAATTGCGGTACCATCAGTCGCCACCAACACGACGCACCCGGTAGCATGGTCAGGGGTCGCACAACCTCCAGTCGCGATACCCGCGCGCACGGCACCATCTGCCATGGTTATGCGGTCAGTGGCCCCGTTAGCCGCGCCCGCGGTTCAAGCAATCGCGGTACCATCAATCGTGCCAGCGGTTCCATCTTTCGCAGCACCAAGAGTAGCAGAGATACCTGGATCAAGGGCCATAGTACCGGCTAACAACAGGGCCATGATGCCCCCGCCACTGACGCAGCCAACCTTTGTGCAGCAGTCGCCACAGCAGCCTCAAAGGTTCCACACGCCGCAAGGACATTATGTTAGCCCGGTGGAGAATCTCTTTGCAGCCACAAACATCTTGGCCAGATTAGCGCCAGCAGGAAACACGCCAATGAACAGAGAGGCACGGCGCGCCATTGAGATGCTGAGCACAGCAGTGATACAGCAGGCGAATATGTCCGAACACGCAGGACGGCTGCACTCCACCCCTTACAATAGCAGAGCAACGGCGGAGAGAAGCATCCACGCGGAGTCGCCACACGTTGCGACCTCAAGCTCGGCTAGGCGACAAAGGGAAGATCAGCCTGCGGCTCAAGATCAACCTCAGCAAGTTCAACCTATAGAGATTGTGCAGCCGCGCCCGGCGGCCAACCCAATAGGAAGGCCAGCTTCGTCCAACCTATCGTCGCGACTCAAAGGCCCAGTCTGTTTCAACGAAAGAATCAGGTCTGAACCGTTTCCTGCAGATTTTAAAGGACCTCGCAAGGTCGCCAACTACAACGCCAGCATGGACCCTGTTACTTGGCTCAACAATTACGAGATGGGCATGACCATCCTAAACGCATCCGAAGAGATCTGCACACGTTACCTAAACATGATGTTAGAGGGCGCATCCCACATATGGCTACAAAATTTGCCACCAAATTCAATAAACTCTTGGGATGAGATGAAGGAAGCTTTTATCAAGAATTTCCAAGGGACATGCAAGCGACTCTGCAGCATAGAGGACCTAGAGCGTTGTGTACAGAAGGAAGGCGAGTCAAGTCGCCACTGGATGAGAAGGGTCGCAGAGATCATACATTCCTCAGACAATATACCACCCAGTTCAGCAGTCCTTGTCATGGAGAAAAATTGCAAATTTGAGCCGCTAGTCCACAAACTAGGTCGCATGAAGGATAAAGTCAAGAGCCTAAGTGAGGTAATGGCGGCGGCCAACAAGTATGCTAGCTCGGATAAAACCAGGGACGCATCTGATGGGGAGGAAGAGGAAAGCACTGGCAAAGGAAAAAAGGCCAGTAGCAAGCCTCAACAACAGCAAGCTAGCAATGCCAATACGAGTTATAACAAGCGCAAAAACGAAGAAGGAAACTCAGGGTTAGTCGCAAATACGAATACTCGTTACAAACAAAGCAGCAGCAGAGGAAGGAATTTTCACCCAGTCAATTTGGAAGAGGTTTTCAACCGCCCCTACGACATCCATATAGGAAAAGATGGGAAACCACCCAACCACACGAAGGCACAGTGTTATCATTACAAAAAGTGGAAGGATGGACAGCCACTCAACACAAACTTCAATCATCAAAACAACGAGGAAGGTAAAAATGGTGGAGGCAACAACAGCAACAACGCCGTCCCAAATCCGCAGCCAGATCAGCCACAGTTCCCAAAACAGTTGGGTCAGTATCATACCATTGTGGTGAATACTTCAAGGAGGAAACAAAAACTGCGACGACGCAATCAGGCTGTTAATGCCATAGTACCAGCCGTCCCACAATGGCTAAAGTGGTCCGAACAACCAGTAATTTGGAGCCGCGAGGATCACCCAGGAGAAATAAATGAAGAGGGAAAACTCGCGCTGGTGGTTGCCCCTCAAGTCGCAGGATACAAGTTGAGCAAAGTACTCATGGATGGAGGCAGCAGTATCAACATATTATATTATGAAACCTTCAAAAGAATGAACCTTCAAGAAAAGCAGCTACACCCATCAAGAACAACATTTCATGGTGTCGTGCCAGGCATATCAGCCCAGCCATTGGGGCGAGTTAACTTGGAGGTCGCCTTTGGGACACAAAGCAACTTCAGGAGCGAGTACATTTGGTTCGAGGTTGTAGATTTCCAGAGCCCATATCATGCGCTGTTTGGCAGAGAAGCATTCGCAAAGTTTATGGCTAGGCCGTGCTATGTGTACCTAAAGCTCAAAATACCAGGCCCTAGAGGTGTCATCACCATCAATGGCGACAAAAGAATAGCTCAAGAATGTGAAGAAGGCGACAAGGCCATAGCCAGAGCAGCTTGCATTGCAGAGAGCGCGACCATGCGCGAGTCGCAGGAGAATTTTGATGACATCGTAAAGGCCAAGAGGCACCTGCCTGACTTGCGACTTCAGATTACAGCCGCAAGGGAGGCAAGGAAGTCAAAGGCTACGAGCCATTGCCAATAAGGACACATCCCAGGCATCGCGAGTTGCCATCAGCAGTCGCAGCAAAATTATTAAGAGTTTACATCATCAAGCAAGCCACTCAGGGCTAAAAAAGCTTCAATTCTGATCGCCACCTAGGCGCGATCGACCCCATTCTGGTCGCCACTTAGGCGCGACCGACCCAATGCAACAATTCTGATCGCCACCTAGGCGCGATCGACCCAATTCTGGTCGCCACTCAGGCGCGACCGACCCATGTATCATCTCTGGTTGCCACCTAGGCGCAACCGACCCAATTCTGGTCGCCACTCAGGCGCGACCGACCCATGTATCATCTCTGGTTGCCACCTAGGCGCAACCGACCCAATTCTGGTCGCCACTCAGGCGCGACCGACCCATGTATCATCTCTGGTTGCCACCTAGGCGCAACCGACCCAATTCTGGTCGCCACTCAGGCGCGACCGACCCATGTAACATCTCTGGTTGCCACCTAGGCGCAACCGACCCAATTCTGGTCGCCACTCAGGCGCGACCGACCCATGTAACATCTCTGATCGCCACCTAGGCGCGATCGACCCAATTCTGGTTGCCACCTAGGCGCAACCGACCCAAGCATCACTTCTGGTCGCCACCTAGGCGCGACCGACCCTATGTATCATATAATGATTCTGAAATAAAGCATCTCAAACTACCAATTGAGTTGTGAGTCTTTTATTTTTTAATCATTGGTCCCTTGGGGGTGCGGCAGCTTTTTAGCGCGGCCTATTCCTTGGGATCGCCAAACAAGTGGCATTTATCGTGATTATACTCAACCTCTCTTGGATGCGACTTGCACAATGCGGCCAAAGTACTGGGGGTGTGGCGTCAATCGAGTTTGATTGCCTATCATGGCCGCTCTCGACCCTGAACACGCACTTTTTACCTGGGAAATACTGAGCCGCGCAAGGGCCTAAGTGAGGAAAAACCGAGACAAATCATAAGGACCAGCCTATTGGTCGAAACATGTACTGCCAAGAGTACTTAAGCAAACCATAAAATTGTCTTATGACACATAAACTCTAACAATTATTACAGACCGCTAAGGGCCAAGGCCATCAAACCATTGTTTTCTCTTCTTCACTTGTGCGCAGCTTTTGGCCGGTGGGAAGGAGGAACAGGCGGCTTACCAAGCTTGCCAGAAGGAGCAGTCGCAGGCTCGCTGGAGGGCTCTTCAGTCGCGGGCTTGGGGGCTGCAGAGCTGGATACGCCTGGAGAGGGGTTCTTGTCCTGCGGAATCACCGCGCTGGACGACGGAGCGGGTAACTTCTCCCATCTGCTTCCATCTGCGTTATACTTGCCCATATAGGTCGCAAGATCAATCCCCTCCACCAGTTCAGTCGCATGGCCGCGCATATCCTTCCAAGTTGCGCATATTCTGAGGCCGTCAGTTCGGTGCCATCCACCTTCTTCGAGGGCCTACCTTTTGCAACCTTGGCAGCATCAAAAGAAGGATAGTACGTCTTGGCCAAAGCAAGAACATGAGCCGCGCCGGTGCGAGCTGAGGACTCTTTCCAGTCCAAAAAGAACTGAGGCGCCCTAAGCAGTCTTTTCAGCAGCCCTTCAGAATCACCAGGGACTGGCTTGGTCGGCAGCAGGCACTTAGACAGTGATTTCAAGGCGTCACAAGTTCTTCGCGAAAAATCGCGGATATACTCCAGCTGCTCCTGAGTACTGCCGCGCTGATCCTTGGCATCTTCACCTACATCAAGGCATGTCTCCGTCAGCTCTACAACACACAGGCAAAGATAATAGAGAAAAAAGATGCAGTTACAAGTCGCAATACATACCAGTTAATTCTTGAGTCATGATGCACACTTTGGCGTGGACGAGGTTATGGGCATCAGAAACTTTCTTCAATTTTTTCTCAAGTTCGCCAATGGAAACGGCCTTCAGCCTTGCGTCCTCATTGACATCAGCAATGGCGTCTTTCTGAGCGCTGACTTGGAGCTCCAGCTGCTGGACCCTCTCATGGAATTTCTCTTCAACAGCTTTAAGTCGCAGCTCGGTATTTTTGGCTTGCTCAGAAAACTTGAAGCTTTCATCAGATAGCTCGCCCATCCTGGTTTCCCTCTTCTTTAGCTCAGCGTCACGCTGGCCAAGGAGCTCGCGTAGCCTCTCCAGCTCAGAGGGAGTATCCCCCAGCTGCTTTTCCAAGGCAATTTTGGCAGCTGTTATGGAGCTTAGTTCCTCCTATGAAGGGAACGTCAGTTAGTAAGTATATGTCAAACAGCTAAAAGAGAAGCATCAAGTCTCCCTTTACAGTCAAAGAAGAAACTTGATCCTTGGGGGCTAGAGACAGATAACTGGAGATAGAAGTTTACCTTATAAGCCGCAGACAGGTCAGATAGTGCCTTGCGGAGCTCCATGGCTTGCTTGTCATTTGAGGCAATGATAGCCTCTGACAGTTTCTCAGCGCGGCTTGTGGAGGAGGAAGAAGCAACCTCAGCATGTGGAATGGGCGGCCGCAGATTGTCCGCCGCTGGCGACTCAACCACTGGCGTATCAGCATCCTTGGCCATTACATCTATGGAGGAGGGGTTGACCCTCTCCACGTCCTGGATCATAAGGGGATCCGTTCTATCCTCCAGAGCCACCTCTTGGGTGGCTGTGTCAACAACAGGAACCGTGGCCAGGTCATCAGTGGTGGCCACGCCCTCTACCATGGCGGTATGAGCCACAGGTGATAAATGCGGCTCAACCGCGGTTCCAGGCTCAGTCGCGGGTTCAGCCGCACTTCTGTAAAAAGCAAGGGCATTATGAGAAGAAGAAGAACATAAGCCAGAATAAAAGTATTGAAAGCACAGGGAAAAGTTACTAACTCTGGAGCCATCTTCACAAAGGCCATAAGTTCACCACTTGATGGTGAGGACAGGCCTTGGGTCCCAGAATCTGCGAGTAAAAGTTTTACGTGTCAGTAGAGGAAAAAGAATAAGCATTCAAGATGACAAGACAGCAAAAATTACCAGAGTGGGGACCCATGTCTTCTTCAGCAGAGGCGGTAGCTTTGAAAGCACGCCTGGCAACAAAGGAGATCGCGCCCGTAACAGGTTTGCGACGCTTCGTGGCCTCGGGGTTTTCCAGAGCATCAACCTCTGGTTCTTCACGAGATAGCCTCTTGGAGGCTCTACGGGGAGTTGGTTCAGCCGCGGCAACAGAACTCGCGGCTGGCGCTGGGCTCACGTCCTCGTCCAGTTCGGTCTCTTCATCATCTGAGGCCGCAGAGGCAACAGAAGGGATATCAGCAGTCTCGCTGCCCTCTAGAGTGGGCAGCAACTTCTTTCGTGCGGCACGCTTGGGAGCAGCAGTGCCGGCGACAGTCGCAGGCAGCGACCAGTAGTTCTCGTCAGCCTGGATGAGAGAAATATAAGTTGTAGTGTAAAGAAAAGGAATGCGACTCAACTATGAAGGTGAAAAGACAGAGAAGAGGAGTTACCTCAAAAGGCTTGTTGTTAACACTGAAAGGGGCAAGCCCCACCTTATCGAAGGAGATGTCCTTCTCCTCAGTCACGCGGGTGACAAATTCCACCCAATCCTCAGGCCTCCAGTCCGAAGCTTTGATACGATCAACATCAGCAGAGGTGCCTGTGCACTCAAGGAAAGATCGCTGTCGTGAACTCACAGGCTGAATGCGCCATTTGGTCCAGCAAGAGAGAAGATCAAGGCCAGTAAGACCGTGACCTATTAAGGCGCGGACTTTGATCAGCGACTCATTGATGAAGGACATGGACGAGTCGCGGGGTTTTGATTTCAGTGCCTCGGTAGGCACGAAGAGGGTGTTAGACCAGGAGGGAAGGCGAGTTTTGCCCTCCGGTGAAGTATCTTGGCAATAAAAGAAAGATTTTTGCCAAGCCCTGGGTCGATTCGCTAGGGCTAGCTTGGGAAGGCAAGAATTCCTATGGCGCTGAAGAGAGATGGCGCCGACCTGAACGTAGGCGCCACCCTTGGAGACAAGTTGGCTGATGCAGGTGAACGAGGCCAGCCACAGATCGATGTTGGGGGCTATGCCAAGATAATCCTCGCACAGCACGTGAAAATTGCTCACCTGGAGCATTGAGTTGGGCCCGATGTCGTGAAGACGGAGGCCTAGGCGTTGCAGCAAATTGCGGAAGAAGGGAGAACCTGGCGGCGTGAATCCACGCTCCACGTGCTCCACGAACATCACCAGCTCGTTGGGCTTGGGGCGCGGCTCGATTTCATCGCCTGGTGCCCGCCAGACGCCGTCCCCCTTCGGCGGCAAGAAGCCAGCCTCGGCCAGATCCGCAAGAGTTTCCTCTGTTACCCAGGATCCTTCCCAGTTGCAGGAGATCTGGCGCCTATTGTCAGATGGCTTCGCCTTGGGCGCCATTGCGAGGGAGAGATTGAATTGGGGAACTAGGCTTGGGTCGAGGAAGAAGACGGCACGGCTAGGGATGAGAAGATTGCACGGACAAATGGATAATGACCTAGGTGGCCGCAGCTTATAACTGAAGGTGCCCGCAACTAACGGCATTATCTGTGCTCGCAACCAACGGCACAATTTGCGCCCGCAAAAAGAGTAACGGTCCGCAATTAAAGGAAACAGAATATTTCCAGAAGAAGAGATGAGTCGCACAGATGAGTCGCAACTCTGAATCGCATGAGTCAGGAGATTGGTCAGAACGTTTACAGTGCGGCTCAGAGACCATTTCAAGAGGCCAGAAGATTCTCACCGTAAAGTCCTAACCAATCTTGGGGGCTAATGTCGGGGGAATACTTTCTGGATTAACCCGCGGCCCAGTGCGATTTAACTTACTCGCACGGATGAAGGCCCACTTGGGAACAAGCCCAATATTGAACCGCCATAAGGAGAAAGATCTAGAAGACAACTCCCGGAGGACGTGAAGACCAAGTAGTCTCCGAGTAGGCCTCTGCGGATGTATTCCTTATGGGGAAGATTCCTTTTGTAACCTAGCGAGCCTCTGTGTATATAAAGAGGACTCGCAGGACTTAGAGCGGGTTAAGCTATCAAGCCCCAAACCCTAGCTTATACGGCGAGTACCAGATCGGATCGCCTCCATTGTAACACCTCGATTATCATATCAATACCAATCTAGGGTAGGCAGGAAGTAGGTCTTTTACCTCACATTGAGGGGGCCGAACCTGGGTAAATCTGTGTTGATCTTTGTTCCTGCGATCCCAAGCTCGGAGATGCTTGACTCGCGTAATCCCACACCTACAAAGTCATCTATGACACCTGACGTGACAAACCCACGACAGTACTATTTCCTAGAAGTCTTGCAAGCAAACGATCCTGATGAGATCGACAATGGAAACAAAATTAATAGCATTAGACACATCTGGTGTCGAAGCAGGATGGCTTCGAGATCTGTTGATGGACTTGCCAGTGGTTGAAAAGCCAGTACCGGCTATCCTTATGAACTGTGACAATCAGACAATGATTACCAAGGTCAAGAGTTCAAAGGACAACATGCAGTCCAACAAACAAATAAGAATGAGATTAAAAGTTGTCAGACATTTGAGAAACTCCGGAGTAATAGCGTTGGATTATATCCAGTCGGCTAAGAATCTGGCAGATCCCTTTACAAAAGGGCTATCACGTGTTGATGCATCCAAAATGCATCTACTTTTCCAAGCACTTTGCTTCATGATTTGCTCCAGAATCTTCTTATATTTGAATAAAACTGCTGAATCTGACGCTGTTTTTAGCAAAGTCTCGTTTCTGGCTATTTTTGCAGGAAATAAAATCGGGGAAAAATACCACGTCATTTTTTATGGAAAAGGAGGACAACGTGCAAAGGATGGACACGAGGGAGCACCGGAGGCCCAAAAGAGGGGGCCCCACGTGGCCACAGTACCAGGCCGCGTGGGCCCACCCCGTTTGGCCCCCGGGCGCCGCCTCGCCTCCGGTCTTCGACGTACCCCTTCATATAGTGGAAAAACTGCGTGCCCTAGGAGGGGGAGCTTTCGCGAAACACACCGCCGCCACCACGTTCTTCGTTTCGGGGACAGATTGATCCAGGATTTCTCCTCCGGTGGAGGGATCCGGAGGCCATCTTCACCGCCTTCATCTCCATCGACCATGAGCTCCTTCACCATCACCATGTGTGAGTAGTCCGCTGTAGGCATGTGAGGTGGATGGGGATTGGATGAGATTGATCATGTAATGCTACCCGTTGTTCGAGATTTTAGGGGTTTATCTTGAGGATACTTTTGTATTGTGTTGATGCACTCTTGCTATGTTTAATGCTTGCTACTAGGGCCCGAGTGGCATGATTTCAGTACTGAACTTATATTGCCTCATCATATATTTGAGTTTGGTACTTATCTGCAAAGTGTATCACCTGCTATTATGTTGAACCTGCGAACCCTAAAAGTGACATATAGGGAAAACAAGGGGGAGATGTTTTAGTTTGAGGATTCTATGTGTTCATGAAGTGTTAATGCATTGTTCCGGTCTATTCGAAAGGGTAGACCTTAATTACCCGTAGTTCCAAGTTGGCCCCGGTAAAATGGGCGGGAGGACAATAGATGTTGTGCAAATTCTCTTGGTTAGTACGCACAACTAATTATGGAACACATACCTACATATATCGGAGTTAGAGATACATCCCTTGGCTAGCTTTATATCATCATATGATCAATCTTATTCATGCAACACCCCGCTGTCACCTCATGCCTACGTTTTAGATCTCTGAGTTACACCTCACTTTTCCGGTGAAAACTGGAAAACACTTGTTCACTGCTGCTGTTCTGCTTGTTACTTGAATCATACTACTGCCATCACTATTATTGCTGCAAGTTATTGATATACAGGTGTGGTTGAGAGTGACGCCTCGATTGCCAAAGTCTTATTGATATTCTTGTGTTCCCATCGAGTCGAACTATAAATTTGGGTAATACTTCCCAACGAAGACTTCAGCGATCCCCTATACTTGTGGGTATCAAGACGTTTTCTGGCGCCGTTGCCGGGGAACCTAGCTTTATCGGTAAGACAACTTGTTATCATATTATTTGCTGCACTTGCTTGTTCCTAACCATGGGTAAGGAAAAGATTACTCCGAAGGAAGTGAGGCCTTCGACCACTCGCAGAGGTACGGATTTGCCAAGTAGGCCAAACTTTTCTCCTAATGTTGTTTCTGCTGTTGCTCCTAAGAAAAAGGGAAAAGTTTTGTCTAGCTCACCTTTGTCTAAAATGTCTACTAGTAATGAAAATGATTTAATATGTGGTAGCATAGACAAAGAAGTGACTCCTGAAATACCTGAAACACTTGAAACATCTGAGATAACTGAAACACCTGAAAATCTTGAATCTTCTATTATTGAAAATGTGGAATCTGAGTTAGAAGGTAATGAATATTGTGATGATATGGAAACTTCTTCTGAGGAAGAGGATGCTTTTGTATGGCTTTTATGGGTTCGGGTTTTGATAAATTGGATAAACTTGAAAGCTATAAAAATTCTCCTCTTGATGGTTATTTCCCTGTTACTGAGAAAATGAATGCTCCTGCTATTAAAATTAAAGATAAAGATTATGAGTTTAGTGTTGATCCTGAAATAATTGAAAAAGCTGAGAAGTATAAGTTTTATGGTAGAGAGGATGAGTTTCCTTTTGAACACATTGCTGTCTTGCATGACTTATCTGTGTTATTTGGTAAAGATGAAATCCATCAACGCTATTATTTCTTAAAGCTATTTCCTTTTACTTTGGGAGGAAGTGCTAAAACTTGGTATAATCGTTTAGAACCTGGATGTATTACTAGCAAGGAAGAATGTTTGCAGGTATTCTATAATAAATATTTCCCTGCTGATAAGATTCATGGTTACTATTGAGATTAGCAACTTTTCACAGAAAGAGAAGGAGGATTTACCCCAAGCTTGGGGGAGGTATAGTAAGATGGTTAGGAAATGTCCTACCCATGGCTTAAAGAGTAATGAAATACTTGATATATTTACAATGGACTAACTGAAAACACTAGAGGCTATCTTGATAGTATTGCAGGTAATGTTTTCAGGGAAAGGACTGTTGAGGAAGCAACTGAGCTATTGGAGACTATCTCTAGGAATTATGAAGACTGGAATATTGAAGAAATATTTCCGGAGAAGAAAGGAGGCATGCTTAAATTGGACAACGAAACAATGAAAGAAGCTTCCAAGGCTATTAAAGAGAAGGGAATTAAAACCTCTCATCTTAAGGAATTATCTGAAATGGGTGTTAAACTTCCTGATGATCAACCATGCTTTCCAATTCAAGTCAATGCTATCAGCTCCACTAAAGGTAATGAAAAGGTAACATCTCCTATTGAGGTATCTTATATGAACGATTTTGCTTATCGCCACAATCCTGAGGAGCATAATATTAGAATGATGATTATGGAGAACTCTCACAAAATTAAATCTCTTCGCGAAAGTTTACATGCTAATGTGGGAGAGGTAAAAAGAATTGTTAAACATTGTGAGATGATGAATAATCAAGTTGAACAAATGATATCTCTTCAAAATCAATTGTATGAAAGTCTTATTGTGAAGGAACAGGTTTGTGGAGTTAATACTAGGGGAGGTGCAAGTACTCAGGATCCTGACTATCCTGAAGACCATCCCAAGAGGAAAGAGCAAGAGACTCTCAAGAAGAAATCTTCTGCAGGAAAATCTCCCAATGAAAACAAGGACATTGATGACTCTGAAGAACAAGATAATAATACCTCTCTTTCTGATGCTGAGACTGAAGATAACAATAATAATGAAGAAGAAGAATCACCCACACAAGAAGATGAGACACATGAAGCTGAGAATGATGAAGAACCTGAAGCTACTGAAAAGGAAAACCCTCAACCATCTACTGAGAAGAACAAGAAGAAGAACCATCCAAATCCACAAAAAGGTAAAGAAAGGGATCCATGGGTACAAAGACCCATACCATATCCTCAAGAGGTAATCAAAACTTTAGACGATGCTAGATTTGAGAAATTCTTTGAGTTGATTAAATCTTTGTGTTTGCAAATTCCTCTTGTTGATGCTATTAAAATTCCTCCATATTCAAAATACATGAAAGATATTGTCACTAATAAAAGAAAGATTCCTACTGATGCAATTACTGCTATGCTTGCTGATTATTCCTTTAAAGGAAAAATGCCTGAAAAGCGTGGAGATCCTGGTATTCCAACCATTCCTTGTCGTATTAAGGAAACTTATGTGAAATATGCACTATGTGATTTGGGAGCTGGTGTTAGTGTCATGCCTTTTTCTCTGTATAAGAAACTTAACTTAAACAAATTGGTTCCAACTGAAGTTTCTTTACAAATGGCTGACAAATCAACTGCTGTACCAATTGGAATATGTGAGGATGTACCTATCTCTATTGCTAATGTGTTAATTCCTACAGACTTTGTTATATTAGAAATGCCTGAGGATGATAACCTATCTATTATCCTTGGAAGACCTTTCTTAAACACTGCAGGAGCTGTGATAGATTGCACTGAAAGCAAAGTGACATTTAACGTCAAAGGGAACGAGCATACCATTTACTTCCCCAAGAAGAAAACTGTTACAATGGTAAGCCAAAGTGTGAACTCCATTAAAAAGAATACTCTTATAGTTGGAAGTTTTGAAATTCCATTACCACCTCCTGAACCAAAATATGCTATCATGATGGTTGGAACTATTCCAATCAAATATGAGGTGTCTTGAAACCTTTCTTTAAAACATATAAAATAAAGAATCATGTATTATATCTTTTGCATATTATTAATGAGACTTGATCAACCTCATTACTAATATGAAAATGATGCAAACTTGATTCCCATAAAAATTGCTTTGAATGTTTGATTTCATTTATTCTAGAATTTTTAGATTATTTGCATGAGCATAATTATTTCAAAGTGCAGAAATTCCAGAAATGTAGTTTGAAAAATTCTGTTCAGAAAATTTTCTCGAAAAATTCCAGAAAAATTTGGAGGTAAGTTATTTTAGCAGGGGAGCTCACAGCCAAAAGGGGGACACCAGAGGGCCACCAGGGCCCAGAATAGGGTGCCCCACGCGGCCACAGTACCTGGCCGCGTGGGACCCTCCATTTTGGCCCACAGAGGGAGTTAGGTGAGGGGTCTGTGCCCATCTCCTCCTCCTCGACAGAAAAACAGCCCCAGGTATTTTTCCCAATTTTTCCCGTGCTCTCTTCCTGCTCTCCTCGGATCTCCAAGTTTAGGACAGATTTTTCAAATCTGTTTGGTGGGATTGCTCATTGGTATGTGACTCCTCGCCCATCCAATCACTTTTTGTTCTTGTGCCTCATGTATGAAGTATTTTGCTGCACTAGGTGTCACCTAATATGCTTAGGAAATCCATAGATTTAAGTTTTCTAATTGATATTGATGCATGATATTGATGGGAGACTAGTTATGGATATCTTAATGTTGTATTAGAGTGTTGCATCTTGATTTTTGATGAATATTGTTTATGGGCAGCAAGGTATCATGTTCAGCAAGGGCAAGGGATTGTTTGGGATGAGCTCTAGACCAAGGAGAAGAGAATGCAAAGTCTCCATCAATAATGATGACCAACACCTTTGGGAGGATAAAGCATACTATGTGGGAGAGAAGTTGAAAATCCATACAACAAGATGGCAAGATCCCCATGTTCTTGAGCATTGGGGGATTCAAGAGGATTTTTACATCTTCGCCACTGCAACTGGTTTACTTCGTTTTGCTCAGAACCCACAAGATACATACGAGGAACTCTCGCGAGAATTCCTCTCTACATTCAGATTTGAGGGTCCGGAGCCCTACAAGCACAGGAAGAAAAGTAAGGCACCCCTCTTACCTTTGTTTGCAAATTTACTATGAGAGGTGAGCGCCTTGTTATGTCTCTAGAGGAATTTTGCAATGCTATTGGTGTAGAAAACACGGGGAGTTGGAATGAAACTGGTGCTGATTCCAACCCTGAGCTTGTAGCGTTTTGGCATTCTATTACTGTTAGCTCTCCCGTTAGATTGAATAGGGGTAAATTTACTCATATACAGCACCCAAGTTTGAGATATTTTGCGTTGTTTCTTGCAAGAGGATTTCTTGCTAGGGACAACAATTCTGCTTGCACTGGACCGATAGTTTATCTACTTAAATGTGCAAAAGAAAACATACCGTGTGAGTATAACTTGGGAGTCATTCTTGCTAGATCATTGCATACTGCTGTGAGTAGAAATATTACTGATCAAACTCCTATTTATGCTGGTGCTATTGCTACATTAGTGTATAAGTACATTAAAAATGAGAGAGGTTATGGTGATAACATGGGTACTCTTGTGCGAGAGTCCAAATTACTTGATTTTACTTTGACTACTCGCATGGAAATAAGTGTGAAGCATGGAGAGCATTATTTGTATAACTATTTGAGTATTAGTGGGCAGCGAGTGCCCATTAGACTCCCCCGTGCTGACCTTTTTGACAGGAGTACCGGAAAGTGGAAAGTGGAGGAAGCGCCGCCTCAAGAGGAGCCACAAGCTCAAGAGACAGGGGTACATACCTCAGGCGGAGCCTCTATACCCAAGCATGCAAGGCTACCCATATGGTCACTACCCTGGAGGTGGAAGTGGATACGGCCACTACCCAGGATACTAGCTTGATCGCAAGCTTGGGGGAGTACTTCTCTTACTCTCCATTCATTGTTTTATATCACCGTTGCATCATTGTGTTTAGTTCTTATTCTGAAAATCACAAAACAAAAAAGATTTCATTTTTTCTTTTGGTTATTTGCTGCTGGTCATTTGTCTTATGCATAAAAAAACCAAAAAGAACAAAAACATTTTCGTTTTCTTGAAACAAACGCAGAAACGGAGGTGCAGGAATTCTGAAATCTGATCACCGTTTCATTTATTCCCTGTAACTCCGATTGAGCTAAAATTTTAACCACTGCTGCATCATATCATAACCCACACACCTGTAAATTATGAGATTTTTCTGAGGTGTTTTGGTAGGGTTAAAACTCCTCTGTATGCAGTGATGTTTTATGGCAGATTTGAGATTTTGCTGCGCAGTTCAAGTTGGGAGAGGAGAACAACGATGATGAGTTGATGTGCATGGTGGATGAAAGGTATGACACCTTTGCCGTGCTTATGTGGACTTTTTAATAACAGCAAGTGAGCACATCATAGTTTCTTTAACATCTAGGAAAGTGGTAGCAAATGTTTATCTTCTCCATGTTCTAGTATGTTATATGATGATGCAAATGAAATATTATTTAGCGACAATACTTGGCTGTGGATTGAATAATTGTGGCTCTAAACAAAGGTCTACGCATCCCATTGTGCTTGCTAAACTTGCCAACCAAAAAGAGAGTAAAAGAATTTTTCAAATGTTAAACATGAAGTCGTATGCTTGACAGGCTTAGTGGTTGGGAGTTAGCTGAAATGTGCTGACACATGGAAAGCTTTCAACATTGCACCACATTATATTTAGTTGATATCATGTGCTTTGGTCTATGGATGCCTATCATTGCGAAATAAAGGAGGAAACTTAGTAAGTTCAATGAGTGAGAATAATTGGCTAGAGAGACGCCTGGGCCGCCAACTTAAGCCATGCATCATTCATGGTGGAAATTTACAGCGTACCATAGTGAACATTCAGTGATGCACATCACAATAAAAAGCTACACAATAGTAAATAAAAGAGTGCTGAGATTGTTCATTGTCTGTTTGTCTTGTCGTTGGGACATGGGCTTGTCCATGTCCTGGGATAAGAGGTACCCCAGTTGACGCTCTTGATGACGCTTTTATTACTTGCAATGACTGAGAAATTTGAACTTGCTTAGTGGCCCGAGTTGAGTAGTCATGGTGTAGGTACTCGTATTCACGGGGCATGAGGCTTTTAACCATGAGTTGGTCAAGCATATGGGTCATAATAGGGAACACCAAATGGTTTGATAAAACTGAGAGCAAGGTTGTAAGCACAATGATTTCACTAGTCAACAAAAGAAAGAATCAAAGATCTCAAAAATCTTGACATGATTCAATCAATAGCGATGCAAAAACCTTTGTTTACTTCTACAGTTGAGCAAACTCATCCAAGTATTGACACTACATGTTATCTCACTTGCAGCAAATATAAAGACTTTAACATTGATTGATATACCTTTGCTAGCATTTTGTTATTTGTCATTGAAGCTATGTTTTGAAGCTTGTTGGTATTAACGGTGTTACATATGCAATGCAAAGTTCTTGTCAAAGTCTTTTCATCGCTTCTGCACTATGTTTGAGTTGTTCGAGGACAAACAACGAGCTAAGCTTGGGGGAGCTGATGCATCCAAAATGCATCTACTTTTCCAAGCACTTTGCTTCATGATTTGCTCCGGAATCTTCCCATATTTGAATAAAACTGCTGAATCTGACGCTGTTTTTAGCAAAGTCTCTTTCTGGCTATTTTTGCAGGAAATAAAATCGGGGAAAAATACCACGTCATTTTTTATGGAAAAGGAGGACAACGTGCAAAGGATGGACACGAGGGAGCACCGGAGGCCCAAAAGAGGGGGCCCCATGCGGCCACAGTACCAGGCCGCGTGGGCCCACCCCGTTTGGCCCCCGGGCGCCGCCTCGCCTCCGGTCTTCGACGTACCCCTTCATATAGTGGAAAAACTGCGTGCCCTAGGAGGGGGAGCTTTCGCGAAACACACCGCCGCCGCCACCACGTTCTTCGTTTCGGGGACAGATTGATCCAGGATTTCTCCTCCGGTGGAGGGATCCGGAGGCCGTCTTCACCGCCTTCATCTCCATCGACCATGAGCTCCTTCACCATCACCATGTGTGAGTAGTCCGCTGTAGGCATGTGAGGTGGATGGGGATTGGATGAGATTGATCATGTAATGCTACCCGTTGTTCGAGATTTTAGGGGTTTATCTTGAGGATACTTTTGTATTGTGTTGATGCACTCTTGCTATGTTTAATGCTTGCTACTAGGGCCCGAGTGGCATGATTTCAGTACTGAACTTATATTGCCTCATCATATATTTGAGTTTGGTACTTATCTGCAAAGTGTATCGCCTGCTATTATGTTGAACCTGCGAACCCTAAAAGTGACATATAGGGAAAACAAGGGGAGATGTTTTAGTTTGAGGATTCTATGTGTTCATGAAGTGTTAATGCATTGGGTCTATTCGAAAGGGTAGACCTTAATTACCCGTAGTTCCAAGTTGGCCCCGGTAAAATGGGGGGTAGGACAATAGATGTTGTGCAAATTCTCTTGGTTAGTACGCACAACTAATTATGGAACACATACCTACATATATCGGAGTTAGAGATACATCCCTTGGCTAGCTTTATATCATCATATGATCAATCTTATTCATGCAACACCCCGCTGTCACCTTATGCCTACGTTTTAGATTTCTGAGTTACACCTCACTTTTCCGGTGAAAACTGGAAAACACTTGTTCACTGCTGCTGTTCTGCTTGTTACTTGAATCATACTACTGCCATCACTATTATTGCTGCAAGTTGTTGATATACATGTGTGGTTGAGAGTGACGCCTCGATTGCCAAAGTCTTATTGATATTCTTGTGTTCCTATCGAGTCGAACTATAAATTTGGGTAATACTTCCCAACGAAGACTTCAGCGATCCCCTATACTTGTGGGTATCGCATGTTGTGATAGAAAATACATCGAGTGAGATGGGTATGAAACCCACATGAGTTGCCATGATAGTAACCCAACCTATGTGATCGAATATCCCGTGATATAGGAACTGGAAAAACAAGCTAGTGGTTAACTGAGGAGAGTACTTTTACTAACCCACTCCGTTGGAGATGCAATACTCTCGGTAACTCTATGGCAGGTTGACATTTGAGTTAATCTGTTCCAAGGCTTTGTATAAGCAAGATGCTATCCTACAGAGCGATCTTTGGAGGAACACACCTATATGAGCTTGACTGCTGGTCACAGTCTATGAGATTGGGTTGATCTCTAATAATTTCATGAATAGGTCAGGAGTGTGACCAATATGCTCCACCCGAGGGGTCAGCCTTCGGCAGCCTAGTACTAGTAAGACGTTTGGTGAAACTACTTTACGCCAAATTGTCAATTCAAGTCATAGTCCATTGTCAGTTGTGAAGTAGTGTAGCTATTCGCTCTAGGTGGAGCTCAACCTTAACAGGTCTCCACTGAAAATACTGGTATATCAAAAACAGTGTTTGGAACAAAAGACAATATCATGGGTCTTTCGGATCTGGTGGGGGATTGCTGAAATATTGGGTGGGCTTTAGCCCCATTAGCATTTCCAGAAAAATCCCTAAAGGCCCACGCTGCGGCAAGTGGTGAGAGTTTAGTCCCATATGGCTAGTTTAGAGATGTACACCAACTTATAAGGTGAGCTCTTCTCCACCATGTATGAAGTGTTGGCTGTGAAGTGAAGGGAGGCGTTCCACACGCGCGCTCCTCCTCCGCCGCCCGCCTCGCCTCGACACGCCTCGCCTCGTCACGTCACGACGCGCCGCGGGTTGCGGGAATCTCGCCGAGCCGATGTATACTTTTTGTCACGCAGGAAAATTATGAACGGTCAACTGAAACGTTTTGCCTTAATGGAAAATAAATACGCGTTGTAATGTCTCTGTATTAAGTATGGGCGTTACTAGAATTCATTGTTGATTCATTACGTGTGTTTCTGTTGGACCGATCGCCTCCTCCCGTGCCTATATAAGAGAGGTCGCTCCTCTGCAGGATATAGAACAGATCACATCTGCTCACGTCGCCACCACCGTTCCACTCTCTCTATCGCTGCAACCGGTGATCCCATCCCGTCTACCGCGTACACGGCTGACGGGAGAGCAGGCCTCCGAAACCCCGCCTCTCAACATCCTGTACGGGAGAGGGGCGATTAGATTTTTGGGGAGCGTTTTCCACGCGACTGCTCGCCTCCGTTCGTCTGCTTCAACTACATCCGCGTCGCGTTTGACATCACCATGACCACCGACGCCGACAAGGTCACCGAGGAGACCGGTACCGCTGCTGCTGCCGCAGCCGCCGCCGCTGCCTCTGCTGCTGCTACGACCAACTGGCCTATTGGAGGGTACACGCTTATTGTAACACCCCGGTCCACCCCCGGGCCGGGCCTGTCACCGCTGGCAGCACTCTAGAATCTCTAGACTGGCCCCACAGATCAACACTAGTCTTTTCTGCGCACTTTGTCCTCACTCAAGCGCATCCGGGAACCAGTTCCCGGTCGGTCACACATCCTTGGAGTGCTCCGGGTCAAGCACGCTTAACCTCGGAGTTCCTTCCAGATGAGCTTCCGGAAAAGAAGTTGCAACTTGTTCATATGAGTTTACTATCAATCCTATTAAGGCCTGAGCCAGGATCTCACACTTATCCCGCTCCTGATTATTTGCATGACTGCCGTACTAGCGATATGTGTAGATGTTTCTACTATTTGTCTAGTACATGGTTATATCGTAGAGTTTCAGTATGCCATTAGCTCTATTTACGTCGTGCTCATGATTTATTATTGGATTAATTTAATCGAACAATTGACTATATACTCAACACTTTTCTTGTCCAACAACATGTTAGCTGCTTTGAGATCACTATGAATTATCTTTATACTTGAATCTTGGTGGATATACATAAGTGCTTTTGTGACCCCTTGATTATATTGAATCTAGTTGGCCAGTCAAGTAATGATTATCTTAGCATCTTCAAATGTCAATATCAGATGAAGCATAAGTTAGTTAGAACAATATACTTTGCAAGTGGAATAAGTTCAAGTGATAAGAACGTACCATAAATGAAGGAATCAAAGATCTTCTTGGGTAAGTATTCATATATGATAAGCATCTCTTATTCAGGAATGCATTAACCAGTAACTCAGACAAGGTTACGATGTTGCAATTTGGCAATTAAATTCACTTCATTTTCAAAATTCACCGTACCTTGTTCAGACTTAACACTAGGCATTTTGACGGAATTTATCGTCATTTCATAGTAGAAGTGGCGGAGCTTAGTGTATCTCGGAGGGGGCCACCGCCCCCCTGCCCCCCAGGATTAGACAAAGTGTGTAGGATTTTCTTGGGGGCCACCGACCGAACGTCATTTTCACTCGACATCTATACCCTCCGATCAAGATATCTCTATCCTTTTTGTGCTTTGCGTGGAACCATATACTATCTCCATTTATACTCATCCTAAATTTTTGGTTTAGTCAAAGTCAAACAGTCAAAATTTAACAGTGTTTGACCAAGTATATACTAAAAAAATATCAACATATATAAACCAAATGCATATAATATATATGTTACGTTGATTCTAATAATACTTATTTTATATCATAGATGATGACGCTTTTCCTATATATTTGATCAAACTTTATGAAATTTTGACTTCCACTAACCCATAATGCGGGGTAAATAAATACAGAGGAGAGTATTTAGCTGACACCGTTGTTAGTGGTGAATTACAAACAACTAGTGTTTCTCCGATAGTTGAGAAATAACAAAACTGACTTTCTTAGTTGCCTATGATTATCGGTTTAATTTTGAACCAAACACCAAATCTTGCTAAAGAGCAACCTCTCGTCCATAACCTTTAGGGCTACTTTGATTCACAGGATTTGTAAAAGATTTGTGTAGGATTGAAATCCTATTGGAATTTTTTCTTTGGATGCCGTTTGATCCATAGGATCCATCTTATAGTAATAAATCACATAGTAATTTTGTAGTGTAAATTTTATAGGAAAGTAACATGAGACCCAACCTCATGGAAAAATTTCTTCACCACAGTCAAAAGAACTTGATCTTTCACATAGGATTCAATCAGCCATGTCATTCCAATCCAATAGGGTTCATATTTCTACATTTTTCCTATCCTATAAATCAAAAGAGCCCCTAGAGTTTGGATCTGTCCGTAGTTTAGATCGATAACATGATTTCGAGTAGATCAAAATTTGTTGAGAGCTTAAGATATACTCCCTCCGTATCGAAATATAAGATTTTCTACCTACTTTCTACGCACATGTATCTAGGCATGATTTAATACAAGGTTCATGATTTAGTACGTGGCAATATATTAGTCGGCTTTCATAGTCTTACTTTTACGTGTCAGTGTCGGTTGAGGCTTGTCTCGATCTTTGCACTTTTTGAGATGTAAGCACAAATTAGATACTTCTAAACTCTGTAATAAACGGCTGTGTGCATCAATCGATGCAGAGGCTGAGATTAATAAAATTCCCTTTTTAAAAAAAAATGTGAATCTTGCAGTAAAACATGTGTGCAGAAAATAGGTACAAAATATTATATTTTGATACGGAGGGAGTACTTCTTGGAAATTAAAGAGAATATTTCGGCGATCCACCGGACCTGCTTTGCGACTCATGCGACGGACGGATAACTGAATCCGCTTGGTCGTATCTCGTAAATAAAGCGCGACGCCGCCTCCCTCCTCCTCCTATTTCCCCTGTTTTGCTTTCTTGTTTTCTGGTACCTCGTCAAACCTCAAAAGGATTGCGTACACTTGGCGCTGTTCAAAGACCGAAAGCATGTCGAGATTTAGATTCAGAAGCCGCTGCTGCCGCAACTTTGAAAATTGAAAGACATGGAGGCGACACCAAAAGCGTCCCCGTGCCGGACCAGCCAATGCATGCAGCACTGCCGTTTCGCCACTGCTCCGGCCGGCCAACTGTTTTTTATTTTTTTGGAACGGAACACCATGAATCGGCCATTGATTGGCGTCCTTGTCCGGTGAGCCGTGGCCAACGACCCACCAAGTTTTTTAACTCACGGACGGCTCTTCCATCTTTTGTTACTATCGGAGGTCCAATGCCACGTTGTCAAAAAAAAAAAATTTGTAAAAAAAAGAAAAAGAGTCAAAGACGACGAGTAGTAGTAGTCTAGTAGGCCTCCACTTGCGATGGCTGCCATCATACAATCCTAAGAACATCTCCACTCGGGACGCCCGCCTTTTGGGGCGTGTCGGACAGAAATCGGTTCCCATTCGTGGCGCAAAAACGTGAAAATGGTCTCCCCCATCCTGGGGAGTCTTCGGGCGGCCCCGGACGGAACGAAGCACGCCGCCACGTATGCCTCCGACGCGCGGGCCACGCCTGTTATTGACTAGGCAATACCAATATATGCCGACTTCCCCCAATTTCTCCCCCAAATCTCATTTCTCCCGCCACTCCCCCCGGCAAACAAAAACCCTAGCGCCGCGACGCCTCGGGTTCCATGGCGCCGTCGTCTGTGCCCAAGGTACCCAAGGCGAAGAGGAAGACAACGGCGAGATCAAAGGCGCCGGGGACGACGCTGGGCATTCGCAAGCCGCGCAAGGCTCCCCCGCCCAAGGAGAAGCCGAAGGGGATGTCGCAGCATGATTGGGACCTAGACGTCCTCCGGCGCCGATTGGAGACGCAGAGCCGTGGTGGCCGTCGTGTGAAGCAGAAACAAAGGAATCTGCTCGACCCCCCGCCGCCGCCATTGACGGCGAAGAGCATCGCCGCCATGAACAAGATCGTCGTCGCGTTGAACCAAGCCTTCGCCTTGGGAGCAAGCCAAGAGAGCCACGCCCACAATGTCGGCGCCCAGGTCGACGAGGACCCCGACATGACCCAGCCGGGCGACGACTACGTGCCCTAGCCCGACGATAACATCTAAACCGGGGCGACAAGCAGTGGCCATGCATCGACATCTCCCGGGCGTATTTTGGCATATTTTGATGGCCAAACCTTCATGTTTGTGGCCAAGTGTGGCCGATTGTGGCCAAAACTATGAATTTGTGACCAGTTGTGGACGTGTGTGGCCGATCTTGGCCGAAACTCTGAATTTGTGGCCGATGGCGGTTGAAACTCCGAATTCCCGCCATTATTTAAGGTTCCTCTCTCATTGAATTTGTCAAAAAAACTGGACTGGGCCGACTTGGGCGTCGCGAGTGGGGAGCGAGGGCGGCCAAAGCCAGCGACTAGTCCGTACGGCGCCCAAACAGCATGTCCGGAATGCGTTTGGGAGGCCATTTGGACGCCGCGGGTGAGATGCTCCAAGCTCCCCGCACAACCTAATGATTCCAGCCTACCACTAAGCGCGTCTTCACGTGGAGACGATATAAACGACGGCACGGCAGCAACTCTTAATTCCACCTCACCGTCGCTTTCACCGGCTCAACTGAAGTCGTCGCTAATTAACTCGGAATCTTTTTTTTTTAACCTCGGCAATGCCTTTGATTGATAAAGTCGAAAAGAGTTGGACAGTTTATGAGAGAAACCGGCCGAAAACCGTACAACACAACGCACCACACCGGCCCCAAGGCCACGCCCCAAAAAACGAGTCGACGACTATGTCGCCCTAGCGAACCATAGACGACACAAACACGGCGGAGGCAAACTCAACGCAATCCGGAGCCGCCGCTCCGACATCCACACCGGCCCCACGGCCACGCCCCAAACCTAGTCGACGACCACATGTTATTTTTCCTGTGAAATCTGAAGGACAGGAATCCTATCCTATGGAATCTGATTTCCTATTCCTGCATTCCAAACGGTACCAAGGAAACTTTTCCTACGAAATTCCTATCCTTCAAAATTCCTCCACAATTCCTTTGTTCCAAACGACCCCTTAGCTAGCGCTTTGTCCAAAGAAAAAGAAAAAGGTTTAGCTAGCTCCGGAGCTGCCTACTTCTGCCCCCGGTTGAGCGCTTTGCCGAGTTGACTCCGCTTTTTCTTTCTGCTACGCGTTCATGTCACGAGACTGACAGACTGTTCCCTCAAGGAACAATTCTGTTATTATAGACCGACGATGTACACAATCACAATTTGTCATACTCCATCATGACTACGAGAGGTCACGTTTTATATCACATTTTTCGGTGGGTAGGCGTGGTTCGACGGAACTATAATTTTGGACTGAAGACAAGTTTGATTTTGATGAGAACCGATGTCTACCTTTTTACGGTTAGGGGTAGTGTCTTACTCCATCTTTTCCATAATTTCCATAATATAAGCCTCCTTAGCAAGCTAAACTAGTTTGTTAAAAAGTCTTATACTGTGAAACAGCTTTTTACGGTTAGGGGTAGTGTCTTACTCCATCTTTTCCATAATTTCCATAATATAAGCCTCCTTAGCAAGCTAAACTAGTTTGTTAAAAAGTCTTATACTGTGAAACAGAGGTAGTAACTTAGGGTCAGCCTAGCGCTTACTCGAATGCGATATTGTAATCACGCTATGCATTCTGTTGCAACCATCGTGCAAATTGACCGGCACAAATCTCCACGTCCATGTCGAATGGCTCATTCTCGAGGATCACGTCCATATTGGGTTTGTGCACCGCTCATGTTTTTTCTATAAAAGGCATAGTCTTCCAATTTAACCTTTGACCAGTGATTCAATTGATGTAAGTGATTACAAGGTCATGCCATGTGTTGTGTCATTCGAGCATTCTCGTCTCCTTCACCGCCTCCGGCTCACCCCTCAGTCGACGATCCATGCCTCGGTACTCGCCTAACAAGCGTCCTCCTTCGCCATCCTTCGTGCATCGCCATGCCATCCGCAGTGTCAACCCTACAATTGTGTTTATTCACATATTTATCCTACAACGTTTGCGGAACACATAATTAGAGGGAAGATGCGGCACATACTATTTCAGCCGTTGAATTTCCAGATACGTTCCGTCTCAATTCCAAAACTAAACGCCACGAGCCCACGAGGACAGCCCCGAATCGCATTCCCCACAGCCCATGTGGAGTTAAATAGAGTAGAAGTCCTTGTACTTGTCGAGCTGGCTCGATTTAGTCCTCGTACTCAGAATTTAAAGAATTTAACCCGTGTACTTGTGAATTGGACTCGATTTAGTCTAGAAGCATGTTTGTCGTCGAATTTGAGCTGACGTGCACGACACGTGTGCTGTAATCTTGCACGGACACCATCCCGCATCTAGAACATTTTTCCGCCGCCAGATATTTGCACGTACGCCCTCCCATCTGATCCATTAGGCAGTGCCCCATGTCGTTCTAGATCTTTTCAGTTCAGACAGTTCTGTTCGAGGGAGAGAAAAAGGAGATAGGCGGGCGACAGAGACCGCGATCGCCGGACCGGAACATGTAGCAGTTTTCAATTTTGATATGTTATGCAGCTCCACTAATTTATAGTTACTGTTGTCTGCTTTCTAATAATTTCTAGTAGATTTCCAATGAAATTCTATAAAATGTGAAGCTACTTGCCAGTTATTTGACAAAGAGATGAATATTTGCACTAAATTTAGAACTGACACAGATGAACTAGGGTTAGAGAATTGGGGAATTGGAGGATTTTGGAACATAATATGAACGCGGGGGAGGGTTTGCATATTTATAGGGCCTGTTTGAAACACGGGATTTTTGGAGGAACTTTGCAGGAATCGATTCCGTGGGAAAACTTCCTATAGCACCGTTTGAAACGTAGGAAATGATCTTGGGAAAAACAAAGGAAAGTTTCCTACAAAGGAAGCAGAACACGGTAGGCTACAGGAAACGAAACATTAGCTCTGGCCTCATTTTTCTTTTCCTTTGCGTCAATCAAGGCAAACGAAGCCACGAACCAGCTTTTGCCACCACTGTTAGACAAACAAGTTGCTTAAGATTGTGAAATTCCTATGCTTTGTTTTCCTGCGTTCCAAACGACTAGTGGCAATATTTTACCATGTTTCTCAATCCTTAGGTTTGCACGTGTATTCCTTTCCTATTCCTGTGTTTTTCCTATTCCTACACTTTTTGATTCCTGTGTTTCAAACGGGCCCATAGTGGTGGGACGTTAACTGATCATAACTGAGTCACGCGGGAGGGGCTAAATGCAAGTTTCCAGGGTTGTTGCTCTACTGCAAGTGGGACCCGCATACATGTGTCGTCCACGTCAGCTGAAATTTTATGGCAAACATGCTTCTGCACTAAATCGAGTCCTATTAACGAGTACGCGGGTAAAATTGTTCAAATTCTGAGTACGAGGACTAAATCGATCCACTTGAACAAGTATAAGGACTTCTACTGTATTTAACCCGCCCATGTGCTGACGTGATAACGACTCTCGCGGTCTCGCCACACTCCGCTCGCAGACGCAGTGGCCACAGCAGCAGAAGCAACCTTCCCCTTCGCATTTCCCCTCGGCTCGATCGAATCAACGAACCTGGATCGCGAGGCGGCGGAAGCCCAGATGCCTCCGCGTCTCCTCCTCCTGCTCCTCGCCGCCGCCGCGCTCCTGCCGCCGGCCGCGTCCGGGCTCGGCGACCACGCCGCCCCTCCTCCCCCGCACGCGCATCCGCATCCGCTTCGTGTCAACAAGACCGGCGGCTCCGGCGGGAACACCGTGCTCACCACCGCGCTCGTCTCCGCCGCGTCGCTCCTCATCGTGCTCCTGCTCTACCTCTGCGTCGCCATAGCCGTCCGCCGCTTCCGCGCCCCGCGCCCCGGCGGCCAGGAGGAGGGCGGCGGCGGCGTCCTGTCGCTTACCCAGTCCTCCCGCGCCGCCGCGTTCCTCCGCCGCCACGGTCTCCACCACAACCGCCCGGCCTTCACCTACGAGCAGCTCCGCGCGGCCACCGCCGGGTTCGACGCCGCGCGCAAGCTCGGCGACGGCGGGTTCGGCACCGTCTACCTCGCCCACCTCCCGCCCGCGGGCCGCCCCGCCGCCGTCAAGCGCCTCCACGTCCCTCCCTCCCCGGGCCCGAACCTCCCCTCCGCCGCCGCCGCCATCACCAAGTCCTTCTGCAACGAGGTGCTCATCCTCTCCGCGCTCCGACACCCGCACCTCGTCCGCCTCCACGGCTTCTGTGCCGACCCGCGCGCGCTGCTCCTCGTCTACGACTTCGTCCCCAACGGCACCCTCTCGCACCACCTCCACCGCCGTGGCCGCGGCGTCGTCCCGCCGCCCACGCCGCCGCTCCCCTGGCGGAAACGCCTCGCCATGGCCGCCCAGATCGCGTCCGCGCTCGAGTACCTCCACTTCGCCGTCAAGCCACACGTCGTGCACCGCGACGTCACCTCCTCCAACATCTTCCTCGAGGACGACATGCGCGCCCGCCTCGGCGACTTCGGCCTCTCGCGCCTCCTCGCGCAGCCCGACGCCTGCTCCACGGCCACCGGACGGGAGGTCGTCGTCTGCTGCACCGCGCCGCAGGGCACGCCGGGGTACCTCGACCCGGACTACCACCGCTCCTTCCAGCTCACCGAGAAGAGCGACGTGTACAGCTTCGGCGTCGTCGTGCTGGAGCTCGTCACGGGGCTGCGCCCCGTGGACGTGCGCAGGGAGCGGAGGGACGTGACGCTCGCAGACTGGGTGGTGTCCAAGATCCAGATCGGCGAGCTAAGGGAGGTCGTCGACCCGCCGGTGCTTGACGAGTGCCCTGCCGTGATGCCAACCGTCGAGGCGGTCGCAGAACTGGCGTTCCGGTGCGTCGCTCCGGACAAGGATGACCGGCCCGACGCCCGGGAGGTGCTGGCCGAGCTGAGGAGGATCCAAGGGATGCTTCCTCCTGAATTGCCCAACCACAAGGGTTCTTGACTTGGGTTCTGCAGTTCAGAATTGAGCTATAGCACAATCTCTCGCGTTGGTGATGGCTGTAGTTCCAATGCCGACCTCCTACCTGAAGAAGGATTGGCACTATCCTTGCATTTGTCGAAGACAAGTGCATCAGGGCGGATGATCGGAATATCGGATAGCGCATTGCATATATCTTCATGAAGAACAAAGCCGTGAGACATTGTCGCTGTCAAAGGTGCGCAGAAAGGTTATAGATACACCAAGCTTAATTGTAGAAGGATGCTGTGTTGGTTCTGTTAGCTGATGTTGTATGAGCAAGTCTTGACTCTGTTCTTGTCAACATGACGACTAGTAACTTGTTTAGTCAGGGAACTGATGGTATAAAACATCCCATTGTGTCTTTGTGAGATCGCAAGTAGTAGTAACTTGTTTTTTTCCTGTTGATGGTGACTGTCCGTCCTAGCCGTTAGTTGACTTGCTCAAGAAAATATTCAGTACATTCGTTCTCTGCTCATGTTATGTTTCCAGTGATCTCCCCATTTCACACCCCTGTGCTTTGTGGAGCTTTTGTGTGCATCACTGCCTCCTCATATGGTCATATTCACATTTTCTCATGGTTGCTTTCCAACAAAAGTATCCTGGTAAGGTAAGAGCTGTGTGTTTTTGTTCTGAACCCGAGTCTACACCAACCTGTTCCGTTGAGTGCGTTTGTTGTTGCTCGGAGTGTGGAGTTCTATCTCGTGGTTACAGTTAATAGCATGTGGCTAGTTTCTAGATCAGCGTTCGAAGGACAGTGACTTGAAACAGAGTAAGCGTTCTTCGGATGCAGAGGAGCCTAGGTAGCAGTGTTCTCTTCTATGCACCATGAGTCATGGAAGCTTTTGCGCAAGGTTATGCAGTTGCAGTTGCTCGAGCTGGATAAACAGAAACTACGTACTCAGAGTTGCATTCGAGAAGCTATACTGAGAAGGAGGGAACAAGGACGACCGGCTAGACGCCTGGGAGGTGCTGGCCGATCTTGAGGAGGATCCAAGGGATGCTTCCTCCTGAATTGTCCAGCCACAAGGGTTCTTAGACATAGATTCTGCAGATCAGAATTGAGCTAGCACACTCTCTAGTGTTGTTGATAATCTTTTTTTTTTGCGAATTAGTGTTGTTGATAGCTGTGGTTCCAATGTCGACCTCCTGGCTGAAGAAGCATTGGCACTATCTGCATTTGTCGAAGACAGGATGACCACATATCACATTACATATATCTTCATGAAGAATAGAGCCATTCATTTTTCACGAGACATTGTCGCAACCAAAGGTTATCTAGAATCTAGATACCACTGAGCTCAGTTGTACAAGGATGCTGTGTTGGTTCTGTTAGCTGATGAAGTAGTATGAGCAAAGCTGTTGTGTCTTGTGGTAGTAGCTTGTGGTCACGGAGCAGGAGTCTTAACTTTTGTTGTTGTCAAATGAAGACTAGTGAGATGTTTTGACAACTGACGGTATAAAACAGCCCATTGAGTCCTTGTCAGATTGCAAGTGGTGACTTATTTTGTGATGATAGCGATTGTCCTATCCGACAGTTGACTTCGTCAGAAAAATACTCCTTAGTGCAATCTTTCTCTGCTCATCTTAATTTTCTAGGGATTCCCCCCTTTCACAACCCTGTGCTTTGTAGAGAGCTTGTGTGTGCCTATTGGCATTTTATCGCGGTTGCTTTCCGACAAGAGTTTGCATGTTTTTTTTTGTTCTGAACCTTAGTTTGCACCAACATGTTCCGCTGAGCGCATAATTGTTGCACAGAGTGTGTGGCGTTCTGTCTTGTGATTGCAGTTTGTAGCTTCTGGCTAGTTCCTGGAGAGTAGTGTTCTCTTCTTTGTTGAGTAAGCGGCTTCGGATGCAGAGGCTGGGGAGTAGTGTTCTCTTCTCTGTATCATGGAACCTTCTGTGCAAGCATATGCAGTTGATCGAGGTGGATCCTGCTACCCCAATGTTGGACAGGAAGTCGCAGCCTGCAGGAGGAACGTACTTCGAGTCGCCTTCGAGCATCTCTATTGGAAGACAAGTGCTCCATGACGGATGACCGGCGGAGAGCACACTGCCTACATCTGCAGGAAGAACACAGTCGCTCGTTTTTTCTCGAGATATAGATACACTGAGCTCACCTGTAGAAGGATACTGTGTTTTTTTTAGCGCTAAAAAGGGAGCTTTATTACTCAGGAAATAGGATTACAATCAGCAGCCAGAAGGTCTGCCAGAGCATCAGGGGCATCCTGCAACCACAGGTCGGTTCGGCGCTCCTCTCTCGAAATATAGGCTAGACGATCTGCAACCCTATTTGTTTGTCTCTTGATTACATTTATAGTAAGCTCCCTCTCTCCCACTAAAAGTTCCTTGATCTCATTCACCAGGTGTCCAATGTGTGATTTGTTCATGCTTCCCTCCTTCAGGGCCGTTACAAGATTTGCACAATCCGATTGGAGAACGAGCGGTTGTGCTGTATAAGCTAGAGCCGTTATGGGGCCCTCTCTGAAAGCAAGTGCTTCCGCCTCCAAAGCATCAAGGCATCGATCATAGTAAGTGCAGGCAGCCAGGACATAGTCACCATGAGCATCACGAATCACTAGAGCAACTCCTGCCTCCCCACTAGCACAGTCGAAAGAACCATCCACAGACACTGCCAGCCACCCATCCGGTGGTTTTGGCCATCTTGCAACACCCGAATCCTGCACCTTGGCTACCTGATGTTTTACCGTTTCGGCTCCAACGACTGCTTTCCCCTTTAGGATGTCCCTTCCGTCATTTGCATTAATCTGAAGCAAAGAGTTGACATAGCTCTGGAGAAAGATCCTAGATGCCTCAACAGGTGCCTCCTTCTTTCCATGAACACACTCATTTCTGTTGTGCCAATTCCTCCAAATAAGCATGAGCACCCGCACCCGATCGTCGTCCGAAAGCGTCACCAGCAGATCAAACAACCACTCAGGGCCTGTATGCACTATGTGTTCCCTCTCCGGCAACGTCCAAACCTCCTGCATGGCCTGCCACAATGCCACAGCCCTTGGACATGCAATAACAGCATGGAAACTGTCTTCCGCTACACAGCCGCAGCGCTGACATGTACTATCAATCTCCATGTGTCTTCTCTTCTTTGCTTCTCTCGTTGGCAAACCTCCCACAAGAATTTTCCATGCACAGATTTTAACTTTTTGCGGCGCTTTAATTTTCCAAAACATTCTCCAGACATGCCTCTCCCCCGTAGGTCTTGTGCTCATGGAAATTCCACCCTGCGGTCTCAACATCTCCTCAACACCAAGGTGATAAGCACTACGGACAGAAAAATTCCCCGTCTTCTCCAAGCTCCAGGCAAGAAAGTCATCCGATTGTCTAGGAGACAAACGGATCTTCAGAATTTCTTCAACGTCCATTGGCAACATAAACTGGCGTAGTCGCTCCTCATCCCATCCACCCTGTGGTGACATAAAATGCGCCACCTTGGTGTATCGACAGTTCCCGCGAGGTGAGAGTGGCGTACGTTGTCCACTCGCCCTTGGGATCCATGGATCCCTCCATGCTTTCACCTTCAGCCCATTACCAATTCTCCACACGACACCCTTCTTCAGAAGCTCCAAACCATACTCTATACCTTTCCATGCTGGAGATGCATTCATTGGGAACACCGTATCCAATAAATTCCCTTTCCTATAATATTTTGCTTTCAATAACCGAGCACACAAGCTATCTGGTTTCTCCAGCAGTCTCCAAGCTTGCCGAGCAAGTAAGGCTTGATTGAAGACCCGCATATCTCAGAAGCCTAATCCCCCACGGTTCTTTGGGCGTATCATTTTTTCCCATGCAACCCAATAGGTTTTATGCCTCCCCTCTTCAACTCCCCACCAGTAGCTTCTGATCATCTTTGTCAGTTCATCACATATAGACATGGGCAGTTTAAAAACCCCATAATAAAAGTCGGAATTGCCTGCGCTATTGATTTTATCAGTGTTTCTCTCGCAGCCGTCGACATCATCTTCTCTCCCCAGTCAACCAGCTTTTTCAACAGACGCTCCGTCAACGTCTGTAGCCTTCCTCTATGCATACGACCTTCCGGTACAGGAAGGCCCAAATACTTGTCCTCAAACTCGGCAGTCTCAACCTGCAGAACATTCTTTACCAGAGTTTTCACATTCTCCGGGCATGCTTCGCTGAAGTAGATGCTACATTTTGCAGGGTTTATCAGCTGCCCTGTACCCTTCGCATACCGCAGTAGTAAATCAGACACCAAATTTGCTTGGTCCCCGTCCGCCTTAAAGAACAGGAGCATGTCGTCAGCGAACAACAGGTGCGATATAGCAGGCGCCGTCCGACAGATCTTGACCGGTACCAAACCCCTAGCTTGTACTGCTTCCTGGATCAAACTTGTCAACGAGTCAGCAACAAATAGAAATAGAAACGGCGACAACGGGTCACCTTGGCGTAGCCCTCGCGTTGGAGAAAACCAATCCAGGATTTTTCCATTAAACTTCACCGCAAAACGGACCGTTGTAACGCATTGCATAATCCATTTGACCCACGTCTCAGAAAAACCAATCTTCAACATTGCCTGCTCCAAAAACGTCCAATCAACGCGATCATAGGCCTTGGAAAGATCCAGTTTATATGCACAGCTTGCAGTTTCAGGATCCTTTTCTTGCTGTATATGATGCAACACTTCAAACGCCACAATAGCATTGTCCGACGGTAGTCTCCCCGGTACAAAAGCGCTTTGGCATTCAGAGATTAATTCATCCAGCATCGGTCGTAGCCGATTAACCATGCATTTGGATGCTATTTTATATAGGCCTGAAATCCTTCATGCACTCCGGCCGATTAGTTTTTGGAATTAAAACAATCACTGTTTATTTACACCTTGCGGCATAATTCCAGTCCTGAAGAAACACTGCACCGCCTCTATGATTTCATGCTTTAAAGTTCCCCAATTCCGTTGGTAGAAGCGAGCTGGTAATCCATCTGGCCCCGGAGCTTTTAACGGACCAATTTGGAAGAGAGCATCGCTAATCTCCTTCTCACTAAAGGGTTTTGTGAGACTTTCATTCATATCTACCGTGACCCTACCAGCAAGCAACTCCAAGATCCCATGCGGGTCTAGAGTTGGATCCTTTGTACTCCCTCCGATCCGAAAAAAAGAGTCGGACCAACTGTACACAGTCACTTTTACAGAGAAGTCCTTGACGATTCAGAAACTGAAAATAAACTACAGATCGGTCGATCGCCTAGCTTGCTCGCTCGATCGCCGGCCCGCCTCGCTCGCCCAGGTCTCAGATCGATCGATCGCTCGCCGGCGAGCGACGCGGGCCGAGTTAGCCATATGGATCGCGTGCTAGCCTCACTCGCCCGCCTCACTCGCGTTGCTCGCCGGACCATCTCCGGCCAGATCTCCATTCCTGCCCAGCTCCCTGCAGCATCTCCGTCCCTTCAACATCTTCACTCCAGGTCGTCAGCTCCAGGTGGCCGGCAGGTCGCCGGCAAGTTGAAGGCAGCCTCATCTCCTCTCCAGGTCGCCGGCAGGTCGCCGACAACCTCTTCTCCACTCCAGGTCGCCGCCCGCAGGTCGCCGGCAAGTCGCCGGCAGCCTCCTCTCCAGGTCGCCGGCAGCCTCTTCTCCACTCCAGGTCGCCGCCCGCAGGTCGCCGGCAAGTCGCCGGCAGCCTCATCTCCTCTCCAGGTCGCCGGCAGGTCGCCGGCAGCCTCTTCTCCACTCCAGGTCGCCAGCAGCCATAGATCCTCTCCAGTGCAGCTTCTTCGTCCTCGGCCTCCGGATCATCATCAGGTCCTCCGTCCTGCACAAGCATACAAGCATTACTCCAGTACAAGCATACAAGCATTACTCCAGTTAATCTTGCATACTCCAGATCTTCAGAACTTGACAATACAATCATACAAACATGACAGTAGAAACATACAAGCATGTAGTCTTTGGAGTTCAATTACATGTACAATACCAACTAGACATGCCAAGAGAATGATGCATAGGTGAAAATGGTGCATACAAACATGACAGGAGAAACATAAAACCATTACTCCATATCCAGTGTTCTATTTTAGCAGTAGTAATATCATGCAAATGATCTGAAGCAGACATAAAAACATGGGAGTTCACAAGTTCTGAAGCTTACTTGTAACTTCAGTAAAATCTAAGAACCGAGGTGTACTGATGTACTGGTGTCTTTGACAACTTCACATGTACTGGATTAAGGACAAATACTGGTGTACTGATGTCTTTGACAACTTCACGTGGAAAGAAGCACTGGACATACAGTTAAAGGACAGTGTTTAGCATAACACAACTTTCAGTGGTAGCAGGACTGTAAAACTAATGATAGAAATGTGGCTGCCAATTACACTGACTCCATATCCAGTTGTGCCTGATGTATTAATGAAAAATAAGTGTAAACTGCAAAGAATCCAATAGTGCTGAAAGCTTACCATCTGCAGATCCTTGCTTTTAGAAGTACTCTCAACAAGATAAGGGCAAGCATAGACATCACGAGCCGTTGACCTTTTAGACCTGGGAACCTGGATAAATGCAGGCAGCTTATACATTCAGTACTGTAACTGAACTTGGTACTGTAACTGAAAACATTCAGTGACCCAAGCAGTACCTAAACATGCCAGTCTATCAAATTTCCAAAGTACACAGTGCATTGGAGATCATGCTTGGGTGTACCAGAGAAACAGGCCACATGCTCCTTGATGTTCCTGCATTTGCAAATTGAAGACCGTTAGTGTATGATCAAGCAAAAGATATTGTTTAGTTTTCAGTTTAATCTTACAATGAATTACAGAAAGCACCGATAAATATTGATACAGTACTTGCAAGTGAGACAGCAAGCAAGCATATGTGTTGTGAACTTGCTTGTTTATTCAATTCATATTCAGTTCACAAACTCAAAAATATTTCACAATACTTTGCACTACGCGTACACTAAGAAGGCAGTAGCACTCAGCAAGTTAACTGAATATGAATAACTTGTATTTCAAGCTGTGCAAGCAAGAACTTGCTGCTGCACTGCACAGTTATTTGTGTGCATGCTAAAATGTGCTCTTAGCTGATGAATCTTACAGTGATATTGCACACATTACACCACAGTGGAAAAATCATGAATCCTGGAGACTATCTAGCAAGTTAATTTCCAGTTTCAAGTGTGGCAAATAAGGAGGGCAGCAAGTTAAGTTTCAGCAAGTTAACTGAATATGCACAAGTGAACAAGAAGGGGAGAAAAAGGAGGACCTTTGTGCGTCGGCGTCGAGATGGCCTGTTGCAGCACCAGATGCAGGCCAGCACTAGCAGTAGGATGTCCTGCTGATCGTTCTTATATGCAGGCGCAGGAGCTCCTCTCCTTGGGCGAGCTGCAGTAGGATGTGCTGCTGCTCGTTCTTATCTGCAGGGGCAGGAGCTCCTCTCCTTGGGCGAGCTGCAGCACAAGCAGTAGGATGAAGGCATCCGCAACACGTGTGGAGGTCCTCCATCTCCAGCGGATCTGATTGAGGAGAAGGAGATGGTGAGCAGCGAGGCTAGGGTGTCCGGTGGCGGCCGGAGAGGGGAGAAAGAAGAGGTGGCACGTACCAAACTGTTGCTAGCAGGTGGTCCTCGGCCGCTGCCGCCGTATTCTTCCTCAGCGACGGCTCGAATCAGCCGGCTACGGAGGGGACCGGGACGGGATCGAGGACGTGGAGGAGGTCCGGGATGGAGGTGCCGTCGAGGTCGGCGCGAAGGTGGGGCTTGGGGCGAGCGGTTGGACCTGGACCAAGTAAAGCTTCGTCCGCTCGTCGGAACACATCCTGACCTCCGCCGCCTACTCCGCCCTCTCCTATACCATGGCCTTGAGCTGGCGGCCAAGAGCGGCGCCCGCCTTGCCGGCCTCCTTGCGTATGGCCTCACCGGCCGCAGCCACTAGATCCGGCGCGTCCGGTCTCGCAGCCACCCGATCCGGCCTCTCCGACACCGGATCCGGCGATTCCTCGCTGCCTTGGACCAAAAGGTCTGAGCTTTTCTTGCGGATAGCGAGCGAGGGAAGGTGGAGGGGAGCGAGCGAAAAGGGGAGGGTAGCGTGGGCGACGAGGGGAGGGGAATGCGCCGGCAAGGGAGCGCGCCGGCGAGAAAAGCACGTCGGCAAGGGAGCGCGCCGGCGAGGGGAGCAGAGAGAGGGAGCGAGCGAGCGGCGGCGAGAGAGAGGTGGGAGGTGCGCGTGCGGGTGCGAGTGGGTGCGAGAGAGAGGTGGGTGGAGTGCGGGTTGAGACAAAAACAACTGGAGGGCATTTTTGCAAAATAACTGTCGCGAATCTTTTTTCGGATCGGAGGGAGTATACAGGTCCTTGAAATATGACGATGCCATCAATTCCATCTCGGTTGGAACAGTACAAATCGACCCATCATCTCTATTTAGCTTTCTCACCATACACTTCCTTGCTCTCCAAACTGCTTTTTGATGGAAATATCGCGTATTTCTATCTCCTTCCTTCAACCAAGTTATACGCGACCTTTGCAGCCACATCATTTCCTCCCTATATAGCAGCTCATCCATTCGGTCCATTTTCTCCCGTATAATTAACCGATCGGCGTTTGTTTGATTTAAGTCGGCCAGCTCCTCCCGCAAAGCCTCTAATTCACGCCGGACATGCCCAAACTTCTGTCTGCTCCAGACTCCTAATTCTCCCATCACCTGCTTTAGTGAGTCCGCGACATCGCCTAGGTGGCCGGATTTTTTAGATTTTTCCCACGCATTTGAGATAACCTCTGGCAAGGTCGAGTCCCTCTCCCACATAATCTCATAACGTAGTCCCCGTCGTATCGGAACTGTATCCCTCTGTGCCATTCTAAGGAGTAACGGCACATGATCCGATCTTGAAGACACCAAGTGCTCCACATCCGCCATTGGAAACTGTTCTCTCCATTCGACGTCTGCACAAGCTCTATCCAATCGCACCTTCACATTACGGTCTCCTTGCTGTCGGTTATCAAAGGTAAAAGGAAACCCTCTGAAACCGAGGTCAGACAGTTCACACGCCGCCAACACATCCCGGAAGGCCTCCATTTGGCTCTCTGGTCGAGCACGGGACGAACAATGCTCATGCTGCCACATCGCCTCATTAAAATCACCGGCCACTACCCATGGCAAAGACGAGGTGGTTCTCAAGTTACTCAACAACTCCCACATAAGATGACGATTCTCCACTCTTGGCTCCCCATAAACAAAAGTGGCTCTCCACTTTACGGCATTGTGCCCCTCCTTGATAGAGACATCAATGAACCGACTTCCCTTCCCTAGCACTTCCACCCCGAGCGACTCATGCCAGAATAATGCTAAACCTCCACTCCGTCCATCACTTCCTACTCCTTCAAAACCCTTCAGACCCAACCATGCTCGCATCAGTTTCATACTCTCCTCTGATTGTCTCGTTTCACAAAGAAAAACGAGACCGGGGTTATGTTTTTGGCATAGAGTCTGTACCTCACGAACTGTCCGGTGGTTTCCCGAACCCCGGCAGTTCCAGATGAATGAATCCATAGCCAATAATTCCAAGCTGAGCGGACGTGTTGATCAACAACTTCTGAAACCACAGACAGGACCGATCTCCAAGACAGCCTGATGAACCGCCCCAAGCACAGCCAACCAATCCCTAACCCTAAGACGACCAGCTGATCGTCGTAACTTTGCTACAGATCACTTCTCCAATCAATCACAGCAACCTGCGGCCACACAGCTGCCTCAAAACTTCACCAAGAAACAGATCAGATCGGAAAACTCACCACCGGCCGGATGGTCCGGGAGAGGACAGAAAACCCGTGCGTAACGCCGGGGACAGAAACCCTTACGGGGACTCAAGCCAGCTCACCCTAGCCAGGCGCCGGAATCGCAGCCGCGAGCGGCGGCGGCCGCCGTCAAGACCTAAATCGCCATCGCGAGAGGAAAAAACGTTTCGGTGCATATTATTTAGATCCACGCTTCACCAATTGACTGTAGAAGGATACTGTGTTGGTTATGTGAGCTGATGTAGTATGATCAAGCTGTTCTGCCTTGTGTTTGGTCGTAGCTTGCAGTCAGGGAGCACGAGTCTTAACCCTAATCTTGTCAAAATAAAGAGTAGTAAGTTGTTTTGTTAAGGAACTGATCTTATACAACGTCCCATTGGGTCCTTGTCAGATCGCAAGGAGTAAACCTGTCTTCTGATGATTTTTTGAAGCTAAATAGCAGGTGTTCTGCCAATTCAATTAAGATTTAAGAAGGTAGAATTAGTCTGTTACAGGCCAGGGAGTATTAGCATGAAAAAGAGAGCAGGAAAACAACAAAAAGAGGAACCGAGTAAAACTAGAAGAACTACTCCCAAGCGTCAGGCATCGCGCCTGTCTCGTCTTCAGATTGAATCTGCTCAAGGAGGTAGGATCCCGGAAGCTGGAGGTCGTCTTTGATTAGTTCCACAAGCTGATGCTCCAAGATGATCTTCTGCTGAAACACCTGGCGGCACCGTTCTTTCCAGATGAGCCAGATGCCATAGATGGCCACCATAAGCTCGTCCTTCGCGAGAGTGCCGGACATGGGGCGCCACCAGGCAATCGGTGAAGGGAATTGGTTAATCTGAACCTGTCTTCTGATGATGGCGATTGTCCCATCCGACAGTTAGTTCCTCGGAAAAATCTTTAGCCCATCCGTTCTCTTCTCATGTGACGTTTCCATGGACTACCGCTTTCATATCCATGTGCTTTGTGGAGCTTCTGTGTGCGGTGTGCCTCACCGCCTCCTCATATTGACATTTTCTCGTGCCTGCTTTCCAACAGTAATAGCATTCTGGTAAGAGCTGCATGTCTTTTGTTCTGAACCTTAAGTTTGCACCAACCTGTTTTGTCAACTGCATTGTTGCTGCTTACAGCGTGTTGCAGTTCTGTATCGTGATTACAATGTTTTAGCAAGTGGCTAGTTTCTGGATCATGGCCAGAAGAGCGGTGGTTTGAAATGTGCACTTAGGCTGCTCTGGAGAGTAATGTTCTATTCTATGCGCTATGAAAGGTTTGATTTGTGCAAGGAGATGCAGCAATTGCCTGATATGGATTGTGTTGGACAGGAAGCTGATAACATGCACTCAGAGTCGCCTTTGATATGGAAGAGATAAGAGCGGTGGTTTTTAGCTTAAAGCATAATAGGCAGCTGCTGGTTCTGATGGTTTACCTGCTGAATTATACCACAATTTTGGGACAGTAAAGAGCTATTTGATACCTTTCACAAAGGGAAGATGGAGATTGAAAGATTAAATCATGGAGTGATTACTCTGAAGTTTCTGATGTAGAGATTATATGGGAATACAGACCTATCTGTTTGCTGAATGTTAGTTACAAAATACTAACAAAGATTTTGGCTAACAGATTAGGAATTGTGATACATAAGATCATATCAAATACACATACATCTTTTATTAAACACAGATGTATAATGGAAGGAATTATGCTGTTACATGAAAGAGTTCATGAGATACATCACAAGAAACTATCTGGGGTCCTTTTCAAAATTGAAAAGGAATATGATAAAGTAAATTGGGCCTTTTTGTACCAAATGATGCAAAGCAAAGGGACGGGCTCTGTCTTTTCCGGAGGAGCAAGTTTATCCCCTGTTCCTGTGTCATTGAAACCACCAAGAGCTTCATCCGCAGGGGGATTGTTAATATCAATCCCATCAGAACCTTCAACACAATTATTCTTGATCAAAGTTTCGTACTTGAACAAGGCCATGTGTTCACACATAAGTTTACATTCTTTCTTTATATTGGCCAAGCAAAGGCGAGGATTTTTTTAAATGTAATTTGCACACACCACAGCCAACTATTGATCAAAGTCCCATGCTAGTATAGTACAAAGCAGGAAGTGTATAAATAGATGTAGTTTTAAATCTAACTGACTAAAATCATAACCCATTATTTTTCAGATCTGGAAGAGGGAAGAATGTAGTTTGTATTCATTTTTTACAGCACAGGTGAGACATTTTTGCCCAGATCATTGCAGGATGTAAATTCAGAAGGGGTGAGAGAGGGTGGGAGAAGCATGAACTTGAGTTGATGATTCCTGCTCCTTCTTCCAGTCTGATTTTAAGTAAGGTTCAGAGGGAGATGCATGTCCAGGTCCAGTCGATGATGGAGGTTGTAAGTTCCCAATTTTTAGCTTCAGGGTGTGTGTGTGTGTGTGGGGGGGGGGGGGGGGGGGTGCTAGAAGCTCCATGTTATTTTCTTTTGGCATCAAGCGACAAAACCAAATAAATTGATAAATTAGCAAACTATTTCTGTTAGCATCCATGTTATTTTCTTTTTACAAAATTAGTTATATGTGACTAATACATATGAGAAATCTTTTTGAAAATAACATTTACATGTTATTTTAATTTTAACATTTACTCCCTGATTTTTCTTGTACTAATGATAGACCATGCATCCAAAAAAAATTGTGACAAAGTTATGTGTAACTAAGCTCTCGCGACCATGGGCGCTGGAGGCGACGCCGCGCCGCTGCCGTGCTGATCTCTCTCCACCGGCCACCTCCGCCGCCGCCATGACCAGATCCAGGTCGCCCTTCGCGTCCTCTCTCCACCCCGGTTGAAGCCCGCCGCTGCCGTTACCGGGGTCGCCGGGGCCGAGCTCTTTTTCCTCCGCTCCTCCTGGCATGCGTGTGCTCCAGGGGAGGAAGGTGCAGGGGTCGTGGAGGTGCAAGAGTCTTCGCCCCTGCCGCCATCGACGCCGGACCACGCTCGCTGAGGCCCTCCCTCCCTCCGTCCATCTGGAAGACCAGCTCCGCCGCCCCTCCGATGTTGCGGTGGCCGGGCTCTCCGCTCCGTGCCCTGCTCTTCCGGTGAGGAAGGCCACCGGCGCGCTCCTCCGCCCCGCCATGGAGCACCCCGAGCCGGCTCCGGGCATATGCCGCCCGTCTGTGCAAGTTCTGGAAGCCGCACGGGGCAAGCTCGCTGCGCGCGCGTCCTTGCTGGCTGCTCCGGTGCAGCCGGCGGCTCCCGCGCCCGTCCGTGCGGGCTCAAGCTCCGTCGGCCGCTTCCGTGAAGGCTCCTCTGGCTCCGTCGACCGTGTCTGCCGCTTCGTCCGCGCTCGCTGCTCCGGCTCCGTCGAACACCACCGCCACGATGGCCTCCTGTAAGGCCGCGCCCCTCGGAGCCTTGTCCTTTGAGGTACCTGCTGACGACACGCCGGCCGCACCGTCCGTTGCTCCCTCAGTCCGAGTTCAAGATTGGGGTTTCGGGATGCCCCGCGATCCCACGACTCCAGCACCGCTGCCCATCGTCAAGGCTGCAACCGCAGCTCTCCACTGCCCGTCCGTCGTCTTCTCTGCCGAGGTGGAGATTGCCCAGCCCAAGCCGGTCGCGCCAACATCGCCAACCACTTCCGCTGGCGCGCTGGCTGCGGCCATCCTCGCGTCTCGCAAGGCTGACCCGACTGTCGGGGGTCATTTGGCCTGTAGGCCCCTGGCGAAGATGTCCACTCCGGCCAGGCTGCTCGACGCTGCTGAGTTGGATCCTCCTGTCCTTGGTCCGTCTTCAACGTTGGCTTGTGGAAGCCTCTCTGCGGCAGCTGCAGCTCTCGAAGCCGATGGAGGCTGGGTGCATGTGGGTGGGCGTCGCCGCTACAACCGAGGTCCTTCCCCTGATTCATCAAAGGAGGGTCTTGAGCGCTGCCGGGGTGCTCCGCCCAAGCGGTCGAGGGAAGGTCTCGAGCGTAGCCTTGCCTTCAAGCGTTGGGCTCGAGGAAGGTGCTTTCGTTGCCTCGAGCGTGGCCACCAAGTCAGCGCTTGTCGTGGTCCTTTCAGATGCATCCGTTGTCGTCTCCCTGGTCATCGGGAGAGGTTCTGTCGTGCTCGCTCTCCGGGTGCTCACGCTTGCTCTCCGATCGCAGACCGCCCGTCGCTACGTGTGCCGGTGCTGCCAAGATCCCCATCTGGATGTTGCAAGGATTTAAATACCAGCGCATTTTTGGGTTCTTCGTTGGAGTCTGAATTTGCCCTGATGCGCATGGAACTCCTTCAAAAGGTCGAGATGCTTCGCTCTGAGCTTCGCGACACTCTGGCCAAGCTTCAGTTTGCTTCAACCGTGTCTTTGCCGCCTGAGCTTTCGGTTGGCTACGTCGATGAGGGGACTGAATGCTTTGGAGAATTTTCTCCTCGTGCTCTGCTTGTGTCGCCGCCTGCTGTTGAGAGTGTTGTCATCACCGAGATGCCTGAGCTACAAGAGCCATGTGAGGAGCCATGTGAACTGCAAGAGCCGATTCAAGAGCTGGACTTCGATGAGAGTGGTGTTGTGGACGGTGTGGCATCTCTCTCGCCCGAGACCTTTGGGAGTGTGGTTCTTGTAGGCGGTGTGGTTGCTACACCTGGGTCACCCTTGTGTGACGAGGTTGGCTCTTTGGAGCCTTTGGCGGTGGACATGGCGCCATCCCCTCCTCCGTCTGGGTTGGAGCCTAACTCTAAGGCCCTCTTTGGGAAAGAGGTTTTAGACTTGCTTGTCGATTTGGAGACGGCTCGCCCTGGATATGGCAAGGATATTGTTTGTGTCTTGGCGGGGATAGCTTCAGACGATGTGTTCATGAAGGTGGAGAAGTCTCTCAGAAAGATGGCAAGAAAGAAGCTTCGCATCCCAAGGACCGCTTGGGCTTGATTGTTGAGCCCTTTTGAGGTTGTCGTGTTGTCAGTTCGTGGTTGTGCTAGGTCGGTGGTTGTGCTAGGTTGGGCGCATAGTTGCTTGTTTGTGGTTGTTGCTCGTTTTAGGTGTTGCTCTTTGTGGTTGTGTGGGCTACTTCGTGTGGTGTTCGTTGTATGGTTTTTTGCCCGGTTTCTCCTGCTAATAAACCGGACACCTCCTTCTTAATAAATCGATGGGCAAAGCTTTTGCCCTTGTTTCGAAAAAAAAAAACAATTCATATAACCACCTAGTTACATACATGGCACAAAGAATCACATGTTCTGCTATACTGTGATTTCAACACATTATTTTCCAAAATATGCAGAAACAAGGCTGGGAGAGATCAATAGAACTATAAGGGGGGAAGCAACCAAATTGTTCAGCAGGAAAACTACCAGCACCTGATAGTACACTAAGGTTCCCGTAAGAGTACTTTTGATTTTCAAACTGGCCACAAAACATACATTCGATCACTACCAGCTTTTGTATGTTGCAATTTCATACATATGAAACTGCTTTTGTGTTGTTACATTTACACCAGTGGTTTATGACTACTATCTGAAACTACTATTTGTACCATTTTATTACATATGAAGAAGATAAGCAGAAGGAAGCCATGTTTTGTTCTTCAGGTAAACCTAGAGATAACTGGAAGTAATTACATATGTTTTTGTTTTCCCTACTTTTTCTGAAGGCAGGAAGGTGGAAGTTGGAGAGATATCGATGTTACGAGGACAGTGTTATCTGCTAGAGATGCCTGGAGCTCCACACAGATCGACACCGTACCCACATGTGTTCCCGGTGAACAGAAAACAGAACAAGCAAAAGCGCAAAGGGAACACAACACGGCTTGGGCGGCTGGATCGCCAGCCTGAAGTCACCGTGCGAAGAATCGGATGCCAAAACCTCGTCGCAAAGAATTCTCCATCAAATCCATCCAGCCCAGCGTTTTCCCGGTGAGGTTCGATTCGGCCAGCCCTTTCGGCGCGCTTTCGAGATGCTTCGCCTCCGCCACCGACCAATCAAAATCCCGTTGGCGTGCCCGGCCGACACGCATGTCCTACCACCTTTGCCTTCACACGCCACGTCTCTCCCCACACGGCCTCGCCGGCCGGCTATAAGTACACGCGCCCACCGCCCAGAAACGCCGTTAGCCAGCTCCATTTCACCTGCTCCATCTACCCGTCACCAGCTCCACCGTCGCCATTAGAAGTTGATCAAGATGAGCGATCCCAAGTACGCCTACCCCTACCCGGCGCAAGGTATGCTGACAGTTCTTGCTGCCGCCTCCGTCAATTCATCACCTTGATTTGAAGGATTGGGAAGAGGATCGATCGAAGTGCATATATATGCGTATGTGCTGACGCGGGTTATTTGATCTGTTCTGGCTATGCAGGGTACTACCAGGGAGGGCCGCAGTACCAAGGTGGCCCGTACCAGGGGCCTCCGGTGATGGCGCCGCCGCAGTACGCCGCGCCGCCGCCCCGGAACCAGCCCAGCTTCCTCGAAGGCTGGTAAGTACACACGGCTAATTAACTCATCTCCCCGCCCCCCGGCATTCATAATCCGACTTCTTAGCTTGAAAAAGCAATGATCATGACGCTTACTAGCTAACATACTCACTTTGTGCTCTCTCTCTTTTGTGTAGTCTGGCTGCGCTCTGCTGCTGCTGCTTGCTCGACGAGTGCTGCTGCGACCCGTCCATCATCTTCGTCGGATAAACTGAACCAACAGAGACGCCACGGGCGCGGCGGATCAGTGCGTGAACTGTACAGGGACAAAAATGGCGCCAAGGAGACCAGCTTAATTAATTACCGAGTTCTTGCTACGCCATGATCTACATATATTAGCTTATATATTCTTAATTTGCTACCCCAGTGTGACTGTATATATATATGTATCTCGTATCCAAATTAGTAACACGAGTGCTCGATTATCTGATCTTATCTTTTCCCTGCGTCTCCCTTCCCTCTGTGTTTGTATATTGTCAGTGTTGCAAGTGTGCTTGTCATGAACTGTTTCTCCAGTGCATTTATTTGCTCGACCGCTTTGCTATTCTGAGACTAGTTGTGCTTAATTCGCAAAGAACCATGAGTTTGTACATACGAGGGAGAATCCTGAACAAGGAAAAGGAATGAGAGTGACAGGCAACAACAATTTGCGAGAATTAATGCTAAAGCAATATTTATCCAGATATCGTTTGCTTTGCTGTTTATGAGATTCTGCACTATCTTAATTAGCACTGATTTCTGATTAAGTTTTGTCTTCTTACTGCGATTGAGTGGATATACGACAATATACTCCAGCCCTACTGCAGTATGAGGGAGACATCTGAAGAGGGAATCAGAGTGAAATCAAACAATTTGCGAGAATAATGCTAAAGCAGGATAAATAAAGATATAAAGCTAGAGATGATTCGAGCAACAAAAAACAATAAAAAGAAAGGAGTATGTAAAAGTTCCGACTCTATCCAGAAAGAGCGAACGAGGGCATAACATTTTGGAGAAAAAGAAGGAGAGAACAGTCTGCCATAGTCGTCTGAGAGCCACGGTAGATCACCATCACCGTAGGGTCGGGTCTCTGATTTTATAGCGGATAATCAAGAGTCGAAAAGGGGATTGCGAGAGCAGTGAATGAACTGTTGGAGAATCGATTGGATGGTATTGCAGAAAAGAAACTTGGTTGAAGGTTGTATGATTACACTACAGAAAAGGTCAGCAAGAATTTCTGTTATGAAACATTGTGCATATGCGAAAAGTCACTTCGACAAGTGCTCCAAAATCAAAAAATAATATTTAAAAGATCTGAAAAAAATCTGGGATGCTCTCAATGATGTATTCTACAAGCATGCAAAATCATAATGCGAAATCATTTGTATTATGGGCTACATAAAAATAACAAAAATTGGAAATTTGAAACAACTATATTCAGATCTGCACATTTCTCTTTTTTGTGTGGCTCAAAATGTAAATTATTTCACATTATAATTTTACACGCATGTAGAATACATCATTGAGAACGTGTATGCATTTTCTCAGATTTTTTGAAACTTCTAAATATATTTTTAAATTTTTTTCAATCAGAGAGAGCACTTGTGCTGGGGAGCATAAAATCTTCACTCGGTGCATACGAGTATTTTTAAACGAAAATCGGAGACTGTAGTCCTGCAAATCGAACAAAAAAGACATTCTATAAAATTCTCTGAAACTCATTTCAGACGAATAGGCCCTCATCCATGCATACGAGATACGCCGTCTGACGTCTTTTAATCGGCGAATCGGGATCAATATACAAGAAACACAATTTTTGTTTGGTAAAGAATTTCAAGCTGATGAACAATAGCCAACTGTAATTTCCAGCCTATGGTAGTATGGTGATAGATCGATGGTTACAGAGGCCTTCCATTTCATCAAGCAAAGTGCATCTTTTGAGCTAATAAAGAATTACACGGTTACTTGTAACACCTCAATTAGTTAATCTCTTAATACATCTACAATACATAGGCCGGCGAAAACAGGTGTCACGGCAGGCTTGGAAGTACAAAAAACAGCAACAGTAGGTCGTATGTTCCTTTGTACATTACAGCTACAAATAGCTACATCTTCCTCAGTACAACGCCTGATCTACTTGGGAGAAGTGAGTTTGCTGGTGTCGCTGGACGAGTCTCCGCTCACCAGTTCGTGGAACGCTTCCACTTTCACTGGCGGCACTCGCTGGCCGTATAGGTTCCTACAACGCGACGGGGTCAAGGGATGGAGCAGACGACAACATAAGAACAGCCAAGAGCTTGGAGCTACTTACATTGATTGCGGCGTTTGTATGAACTGCTGCCCTAACTGGGCATTCTGGTTTCCTGGCATTGCCATCTGCGTTAGTTGGGCATTCTGGTTTCCTGGCATTGCCATCTGCGTTAGTTGGGCATTCTGGTTTCCTGGCATTGCCATCTGCGCTAGGCCGGCATTCTGGTTTCCTGACATGGCCAGCTGCTGCTGAAGCTGCTGCTGCTGTTGTTGCTGCTGCTGCTGAAGTTGCTGTTGCTGCTGCTGATGCTTCTGCTGAACCTGCTGTTGCTGCTGCAGCTGCTGCTGCTGGAGTTGTTGCTGCTGCTGCTGCTGGACATGCTGTTGCTGCTGCAGATGCTGCTGCTGGAGTTGTTTCTGTTGCTGCTGCTGATGGTGTTGCTGGAGCTGCTGGATCTGTTGTTGCTGCTGCTGCTGCAACAGCTGCTGCTGCCTTAGCTGTTGCATCTGTTGTTGTTGTCTGGCGAGAGATCCGTAAGAACTATCGATTTGTGAATCTATGGTATTCTCAAGTTTCACGTTTACCATGGCCTGGTTTTTGTCCGCCATTGTAAGAGCGCCACGGGGGCTCGTCATTTGGGCCATTTGGTTGCGCCTCAGCCACTGTTGCTGCTGCAGGATCTGGTTCTGCTGTGGTGTCAGATTCTGGTTATGAATTGTCATTTGGGGAGGGAACTGCCTTGTGAGCTGTCAATTATGCATAGTGACTGTGTTAGTACTGGGATGCAGAATGAGAAAACGATGATATGGTCTCAGCGAGAAGACATTTCAGCAAATGCTAACAGTTTCAAGTGCGCATATCGACAATGAAGAAACCGCAAGCATTTCCTTCAAACAGACGCTAATTAAACGAACAAATATAGCAAAATAGTTCCCATCGGCCGCTGCTGTGATTAGTGACCATTAATTGATTTTAATAGGATATTAAAAAAAACTCCGGTTTCACAAAATCGGATGGTAGGGACTAAATTCTACAACCAATCCCTGTCTATGTACAAAGTTCAACTGGGTAGCCAATCACAGTGACTCGGTGGAATCAAAAATTTAGTTCAGGAGTTGGCTGGAAGTTGTGACAATCAGAAGAATACGGAATCCCTAAACTGATTTGCAACCTGTTCTAGCCAATTTTGTATATATATACTTGCAATAATTATAACTTTTAAGAGGCCAATTTCACACTTAAGCAGGTACTGACCAAACCATTTTTAGCAAAGCCTCCAACATACAAAAATGTCAGTCGGATTATACAGTTGTCACGAGGACCAACCAAAACCAATATTCACTCTCGTCAAGTGAATCCACTGGCACAGCTTAGCCAAAGAGCTTATTTAGTTGCCTGAATCGACCCATCATTGCACGATTTTCAGTGCAGACTGTTTTAATCTAATAACCAACTGATCCTTGTCAGGAAGGAAAACATGTACAGTATACTACAGAAATGGTAAAAAGTAAGCATTGTTAACACAAAATATTAAGTATGGTTAACCAGCTATAGTAGCCTACCTGTTGTGCTTGAAGAAGATTATTTTGATTTTGTAGTTGTGCATCTTGATGAGTTGGGTGGCTAACCACTCTATTCCCCATCTTTGTAATCTCCATCAAGGGTCCAATGTTACTAAACATCACATAAAAAATAGAATCATGACCTCCACACTTTATTTGCTAAACAACATATATGCATTAAAAATGTATAGCTCTGCCATCATAATAAATCAATTCAGTGACAAGGCACAGTAATGGTGGTTGTTTTGCCAAATGTTGTTAGAGAAACATCTATATTGTTCAATATTGACCTTGTCTTAAAAAAGTATCACCTAGTGGAGTTGGTACAGTCTAGCATCACTCAAAGAAGTATTAGAGGAATAAGGAATTTATGAGGGCATACTATGGATCAGTTAACAACAAGATAGAACCGCACAAAGACGGAGAACCACATAAAGACGGAGTCACATGGGCGATCTGCCCTACTGAGATGTTTGGCCATGTGGGCCAATTTAAGTCCATGTGCGTGGGAACATGCAAAACATGTACCAGAACCCAACTGATCAAAAGACAACTCCTTTCTCCTGCCATCCTTGTGTATATACTCTCCCTTTCCTTCTTCCTCACCAAGTGTGGGTGAATCGAAAGGGTACACGACCATGGCAGGATTGCAGGGGGGGAGGAAGCTCAATGACAACATCAACATGAACATAACACTGGCACGGAAGTGCATTTGATTTGTTCCATCAAATACTAGTATGCCTTACATGCCTGTTTTATGCGTTAACTAGAGCAAATTTCTTCACGCGAGTGGAAGAGTCAAACATGGACCGTTCTTTTAAAACTAGGCATTGTTCGTTGGGCAAGTACTTCTATCAGAGTGTTTGTCGCGGCAGTAATATGACTTCAGGTAGAAAAATAATATGGTTATTTAAGCAAGTCAAATGGTTCTACAAAAAAACTGACAAGAACACAAGGAATACAAACAGAGCAGGAAAGATACATGTATACCAAAAAAGGGTCACCATACCTGTAGCCAACAGTCTGTAGGAACATCTTAAGGATTTCAATAGATGAAAACTGTTTCTTGTAGCTGTCAGTTAGAAGCTTCAAATTGCGTCCTAGCTTGGAGACGTGCTTAATTATTATTTCTGAAAAAACATCAACAGACACTGCAGTTCCACTTTCAAAGCCTGCATTTGCTAAGTATCGAGCAACCAACTTCCGTGTGATAAGCAATGCTTGCTCTTGACTTAACGATTTTCCTTCTACTTTAGATCCATCTTTCCTTCTATATTTGTTTCCTATCTTGTGGTACTCAGGCATCATGCCAAACCTTTCGAGCATTGCAGTGTTGCGACTAAGAGGTGCCGGTAAATTGTCAAGAATACCATCAACTTCTATGCTGTCGCTCCTAGATATCCCACTCACTCTAGGAATTGCACTTTCTGGAACACAGTCAGCCGGAAATCGAATTTCTGGAATAAAAACATCATCTGTTAAATTACTGAATTCCCCAGCACTCTTTGATTGTAGGGAAGGGCCATTTTCCAACTTCATGTTGGAACCCTGATCATCCATAAACACGGCCCTCTTCCTTTTATGTACACTGCAAACCTTAAGATAGTTAGACATTCCCTCCGATGTTCTCTTTGGTATGTCTTTGTCATCTGAGTGAAACTTGCCATGCCATGTCCTGAACTTTTCAGCATATTGCTTGTACCATGTGCCAGGTAACTCATCATGTCGCTTATGCCTTTGAGATAACATCGAACTCTCCCTGGTTGGACTAAATGCAGTTCCAGATTGCATCTGCACAGAAGTTATAACCATCAGAATATAACATATGAATGAGATTGTTGCCATCTTTAGCTAGCAATTTCCAAACAAAGATGATGTACAGAGTTCACATGGCAAAATGAAAATAAATATGCATTTGCTTTCCAATTAAGGAAACATTCAACAGTCAGGGCTGTAATTAGGTTGGCACATGAAATATGTAACATTTAATTTGAGAGCAACGAGTAGCATGAAGTGAGGTGAGGTGAATATTTTATACATGTCCAATCAAGAACCTAATTTCGAAGTTTGTTAACAAAAGTAGGTGTATCGATTCCTACAACTATGGCTTGTGAGGTTTTCAGGAAACAGACAGTCTACAATCTAGAAAAGCAAAAATAACATTCTCTCTTTAAGAAAAGGTCTTCATGTAGTAATAAGTGATAAACAATTGCACATGCCATGAAGAAACAGTGACAAGGGTACTTAACAAGGAAAGTTACTGTAAGAAGTTTGCGATCAAATAAGATAAAAAATACAAGCAAATTATTTATCATGATCGCAGCAGTTCCCCTGTTGCATAGAAAGAGCACATCACTCAACAAATCAGGCATGCAAAAGGATTTTCTAGAAAGATTCACACATGTCAGCGAATACTGCCACAAACAAGAAATAGATGGGGGGATATAACTATACTTGATGATGAGTGCCATCTTCCTGCTCATCTTCCAATGAGAAATAAATATCATCTCCATGAAGCTGAAGATCTGGATGAACAAAAAGAAAATCAATCAAGGTGAGCACTGGCAGCTAGTACCCTAGACTGATTCTTCCCACCATTGCCTCCGCGTCCAAACTTAGACGCGGTCATTTCTTATCAACCCCTAGCTATTATTCGAATCCTGGGCTAAATTCTATAGCATTTAAAGTTGCAAGTAATAACACCTCTTAAGAACAGAAACATCAAGGCGATCCCTGACAGCCAGTAACCTAGACTGATATGTGATATCCCACCATTCCCCCCACGTCCAAACTTAGACGAGATCATTTCTTATAAACCCTTAGATATTATTCGAATCCTGGGATAACTTTGTTCTGCAGCTGCCACAGGCACAGACATCTAGGATACCCAACAAAGGTTAACAACAAGATGAAGAGAGAACGTAATCTTCACTTAAATTCTAAAGTATTTACAGCTGCAAATAATAACTTTGTTCTGGGATAACTTTGTTCTGCAGCTGCCACAGGCACAGACATCTAGGATACCCAACAAAGGTTAACAACAAGATGAAGAGAGAACGTAATCTTCACTTAAATTCTAAAGTATTTACAGCTGCAAATAATAACACCTCTTAAGAAACAGAAACATGTAAAATGTGCTAGATTTCACAGCACAGCAAGATGCCATTTCAAATCAAAATGACCACAGAAGCCCTCAGGCACTACTACAACAACAGTATCCAATCCATTGTGCAGCGTAACAAGAACATACTGATCGATGATGAATACTGCACCACATTCCACTCCAGATACCACTTAAATTCACACCTCGCCCACCAAATCTCAGTAAGCGAGTGGCGCGAGCAGCGGAGGAGGGGGGAGGAGCACGAGGGGTCACTCACAGCTGGCGCTGAGGGAGTGGGGGCCGGCGGGGGAGGCGCGGGCGCTGGGGACGAGCGCGGCGGAGGCCTTGTCGAAGAGGAGCGCGCGGACGCGGAGCTGGAGGAGGAGGAGCTGGCGCGGGGCCGAGGATGAGGAGGGGCAGAGGAAGGCGTCCCAGGTGGAGGGGGACGCGAGGTGGTGCGCGAGCGAGGCGTGCGCGGCGTCGCCGAGCCACGCGCGCCACGCGCCGCACGCCTCCAGCCGCCGCGCCAGCTCGTAGCCGCGCCCGTCGTCGCCCAGCAGCTGCGCCGCCGCCATCCGGTCGGGGGGCGGCGGGATCTCGTCGGTCGTCGCGGGGAGGTAGCTCGGTCGGAGGGGGAAGCTGCACGGCCGGAGTGGAGGACGAAGAAGGCGCGTGTGTCTGCAGAATTTCGGCCCGTTGTGGTCTGCTGCTTCCGCTGAGGCCTGGTTAGAGCATCATAACTAGTGGGTGGCCCATACGGATGGGCTGAAACGACCAGCCTGATAAGTCGAACAGAGTCCCGAGTATCTCTAGTTAGGCCGGCATAGCCCATAATGGCCCCTTTCAGCCCCCTCCGATTGAAAATGATTGACATACATTTGTGTAAATACTTCGTACCATATAGTTACGTCTGTATTTAGAAAAACTTACGTCAACCATTTCCGATTGAAGTGAATAGATATCATCCTCTAAAAAAACATGTACATATCCTTAAAAAGTAAAATATATTATTGGAATGGTTGATAAAGCCTAGGACTACAGGTTATACTAGGATCTAGCTATGTCTTCCTTCCCTAACTCGGTCGGTCCGCACCGGCATGAGAGGAAACCAACATGAAACTTTGACTCTGAGCAGATTCGTTTTTTATTTTTTGCCACTCCATCTCTTTCAAAATAATTGATTTCTAGATTTCTGCTAAGTCAAACAAATTAAAGTTGACCAAATATATAGAAAAATATATATATCTACAACACCAATTTAGTCTATTATATTCAACATACAATATATTTTTGTACTCTGTAGACTTCATATTTTATATACATTTTTAAATTTGGTCAAACTTAGAGAAATTAAATTAGGACAAACCTAAAACTTCAATTATTAGGAACAATGAGGATTTCTTAAAAATTTCTCTTTCTTAAGAGGGGCAGCCCGGTGCAGTAGCTCCCGCTTGCGCAGGGTCCGGGGAAAAGGGTCCGACCACTTAAATCTTTTTCTTTCTTAGACTAACTTTTTTCTTAAGTATATAAATGCAGAAAAATGATTATAACACGGCGTCCGATCGGTCGCTCACCATGTACCAGAAAAGGAGTCTCGTCTCACTGGTCTATTTTATCTCCTTTGCTCCTCTTCTTCCTTATCACTTCGCATATTCGTTCCTTCCTCTCACCATGCACCTCATTTCCCTTCTTTACCTTCCCGTCATCTTAGCTGGCCACTGTCGTCATTGATGCCGCGGAGATTTGCACGAAGTTACTTTAGGCAGTGCTGCGAGCAAGAGCCAATGTTGCGGTGGACGGTGGTGTCGCAAAGAAAAGTGCTTGAGCTATTAAAGGGGTGATATTCACTTGCTACATGTTCATAATGTATAAAGGGTCATCGACCCATCGTGATGACTTTACATCAATCAAGAGTTGACATGTTATGTTAGGAGCCGCTACAAGCTATCGTGAGGTTGAGTGTTCATGGAGCGAGTGGTGATTCATAGCTACGGTGGGAACTCGGAGGAGTAACTTTAGTCGTGTCCGAGAGGTAGTGAACCTATAGCGTCACACTTAAGGGAAGCAAGTTTCTGTCGGATGTGATCTTACTGAAGCGAGTCACAAGGGTTGGACCCGACTGACATCAGGACAGAGTACCAAACGGATAGTGTTGTGCCTCCAGGCAAACGCATATATAAGGTGGGGATAGCCATGATGATACGAAGCATGATTTTGCACGTAGGATTCTAAGAGTTGGAAAACCTTAGAAAATCATGCTATTCTTTTAAGAAAATCCTGGTAATCTTAAAGACCCTAGATCCTTCACATGTTGTACTAACATCCTGCTAATGCCAAACCTTATAGTACTAAGGTTTGAATTCGATGGGATCACAAGTGTTGTGCCTCCAGGCAAACGCATATATAAGGTGGGGATAGCCATGATGATACGAAGCATTTCTTTTAAGAAGATCCTTCACATGTTGTACTAACATCCTGCTAATGCCAAACTGCATCATCTTCGAGTTGCGATCAAGGTTAGTACTTATATGGACATGATTATTCAAAATTGTTTCAACCTGAAGCCTGCTATCACGCTCTATTACCTCGACTCCACGCTAGAATCCACCACCTGCTGGCACTGTTTGTATGAATGTCAATGCAATTTTCTTCCTGGCTAATCGTCACATGGGTTGGGGGGCAGTTCGAGATCACAATGGAGAGTTCATTATTTCTCGTCGCGATGGGCTTGTTGTCTCCCCGAAGTCAGAACCAGCCGAAGGGCTTGCAATTCGGCGAGAATTGATGGTTCTACGTGACAATGGATTTAAAGAATTTGTCATAGCTTCTGACTGACTCACAATGATCCAAAGTCTCGGCCACCTGTTGGAGCTATGGTGAAAAACATCAAGACCATGGCAGGAGGGTTCAGTTTCTGTGTTTTCAAACATGTTCTTTTCAAACATGTTTCATTTGTAATTTTTCTGTTGGTGCTATCCCGGATGCATATGGGCTAAGCCTTGTAACGATGTTTTTTTGGGACTCTCTAGCACTCATTCTCAGTCGAATGATGTTATTGTGTTTTTCTCAACTATGGCGAGTTCACCTCCCCAGCGGCCGGCGCGCTGCCGCGACGCCTCGCTGCCCCGTCCTCTGTCGTCCGCTGCCACCCCGGCCATCCCTCTAAGCCCACCGTCGTCGCCGGCAACCCCGCACCGCTGCACCCCCAAGTTAAGTTGCTCTTCGCCTTCGCCGTGGCTAGCCGCAGCTGCGGCTCGGCTTGACGCCGCCACCGGGAGGAAGAAGAAGGCTAGGGTTTCTAGAGAATAACGATGTTATGTGATCAATAAATCCTTCTCTCAACAAACAAACAAAAACATCTGGATGTAGCCGATGGATTTAAGCGGGATAATTCATGATAACTCCCCCGGGTACCATTATGTTTGCTCACATGCCCCTTTTATGTGTCGCTGACACGTGGAGATTTAAGTGACTTGGGGTTATCATCAAATCCCCCGATTTAAGCATAGGCGCAACAAACCGAGTCCTAGTCCTAGCTCACCGGCCAGCGCATCAACCGCCCGATTCGCGCCGCGCAGCTCTGCCTAGCTCTCCCCTCCCCTTCCGCCCCGAATTCCGTCGCCGTCGCCGCCGCAGAGAGCACTCACGCCGCGCTGTGCCCGAGTGGATGTGGTTGGAGGAGGTGAGGAGGAGGGAACGCGGGGAGCTGCGCGCGCGGCGCTTGGAGGCCCTCGCCCGCTCGCGCCGCGCCGCCTCGCTCGCGCTCTCCAACCGCAAGGAGCTCGCCACCCCGCACCACGGCGCCGTCAACTCCCTCCAGGTCCCTTCTTCCTCCCCATCTCGCTCCCCCCAATCGCTCGCTGCCTTGCCGGTGTTCGTAATTTGACAATATGGCCAGGTTGATCTGACAGAGGGGAGGTACCTGCTCTCGGGGTCATCGGACGGGTCGGCTGCCGTCTTCGATCTGAAGAATGCGACGGAATACGAGGCCGGGTTCATAGCCAAGCACAGGAACATCCTGCTCGTCGACAGGCAGCACGAGCATGGCCACAAGTTCGTCGTCTCGGCGGCCATCTGGTATCCCGTCGACACTGGGCTGTTCGTCACAGCGTCCTTTGATACCTATGTCAAAGTGTGGGATACCAATTCGACTCAAGTATGTGCATGTTGCTCTGTCAATTGTTGATCTTAACAGCATGTGCAATATGCGTTGTCAGTCGTTGATCTCAATATGTTGTGTTTTGTTTTCCTAGGTAGTCATGGATTTTAAGATGCCTGGAAAAGTCTACAGTGCTGCAATGTCTCCAATTGCAACAACACGTATGCTCATCGCTACTGGAAGTGCAGATGTTCAAGTCCGTTTGTGTGATATTGCTTCTGGAGCATTTACCCACACGTTATCCGGTCATTATGGTTACTTTCTTCCTGCTAGTGTAGTGATGAAAATATTCCTGTTTTGTTTTGTATGCTTATCCCCGTCAATCTCAGATGGTATCATGTCTTTGGAGTGGTCTGCCTCAAGCGAGTGGATCTTGATGAGTGGTGGCTGTGATGGGGCTATACGTTTTTGGGACATAAGACGAGCCGGATGCTTCCTTGTCCTTGATCAGTTACAAACTCAGCTAGGAAAACGCCTCCTTTTCTTGATGGCACCATGGAGAAAGTATGCTTTCAGGTCACCCATTACTTCTTATTTGCTTTTGCTGGTTTAATTATTTCCTCAGATATTTGCTCGCAGGGCTAAAAATAGAACTGCTTGCTATTTTCTGGCTACGATTCCGAAACTATTAGCCTTCAAGTAGGACTGGATTTTTCCGGCAAAAAATAAAGAATAGAAGTGGATTTCTGGTATATATTCATGCCCTAGGCCTCTTTCACTGTATTAGTCTCATCTCTCATCATATATAGATGGCATGGATCAGTACAGTGCTCTTTTGATTAGTGGGTCCTAAAAATGCTTGGTGCTCTGCAATACATCGGGAGATCATCAATGTTGTCGTAGACAGTAGACACAAGGTCCTTCCTGTTGTTGCTTGTTGCTCCTAAATATGGTTGATGCCATGCAAGTGTACACCCTTCCTGTGCTAATTCACATATGCACTGTCTAAGCATTTGTTTTCTTTCTAACCAGGATCAGAAGAACTTAGGACCTTCACCTTCTCAAAGAGTTACTCGGTTCAGCAGAGGACAGGCAGTCGTAAGAAGCAGTCAAAAACACTACACAGAAGTCAAACCCCAATACGTGGACATATGCAACAGAAAGGACATCCTGGTATGTGGTATGTCATCTAGTCAAAATCGTACAACAGCTCATTATGGTGCTGTTACAGGGTTAAGAACAACTACAGATGGGATGCACCTTCTTAGCTCAGGTTGAGTAATTTTGTTCTCTGTTGTTCCAAACAAACTGCTGCTTCTTGATAAGCCTGAAATTAGCATGGAGTGGGCTGATGACCGTCTAAGCGTAAATCTGTTATTTAAGTGGTTGTCGTTATTCTTCAGGATCTGATTCTCGTTTAAGGATATGGGATATTGATTCAGGCTGCAATACTCTGGTCAATTTTGAAGCCATGCGATTGCAGCCTAGCAAACCACTACAGCTAGCCATCACTGATGACCCATCACTTGTATTCGTTCCATGCATGGCTAGCATCAAGGTATGTCGTTTTTCTAACTTGTCGGTTTTATGTCTGCATTTTGAAGTTCACATTGTATTGTTATATACTGCTTAGGCATACAATATGTGGTCTGTTACGACATTTCAAACATTCCGTGGGCATTATGACCATGTGAATTGCTGCTACTATAACTCGCAAGATCAAGTAAGTTCTTCTATTGTCCTCTATTAAGATTTAGTTTTCGACACGCAATATGTTCCTAAGTATTCAAGAATGCAGGAACTCTATACTGGTAGCAATGATAGACAAATTCTTGTGTGGTCTCCTTCAACCCCTGCTTTGACTGAAATGGTAATACTATCTATCTATTGGCATCATGCATTTTTTTTCAATTATTTGTTGTAAGCATATTTTCTCAACAGCAGCATGAGTAGGATATGGTATAATCTTGATATTTGACACAGTGAAATATCTGTAGGAAGATGACGGCAAACGGCAAGAGGGGTTTGCAGCTGATGAGGATAACTGGAGTGACTGAGAACTTAATGAGTTGATGGTGTGTATGCTAGATTCTAACAATATTGACACGAGGGATGTTGAGTGTTAACAAGTCGGGACTCTTGTAAAGTATTACTTTAACCACTGACAATCAAATTTTGGTGTTGGATTATTGTACTCTGAGAGGATGTTGTACATTACAATTGAACTTTTAACAGTTCATTCAAAACTTTATAGCCACACGAAAAAGAAAGGGGTATCCTTTATGACTCACCCAACTGTTATGCTATACTGATAAAGCTTGTTCTTGCTAAAGCATTGCTTGCCTTGTGTTTAAGTTCCTGAGAACAGCACCGAAAATGCACAGCCTCATTACTATTATTATGTCATCAGACATGTTTTTTTTTTTTTTGAACTGGAAAATTTGTATTCCACTAAACCTGGTGCATAGCATGATCGCTAGCAACTATCAGTGTCACCTGAATTGAGAGCATTCACCAGGTTGAGAGAGTCCAATTCAACGATCACCCGGGATGCGCCAATATTGCTGGTCCCTTTGATGGCTGCCAGACAAGCGTCTCTGTTTTTGTCATGATCGTGTCTACTGGCACCAAGCAGAAAGTGGTGTCTTGTTTACCTATAATAAGCTCCTCAGTTAGAATTTCAAATCATGATGCAACCATTAATCAACGTGGCAACATGGTCTGCAGATTTCAGACCAAGAGCAATGGCTCGTGATTTCTATTATTCCTCTATCATATGTGAATCAACATTGTTCTGTTTGTCGATATTACAATTGGTGGGACATTGTTCAGTCTGTTTGGCTGCATCAACAATAATGTACAGATATTACAGCCTTAGAGTTAAAAATGGAAAAAATAGACAGTTACAACCACACCAGGTTAAGAAAAGTTGGGGCTAGCCCCAACCCACACTTGTTACAGACCGATGCCCCTTATTGAGTTGCTGAGCTGATAATATTCTCAGAGCCAGCTCTTTGATTCGCCGAGCTCAAAATATGCTGGACTGGGTATCTCATGTTTCCTGAACTTGAATTTCTAAACTACAAGGATCTGCTGGAGTTCCCAAGTTAGACAACTCTGTCATGTCGTAGACAGACTGAGTGCAGGCATAACTGAGAAAAGGACACCATAATTCCAGCAACCAGCTTCAGAAGTCGGAGAAGAGAATCCTCCCTATATTGCTGCAAGTAACAGCAGATGCCGCAACAACTTATTGTGTAGGTGGTGATACATAGGTATCCTTCTGGTTCGTGGCGAACATTCCCCACTTATTATTGCCTTTTAAATCCTCTGGCATCGAATAATGCCTGCTGCACCTCCATAGCATAACCATTTCTCGCTACCTTTGTTCATGTTCCATCTCAATCGATGCAGTGCTACAGATTTGGGAGGGAAGACCGCAAAGTCTTTAGGGTAGTCATCAACTGTGCCCTTGCAAATGCCCACATTTTCTTGCATTTGAGGATCCACTAAAACCAACGCATTACTTTCTTGTCCTTCATGAGGTCCACCTGGTTGACCCTCTCTGGTTTCTGGATCTACATGTCCTGCAGGGTTGTTCAGCGGGCATGTCAGGCACTAAGCCAATGATGCAAGTTGCAGCAAAATGTTGAGAGTTTTACCTGAGCTGATAGTTTGTGGTTTCTCTTTTTTTGTATCTTGCATTCTTATACCCTTCTTTGCAGCAAGAGGAACATTTGGTAAAGGAGAGTGTTGCAACGTACCACCAACCTTAATGACTGCTCCCTCTTCTGCTAATGAACCACAAAGGAAATAAGGTACACGGTTCCTCCCAGGTTCCTTCTCCCAGAATCTCGAAGTAAGCTACACGTGTGCAATATTTGTTAGCAGAGCACAGAGATTCTGAATGACAAGCACCAATGGACAGTGACCTTGGTTACTGGGTACAGGCTAGTGAGTCTACCTGGAAGCGCACAGCAGTACCATCTGCCCCGCAATAAGCTGCATAACCTGTATATAGGCAAAGATTTGCAATTTTGAGGATCATAGTGATTTTATGTGCTTAAGTTTGATAATTTTACGAGAAGCTACTAATTCTCTCCTATATAGAGATTTATTTAAATAACAATAATATCAAGTGTCTAAGATGTAGGAGAATATTTCTAAAATAATAAAATAGCAATAAAAAGATATTCAAGTGTCCAAAACGGGATATTATCAGAGGTGAGTACTACTTAAATAACATAAAGCTTTATATTCATTAATTTACAAGTGTGTGAGGGCCTCCCATCTTGTGCTTCCAGATTCCAAATAGTTCTCCAAAAATTAAAAACGGCAACAACCCAAGACTTCTTACTAGAAAACTTGTAACTGATAGTGCTTAGGGCGGATATTGACTATGTTTGAGCATGGTTCTGGAAAAGTACCAGTAATTTCTGAGACATGGACATTCCATATCAAATATTCTGACAACTGATAAGTAGAAACACCCTGAGTTTTAGTCCCAGCGAATGGCCTTCCAGTGACAGGAGCATCATTGGCAATTCTGGGTAAGCTAAGGAACTTCAATGTGCCATCTTCTAATGAGATGACAATACCTCTGAACATGAAAGATAGTAACAGTTAACACAGAATCATGCGAAAGAAGATTGCTGATCACGCTTACATTATTAACCTAGTGGACAGGAAATATATATATAGAACCTGCAATACGCAGAAGACATAATCATGGGCGAACCCAAAAAATAAAAAAATACCATGTTAGATAAGCAAGTTTTAATTAGCCATTCTTTAATGTTAATTCTCACAAAACATTGCAAGCCACATGAGTCCTGCATGTTCACTTTGTTTAGGGCAAGCCAAAGGATAGGTCTTGGATTCATGTCATGTCTATGTTCCTCAGGGGTTTATATACATGGAAACTGGAAACTACCATCCTACCACTTTTAACCCAACGGTTTGGACAAAATGAACGGGACTAATGGTTGCCTTACGATATTGATATTGGGCATAATGGTTGTTGAAATATATTGCCCACCCTTCTCCATCAGTTTGGACTTTTGGGTGAACTGGTCAATGCATCTAAGTCAATATGATATCATAGCCAAGAGGTCTCAAGTTCAAAACCCAGCCACCGCAGTATTTAATAAAAATATCGGCGGCCTTCATCGATCCCACGTCTAAGTCTCTTAGTGGAGCCTAGACGTGAGGGAGTGTTGAAATATATTGCCTGCCCTTCTCCATCAGTTCAGACTGATGGGTGAATTGGTTAGGTGAATACAAATTGCAACATGAGGTTCAGGGTTCAAAACCCAATCAACGCAACCAGATGTCTGAGTCACGATGTGGTTGGCAGAAGCAGGGGCCTTACGCAATTATTTATTGTGTTAATTGGGTTTCGAACCCTGAACCTCATTTTGCAGGTTGGATGCACCTAACCAATTCACCAATAAGTCTGAACTGATGGAGAAAAATATATATCAACAATGGTAACTAAGCTGCTTGATTAAAAAGGGATAAACGCCAAGGTGAAATTAACCAGATAAGGTTAGAAGATACAACACAAGTTGCCCTCCTGATTTAACTAAAATGCCAGGATGAACGGGCCTTAATTCATGCACATTAGATTCCATGCATTAGCAACAATCACTGTTTCTTACATATAGGGAAAAGTGAAAAACAAGGTAAAACCAAGTCCCTGTCTCAATAATTGTCGTTAAAAACCAAGTCCCTATCTAAATAACTGTCGGTAAAACCAAGTGGTCAGGGCCTGGTGCGGGAGAGCCACCTCTAAAGCCATGTTCTGCATGCCGTTTGGTACACTGCATCACATCGCTAGGACAGTTTTCTACCTAGCGTTTGGTTGTCTGCACTGGAGCACAAAAGGCTACGACGATGCAATGTGCTATGTCTGGTTGCATGCAGCCTAAATGTTTGGCCTTGGCAGTCTTGATTATATGCTGACCCCGCCCCTGTTTTCACTGCGCCTAGCTGCAACCCCTCATAATTTATGCTGTTTTTTTTCTCGCATGCCCTACCCTGTCTTTTTTGGCCTTGGAAGTCTTGATTGTATGCCTAAAGCTCCTATTTTCTGCTGGTTTTTGGTCTTGCTGGCCCCGCCCCTGTCTTGTTTGGCCTTGGAAGTCTTGATTATATGCCTAAAACTCCTAATTTCTGCTGGTTTTCGGTCCTGCCTTTGACCAAGTCAACAACGCTTAAGCGTGCATAAATCACGTAGCGCTAAGTAGAAGGCCACGGCACCGCATACGCTTAACGCTTTTTGAACATTGTTATTGTTATTTGCTACAAAAGAAACGGAATATTACCTTGCATCCTTCAACCAATGAAGACTTAAAACAGCCCTTGGGGCAGTAGTTAGTTCCCACAGAGGACGGTATGGATCTCTGCAACAAACACGTTTTATGAAATGTGAATCAGTATTCAAATATTGCAGCCCATTCAAAACATCATAGCAAAAAAGGTTGTAAAGCCAACATCATATTATTGTTTGCTGATAATATCTACTCAACTAGGGTTATGCTAGTGCAAGGAAATTTGTGCTCTTCAAGACTAGCCGCTACACCTGTGGTTGCTTACTTTCACCTCCTTTTTCATAAAGCTTGATGACAGACGTGGACAATGGTAACTAAAAAGTGATGTTTTCCCTTGAAATACGTGTTATATTTGTTGATGTGATAATAACAGATACAGCAGATAAAATGTACCTTTGTTTATTGACTTATCACTACGAAACAGCAGAAAAAAATGCATGGTTCTCAAACTGCAAGTTGAGTCAATTTGTTTGAAAACAAAAGATAACACCATTAACTGGACTTCCTGAGTGAAATATTAACAAAAAAGATAAGAAATTGTATCGACTACGGAGATAAGCCTCAGTACAGCTCCATATACACAATATCATATATGGTGTGGCAAAGTAGTTTTGCAAAGAATTAGTCACTGATTCCAGTTCCTAGTAGAGTTTATAAATACCTTAAATCCCAGAATTTTAGCCCATCCTCTGCAGCAGTGACAAAGGTATTTGTATTTTCCTCACTGCCAAAATGATATGAAGTCAGAACTCAGTGTTTAGCTTCTGGAATGGAACAGAAGTATAATACAACTTAGTACCTTACATATGGTGCCCACGAGAGGGCTCTGATGGGAGCAGATTCAGCAGTGACACACATAAAAGGTTTTGAATCTATAAATTATCAAGAACAGACGTTTAGTATAACACACAAACGAAACTCCTGGCTCCTTTCATATTGGTTGATTAGGTACATTTCTGTTCTTCGTAGTTTGCTTTACCGAGTTTAGTTAGAATAAACGCTGGGGAATTGAAGCCAAGTTCTGAAGATTTTTTTTTCTAGATGTGCAACTGCAATGATGGTAAATATGTTTTCAATTGGTACTGGAGCTCTGAAACTTTTATCACCTATTTGAATGAACGAAATGGTCCAATTGTTTGTCTTTTTGTATTTTCATGCAAAGTGAGGCTCTTCTGTTTATGGCACTGATTTTATCACTAGAACTTATTGGTATAGTCATCTTTCCTTTATATTCAGAAATGCTTGCAGTCCAATCGATGACCTGCGACTTATAGCCTCTGTGTTTTCACAGGTGGATTAAAATTTCAAAGTCCGCACGTGAGCACTGTTACTATTGTGTGTTCAATATGGTTTATACAATTTCTGGCATACTGTAACCTCTATAAAATTCTTCAAGTAGCATGCAGAAGCATATACTCAGCCGATGATGAAAGGGAGTCACTGCAATTCACATCTGTTTGATGTATTAATTATGATCTCATGTGAACCCTTCTTGATCATACTTCGGCTTCATGTTTTAAAGTTGCTTCATATTTTATTTTCTATGCATCTGGCGGATATTATTGTAATTGGTTCCGTGATCATCTTAATTGGAATAATTAGCATGCAATGCTATGGTAGCGACAGAGTTGGATGGCTTTTTGCAACTATAGTGCTCATATGTTCATTTTAATTGGAAGTGTCGGAGCACTAAACATACACAAGTATGGTAGATCCGTGTAAAAAGCATACAATCAGTCTATATACTGCTATTTCCGAGGGAATTCTGCTGACAGCTCGACCGTTCTTGGAGGAGTTATAGCATAACAGGTCAGGACGTTTTACTTCAGGACTAGAGATTTCCATCGATTTATACTAGATCAGGTGTAACAAGTAGAAAATTGTTTCTATATCATCAGGAACTGAAGCACTATATGCGGACCTATGTCATTTTCCCGTTTTGGCCATTCAGGTAATTATGGGCCCCCTAAAAGAAAAGTGCTTATTTGCAGATTGTTTTCACCTTCATTGAATTCACATTCCTTCTACTAGCATACATAGTGTCAAAATGGATTGACGAACTTCTGTAATTATGTTCCCTGTACATACCTGTAAATAACTTGGTTCTTTATGAATATAAAATAAATTGTTGTGGGGGTTTTCCCTACAGTCTTAGGTTCAAAAAAAAAAATCCAACAAGCAACATGTGAATGATGCCTTTTATAAATCCATTCCAGGTCCTCCTTGGCTCCTATAGCTTCTCATGCTATAGACCAATCTTAGATTGTTTGATCAGTTGATGTGCCACCACGTCATGTTTACTGGGTGCACATTGGCATAGTGATAGTGCATAAATTAATTATATTTGTAAAAACAATTCTAGGTCTACGAGACTATTTTTTGTTTGTGTTTGTAACTTTGTATCAACCCGTAGCAACGCACGGGCATGTTTTGCTAGTAAGAAATATATATCTGATAGAAATCATATGAAAAGGGAGATAAGAAACCACTAAAATACCTTGTGATGACATGTCTGTAGAGAACTTCCATAAAGCAACCTAGAAAAACAAAACCCAGACATGAAACTTACAGGATAGCAGATTCTAACCCAACAGTGCAGTTGTCCTATCCAAATAAGGAAATAATTTACTACAAGCAGAAAAGATACCGTTCCATCATGACATCCTGCCAGTATCATATCATGAGGAGAAGGCGACCAATCAACTGTCAAGGGAATGCTGTTTACCATTACAAAGAGGCAATGGCTTCAAAATGAAAATTCATGCTCACTGATTTAACAGAAAATTAAAATTTGCCACCTAGTTTAATAGCAAAATGAAAAGTAAATGTTGGAATACCTCTGTCTGTTCCCGCACTTCACTTTAGCACATCTAAATACAGGTTGCAGCTTTAGAAAGCGAGGGTCGGTTCCCTCCATTGAAGAAGAAGAATAATAAATTTTCTGGATCATGCTTGGAGATGGAACTTCCCATCTGTGCACAATAATGGGTAAGCACATAAGAAGTGGTTATATTCAAAAAGTGATGGCAAAAAGATTCAAAATGATGATCTCTATCATAGGATGTACTCACACTTCTAGAGAGCCATTTCCTAACAGTATTGCAAGAAAACCCAAGCGTGATTTCTGTTCTAACTGATTTAATAAAGGAGGCTTCCATTTGATGTCCCAGGCAACTTTGCCATTATGAGCTAAGCACAAAACGACCCTTGGTAGATGAATGCCTTTTGGGATTGCAGAAAAGTTCTCTCCGCAAGTAATTATATCACCATTGTCACTTGGTTCTTTGAATGGAGCTACTTCTGTAACTTCCAATTCATCAATGATCTGGGCACTATTTTCAAAAGGAACAGGCACAATTTGATTGGCAGCCTCGCTATCATTCATTTCAATGACTTCACAGTTAACAGCTGCAATTTTACATCCAACCAAACCAGTCCTATTGGCCATGCCTTCACTTATAGATGACCCTAGTAGCTCGGGCTTCTCGGCAGAAGGCAAATGATTATTAGGTATGATAGATGTGGCTGATCTCTCCATCTTCTGTACATCAGCACTAAGAGCCAGTGAGAAAGTCTCATTTGAAGCAGATTTCTTTGTAGGTAGCCGCACACGCCTTCTGGTGTAGACAAGTAATTCTTTCTTGGGCTTTTCAACTGAGGCCACAGTGTCACTTGGCTTGGGAGTTGTCTGATTGTTTTGTTCTTCAATACACAACCCATGTGCTGGTGCTGCAGCATCAGAAAATGCATCGCTCAGATTTCCTATATGACACACAGCTAAGCACACAGTTTCTCTTCCTAATTCAGTATCAGTGCCCGAAACATGCTTGGCGCTGCTTGGGGATGGATATTTCCGGGGCCTCCCCCTTTTTTTCTTTGGTTCTACACATACTAGAGCTCTAGACATATCTTCATTCATTTCAATGCCAGACAAAACCTTTGGGATTTTCTTAGGTCGACCCCTACCTTTTTTGGGGATTGATTCAGCAGGCTTCACATTTGAAATGGCACAAGACAATGCAAGATCACCTGGAATAACTCCTGAAGTGACAAGAGGGCCAATAGAACTGAAATCTTGACTACCGTTAGCTGTCGTTGAAGCTAACACTTTAGCAACTGACAGCGGATATTTTCTTGGTCTTCCCCTTGGTCTTTTCAGACTTGGTTCTGCCTGATCATCAGTAGTTGCCAATGTTATCTTTCTTGGTCTCCCTATTGGTTTTCGTGGGACTGATGAACTCTCAATGGAATTGTTCACGATTGGTATTTTTCTAGGCCTTCCTCTACGATTGCTCTTATCGTACGCAATCATTGATGGATCAGGACGTGCCTCTTCAAAGGGTGCTACAAGACACCAAATTTGAATGATACCTCTGCCAATCAGTGGCATGCCAATTTTATGGTAAGAAGAACCAGGAGGATGAGCAGCAACAGCAAGATACTGCAACAGATAGAAGGTTATGATCAGCTCTAAGTAATTGATATGTTCTACTTATCTTTTTGTAAATCCAGTAATTTCTTGTAACTAAATACTTATTTCAACCATAATCATAATGTTGTGTGGAATATTTAACTAAAATAGGTGATACCATGCAATGAGCCTGCATGAAAGATGTGCTTGACTAACTACTGCAACGGATGTCTTGAGTATTTTTAAATACTATATATCTACATGCCAACATAAAGTACACAGTTTAGTAAAATGAATCACTATATCATTGACATATGGGATTAGGACCCACGTGTCATGCGAACTAATTATGTTAATTTTCTCATTGCTAAGTTTGGGCGGTAAACAACACATTTTTCCAGATAGTCTTACAAGGCAAACATTGGATATAAGATGACAGAAAAAAAATCGAAGTCGCGACTCGCGACAAAGGAGCTACTAGTTCATGGTCATTAGTCAGTTAATCACAACCTCACAATTAACAGGAGAAGAAGGCTTGTCGCACAACCTCGGGCACCAGTCCAACGACCAAACATTTCCCCCAGCGAACAAAATGAAATCAGAGCTGCAACAATTAAGATATTTAATCACAGTTCAACCGAGACGGTTCTCTACAGTCAATGGATAATGTAACAGAAAAGTGAAAGAAGGTAGAAGTACGAAAGTCAACTTTAGCAGTGTGTCCACATAACTTAGTTTATGACACTACTGAACTTTCAGTTAATGATTTTTTTTTAAACAAATAACCCGAAAGCACCAAAACCCAACTCACTCTGCAGGATTGCTCCTGGACTAAGAAAATACTCCTTTCATTCTCAAATAGTCGTACTTCTACATAATGTGCAGTCAAAAAATTTAAGACCTTTGTCACTAATATACACAGAAGCACAAAACGGTATTTGTATATTGGTCAGTGAAATTACTTCCATATCACTAACTATTTTAAAAAAAATTACTAGTATATAATTAGAAAAAGCACTGATCAAAGGTGCATTTTTTAGATCATGATCTGTGTGAAACAAGGAAATTATTGTACTCCTGTAGAAAATTCTACACCAACAACAGCAGATGAATAGGGACTGGTCTACTAACCAGTCCATGTGCAGCAACCTTTGAATTGCAAAACAGATAAACAAAAATATAACATAGGCAAAACTGTGGGATATCTTGGGTCAAAACTTCAATCAATACTCCAAATAACCAGAACTGAGGAACTTAAACCATAATGTATCTCTGCACAACAATACTACCTTCAGAAATTACTTAGGCAAATAATGTAACAACATAAGTAGATTCTATGAAGTTAAAGAAGTCTGGATTCTAGAAATAATACCTGTCTGTATTATTATCCCTCCCATCTTCCAAGTGTGTGACCTGCATTGATTTGCACTTATATGATTAAAAAAATCAGCTGGAAGCTTAAGCACTCCATTGTTATAACAGGAATTTAGACTGAGAAATTAGCGCCGACAATCAAAAAATGTTTACTTTTCTAACCTGAGCCTGAGGAACAGATGCAGATGAGAACTGTGGTAAGGTTATCTCGCGTGTATTATCTCTGGATGAAGTTGATCCAGTGCCGTAAGTAAAACTAACACCTTTTGGCTCATAAGAGAAATGCCTCCATTCTCTGGGAAGAAAACAACAGATCAAACTTCTAGCATAATAGATTCTGAGTAATCCGAAAAAACACATTTAAATACGAAAATAGGAAAGGACAGAGTAAAATATACCATCTTAAATTTCTAACACCAAAATCTTTACGTAAAGCAGTATATTCCAAATCCACGGCATTAACTAACTAATGGTCCGCACGTTGTAGACATAAGGTCTTCCGCTGACTCTTAATTGCAGGAACAAATTCAACTAGTAAACTTTGCTTTGATCCGAAACGGAAGTAACTAGAACTGTAGATCACGAAAAAACCAAAAGCTCCCAGTGTCCAGACACTCAAACTAAAGTATCATATCATCATCAATCAGTCAATCTAAAACATCACACCCACTACATTTTAGCTAATACAGAACAGGTAGGTATGATGGAATCATTCTAATCAGACTACAAGCACACGAGAATTACAGGTGCTGATAACGAGAGTCTATCAAATGTACCGCAAGGAAGAAGTGCTACCAAAACAAGAAAATGAAGGCTACAATGTTTTGTTTGTAATGATGTCATGAACTCCAAATTAACAAACTCTAGCTAAATTCTCCCGCACATATGATGCATCAACAAAGCTAGAGGTTTCGGGTTACAAGCTCCATATTACGCGCATAACTACATCTATGTCCGGCACCACGTGTAAAAGTTTAACCAATGAAGCGACCATTAAATATTTGTCGCCGTTCTACAGCCACCCGCTCCAATTATGTCGTAGAGCGAGCATGGAGAGCGCTTTTCACCTGAGGAACGTTATTGAGGAGGAGAGCCTCTCTACTTCGGCGTCGGGGAAGCCCGGCTCGGGCTCGCCGGCAGAGAGCTCCGAGATGGCGCGTACCGCGCTGGAGAACTCCTCCGGCGATTCATCGAACAGGCAGACCTCGACACCGCTATTGCCCTCCTCCCCTTCCCGGGATGCCGGCAGCGCGGCCATCGCCGGCGAGGGGAGCAGCGACCAGCAAGAGCTGTATCTAGGCGACAAGTAACCACACGCGCTGATTTTCATGCCTTCGCCGTCCACGGTTAGAGCTCCGGCGTGAGAGGATCTGGTGTTCCCGAGGTTGTCCATGTCTTTGCCGTCGACGGTTAGAGCTCCGACATGTGAGGGTTATCTCGCGGTGGTGGGATTTGCTCTGGATTTGGCCGTGAGCAGAGGATTTTGAGCATGTTGTTTGTATCCGGGGCTGGGGCGCTGATGGATTTGAGCTATTTTGGCGTTAGAGGATCTGGTGTTCCCGAGGTTGTCCATGTCTTCGCCGTCGACGGTTAGAGCTCCGGCATGTGAGGGTCTATCTCGCGGTGGTGGGATTTGCTCTGGATTTGGCCGTGAGCGGAGGATTGAGCATGTTGTTTGTATCCGGGGCTGGGACGCGGATGGATTTGAGCTATTTTTGGCATGTTCGTCGCAGCGAGATGAGTTACCGGGTTAGTCGAAGCCAGTTGGGTTGTCCACCGTTCAAGCAGCGGCGCAATATTGCTTGTGCATGTGGCAAGCATAGAGGAATTTTTGGGGTACGTTTCCCTGAGATTCTTTGTTGGTGGTGCTTGATGTTGGTGTTCATGCGGGTTTCCCTGACGAGCGGGTATTTTGGTGTTGGGTGCGGCGAATCGGGGGAGTGGATTTTTTGTTTTTCTCCATAATGGTGAGCAAGTAGCATGTGTGTGCGGCGTTCATGGATTTAGTTTGTTTTGTTTCAGGCAAGCGGCGAGCACCGATCTGATGCACGGCGAGCGCGGCGACCGCCGATCTGATGTGCGGTGAGCGGGTGAGAGTTTAGCCTGCTGCATGGTGAGCTTGGTGTCTTACTCTGCGGGATTGACCTAGGCGATGGCCATGAGCGACTGTATTGCCCTGCTTTTTTTCCCGAGCGTGGCACTAGCTTGCTTTTGTGGTTGCGGCAAGCAGAAGGGATTAATCAGGGCAACTGGTTGAAGGTTCCTTCAGGGTTGTTAGTGAGCTCGTTATTGTGGAGATGGTTCTAGGTAGGGATTGGATTTCTTATTCCTATTTTTTTTTGATAGAGCACTGGCATGCTTGTGTTGAAGGGGAAGACACAACACCATTTTTGTTAGGTGTTTTTCTCTGCGGTTGTTTTTCGTGTGCAAAGTGTGGGAGGGAGAGGGCAGCGCCATAATTTTTGTGCGTGTGCAATAGATAATTTTCAGCTGTGAACATAAATGCCTAACCATTCATTTCGTTTTTTGTTCAGCAAGGGGGTCGATTGCTTGCCAGTGGCCATACCATTTAGATTATGACACTGATGAGGGCTTTGTCCAGGAGCTTTTCCCACGGATGGCAACATGCCCAAATTATCTAGAGTTGCAGAAATCTTGGCGCAGTACAATTCCGCCGATGCCAAATTCAAGAAATTATGGATGGTTTACGTGACATGTGGTCTGCTGGCACCCACAAATGGAACAATGATCAGCAACAAATGCTACCCTATGCTGGTGAGCTTTTTCTGAAATTTCCTGGGAATTAAGTAGTTATTAACTGGCAATTAAGCACAAATGGGGTGGTAAATTCTAATTTTTTTACCCCCGATGCCTTAGTAGACAGTACCTGGCAATTTCTCTATTGTTACATAGTAATTAAGTATGCAATCAAGTAGTCATGTGATGGTAACTGCTAAGTTTTTCATTGGTGCCCAATTTGACAGTACCTGGCAATTGGTGTCTAGTTGCATGGTAATTTAGTATGCATTACCTGGTTACTTAAGCACATATAATTATTTTGAACTAGGGGCGGGAGTAGGATCCTGGAAATTAAGTAGTTATAAACTGACAATTAAGCACACATGGGGTGATAAATTCTATTTTCCCTAGTGCCTTTAGTAGACAGTACCTGCCAATTTCTCTATTGTTGCATGGTAATTAAGTATGCATTACCTAGTAATTAGGTAGACATTGCATGACAATCATGAAGGTATACAATGGAAATTTGTTTTTTGTTTATGCTCAATTGTTTGGCCTAACAAGTTTTTTATCCCCGGCAACTTCTTACTTGTTCCATGCCAATTCAGTATGGATTGTCCGCTAACTGGATACCTTTTTGGTGTGTAACTACTATTTTGATTCATACCACTTTTTAGTATGCTATCAAGTTACTGTCATTTTTACAGTGTGCCCATGTGCTTACCTATTTTTTCGTGGTGTGAACCATAAAACTGAAAATGAATTTACCTTGTTGATTCAAACCAGTACCATTGGTGCCTTGATTCAAAACAGTACCATTGATGGCCTACAATCAACCACATTTGCATCGGGAATAGACGAACTACTTTGAACCTGCAATGTTTTTCACGAAGTTAGTAACTTCTTTTTACGGTGTTAACAAGTAGTTATTTTGTTCGCAGCTATGTTTCGTTGCTGCTGACAAGGTTCACAAGGTGGAGCTCAACTATAAAGGGAGAATACGTGTTATGTATGGATGGAGGTTGTGCATAGGAGAAGATTTGGGTGTCAGGTTTTTCAGTACAGTAGATGCTATATTTTGCAGTTTGCCAGTTGCACAGTTTCTAGTTGCCACATTCCCTGTACTTGGTCACCAGATTTTCAATGTTAGAGAGTTGACAGGTTCTCAGTTCGTAGTTGCCACATATGTTTTTCCTAGTTACCAAAGATCAAGTTCTTAGTTGCCATGTGCGTACCACTTTTTGTACTGCATCTGTGGATAATATGGTAGTCACTTTTTAGACCTAAATCTCACTGATTTTGTGTATTCAGTATGAATTTGCTGGTCTTTGTCCCCCATATTTTTTGCTTTAAGATATTAAATTTCCATGGGGGAAAGTGGTAGAGATGCACCAGGTGTTCATGTTACAGAAGCTTAGCAGTTTTGTTAAGCAAGTTTTCAGCACATACATGGTGTTTGATGGGGGGGGGGGGGGGGGGGGGGGTGGTGTGATTTGAGGTGTGTGTGAGTGATGATTGAGTTGGGGTAACACAAGTTTAAGCATGGGGGTGTTGGTGGGTGGTGATTAGAGGTGGGATAACAAAAGGTAAAGGAGGTGGTGATTGTTTTGCAGATACCTGGTGTTGTTTTTGCTGTTGATTTTGGTGCAGGGTGTCAGGATCTTTATCCAGTTCGTCGGCTGCTTTATTGTCTTTAGATGTAGTTCCTGGCAGTTAGATCCAGGTGGTAGTTGGATCTGGACCCTTTTTTTGGTTTGGTGTTGGGCCACTAGAAGTCCAAATAACATGACCCAGTAGGTTGCTACGTCGTGTTGTTTTTGGACGACTGCGTCGGTGGAGCGCGGTGGCGCGTGCGGGCTCGCGCGTCGCTGGTTCGCTCATTGCGGGTCGCCGTACGGAAAGACAAACCTAGGGCACGTTCACTACGTAGCACAGTCCTTTTTTATTTTAAAGAACAAACAACTAGCAACTTTAGTATTAACACAAGCAACTTGTGTACCGACAACAATATGCTTACCGGAATCATCATCTCCATCCTAGAGGTATTTTCCTAGAGGCCTGATCGAGATGGTGATGGCGACGACGCCAACTCCCCTACTCGGCGAACTTCCTCTATACTAACTCGGCTCACTGTGCCGATGCCTACCTCTATATTGTTGTTGTGAAGTTGCTTTTATTTCATGTGAAGTTGTCCACACACTGTTGTGAACTTTCTACCCGTGCCTTATGAAATTTTCTACCGATATTTGTGAAGTTGCTTAATGCCGCTGTAAAGATTCTAAATTTCTTTTGTTTGTGAAGTATTTAGTACAGTATTTTTGTCACGCACCAAAGTTGCTTCGGCACACACCACAGTTGCTTTGTCGGGCAGCAAAGTTGATTCGTCACACACCAAGGTTGCTTTGTCGGGTACCAAAGTTGTTTTGTTGGGCGCCAAGGTAAAGGAAAAAGGGAAAACATGTTTATAATCTTGGGGGCCATGTGACTGTTAAGTCCAAGCCACAATAGATCTCTCTCCTAGAGCTGATACGTGTGGAGATTTTTCTTGCTCCCGGGCGGGCATCGAGTGCTCTCTTCATTTATTTATTTTTAAAATCATGCTTACATTTTATAAAAATCTGGAAAAAAATGCCCGCATGTTGTTAATGATTTATCCCATAGACATGTAAACTTGAGTTTGGAATACTTTAAATTATGTCTACACAAAAATGACAAATGTGTATATCCGACTAGGCACTTTCAAATATCTAGACTGTATATGATTTTTGACATTTTTTTTGTGTAGCCTATAATACAGATAATTTCAAATTGACATTTTACATGTTATAAGGATCCATCTTTAAATTTGATTTTTAAACTTAGAAATATGCTTTTAAATATAGACAAAGGATACGAACGTTTAGCCCTCTGGAATACATACTATATGTCCGATTTTTCAACTCGGGTACCTGAGTCAACATCTGGAGGGAATCTTGATGGCGGACTTTGGTCAGCATCCACCAATGAACAAGAAGTTCCCCTGGTTGGCACACGTACGTTCCTCAAAAATAGCGAATCTATATATCGGTCGCACGCACGTCGGGTATGTACGTTTGGTCGCATGAATCAATCGATCGACTCACGTACTACCAATGAGGTCCGTCCACGTGATTCCACGTCTGCCGCCCACGACACTAGCACATGTGCACTGGTTCCTTCTCCGAAGACCAAGAATTAGCATCTGCTTATTATGTGCCCCGTGCGTAGTGTACATCCGTGCCCACCATACTACCGCCGCCCCAGATTCTGTACCCAGGACCACGTCGCATATCTCTCTCTTTCCACGGAACGAAAGGCATTGTCGGCTCTTCGACCTTGTGCGGACCTCGCTCCAACAATGGCCATTCTTCACGGCAACATTTCTTTTATCTTGTTTCAGGAATGGCATCCGTTCCATATAGTACTACTCCGTATATATGAAGAGCAGACATACGTGGCCGGATCATGTGTGCAAAACCTGACCAGGCATTTTCCAGTCTTCGCGTCATCTTCGGAGCATCTCCGTCGGCAACCCCGAAAAACTGTCGTCCGGCACACATCCAAAACAGATATGGCTTGAGAATGTCTGACACATGCATATCCGGTACAATGAGCGGTGATGACCCCCAGCGATGCCCCAAAAACTGAAAGGATACGTGCCGGCTTATGTATAGAAATTAATTTTATAGCCGGTGCGTCCGTGTTTGATTTTTTATACATATAAAATAAACAACGATGGACACAGAAGATTCTTTCGGTGGATCGCTCGTCGCCTAGTCCAAAGCAGGGGCGATGTCCGACGAACTTGGGAGGTGTCTTTGGGTGCAAGACAGTTTTTCGATTAACCGAACTGATTGGGGTGCCGTCGAGAGCGTTTTTTTGGGTCTATAACTCTATTTGGTCTTTGGCTATCTTGGAGGGTACAGGTGAAAATACTCTTACCCCAATGTGGTGGATACATGTCCGACACCTCAAATACGACCCAGTTGGGGTGCCAAACATGAATTTGGGGTGCTGGAGATGCTTTTATCCATCCATATGTTGATTCGAAAAGTCGTGCATGAAACCTGATCGGATCTGAATTTTCAGATCGATTCGAGGTTCTATCTGTTGATTGTTGTGTCCATCTCAAGTGGGTGGAGAGACTATCAATCAGTAAGTAACTGAATAATCAATACGATCGTCCAGCATCGGCGTTTGGAGCCGGGCTCTTATGCTCCCGGCATTTTCGGAAAAATAAAAAAATAGAAAAACTTTTCAACAAATTCAGAAAAATCACAGGCAAAGATGAGTATGGTTCGCACGCCTTTGTGAATTTTCGTAGCGAAATGACATTTTGGCCTACCTGTGCAAAAAAGACAAAATCACAGATCTGAAAATTCAATTTTTTGGTTCTCATTTCTGTCAGAAATTTGTCTTTTTTACACAGGGCGGCCACAATGTCATTTCGTTACGAAATTTCACACTGGTGTGCGAACCATACTCATGTTTGCATGTGATTTTTTTGAGAATTTTTTTGAAAAGTTTTTCTATTTTTTATTTTCCCGAATAAACGGGAGCATATGAGATCGGGTGCCAATGTGAATTTCCGCAACGCACTCTCTCCGACACGAGTGGCCACGGAGCCATTGCTCATTAGTAATCGACAGCGGCTTCGCCGATCTAGCGCGTGGAAAATATTGATTCCGTCTGAAAGAAACGGCGGACAGGAGCAGATCGTCCTGAGAAGAACGGTTGTTGTTTATTATTGCGTGGTACGGGTATCAGATTGAGGCGGGCTCATCGCGCGCGGAGCTCGTCGGCGAACCCTGACCGGTAAACCGCCGGCGAAGGTGGCCGTCAGTCCGGGAGCGAACTTCGGCCGGCGCGAGCTCCGCCCGATCGCCTCCAGGTCGAAGCTCCGGACGACGGCGACGATGACGGCCTTCATCTCCATGAGCGCGAGGTCCTTGCCGACGCACACGCGCACGCCGGCCTGGAACACCGGGTACCGGTACGGGCTGACCGCCACGAACCGCCCGTCGTCGCCGAGCCACCGCTTCGGCCGGAACTCGGCGCAGTCGGGGCCCCACACGGACTCAATCCGGCCATGGCGTAGGCGTGGTAGGTCACCCTGGTGCCTTGGTCACGCGCGTGCCGTCGGGCAGCGTGTCGTCGCCCGCGGCGAACTTGGAGTCGAACTGTACGGGCGGGAACAGCCGCATGCTCTCGTACAGCGCCGCGTGCACGTAGTGCATGTCCTTGAGCTTGCTGAATGAAACAGGTCGGTCGTCGTCGTCGGAGTTGTCGGAGAGGAGGAGGAAGAAGGCGGTGAGCGCCGAGGCGACGGTGTCGCGGCCGGCGAGCATGAAGCTGACGACGATGTCCCGGAGGTACCTGTCGTCGCTGATGGAGCCCATGAACCGCGACAGGAGGTCGCTGCCAGAGGCCGCGCCGCCGAGCTTGTTCCGCTGCCGGATGACCTCCGTGGCGAAGGCGTCGACGAGGCGCACCGAGCCCCGGAGCCTCCTCTCGTGGCCGACGTTGAAGAAGCGCTTCAGCCTCCATATGATTTGCATGGGGGCGACGGCGCGCCTCGCGGAGAGCATGGACGAGGCGTCGAAGGCGTCCACGAACGCCGACACCGGCATGGACAGCTCGAGGCAGCCCGGGTCGAGGCCGAAGGAGATCTTGCATATGCAGTCGAAGGCGAAGCGGCGGGACACGTCCTGCAGGTCCAGCACCTTGCCACAATCATCGGAGGAGAGTGGAGCAGGGGAACGAGACGGGACCGGAGCTCAGAGGCGACGACGCTGGCCGTGTAAGCTCGGAGGGCCGGGGAAGCCATGCCAGCTCGGCGGCGGCGAGCTTGCGCTGGAAGAGCCAGGCGTCCCGTCGACGTTGAAGATCCGCGGCGAGGAAGTCGGCGAGGATGGCGGAGAAGGGCGCGCCCTTGGGGTAGTTGTCGAAGCGCAAGCGCAGCATGTGGTCGACGGTGACCGGGTTGGCGGTGAGCACGTTGCGGAGGACGTGGACGTGGACCGTCTGCGAGGGCGAGGCGCGCAGCAGGTGCGCGTACCAGTCGCAGAGGTTGTCGTGCTCGCCGGCCCACGAGGAGGTGAGGTACGCCTCGCACACCGCGCAGTCGCACCACCACGGACGGCCAGGAGCGCGGCGAGCGCTACGGTGCACGCCGCCAGCGCGAAGAAGGCGCCGGCCACGTGTGGTTGCATCTGGGAGGTGGACGCGAGCGCCTCTTCGGCAGCCTCGACGACGCCCATGGAAGGCGAGCACGAGGCGAGTACGGGCGGGCGCTACCTTTTCGTTTGTGCGCGGGCTTTCATGCGAGGAGGCGTCCCCCGGGCGATGGAGGCGGTTTTATACTGCCGCCACTCTCTGTTGAAGAAGAGAAGGGAAAAAAGATTGCCCACCCGCTATGACGCGCATGCTTAATCTGGACCGTCGGTTTCAACCATCCGACGGCCAAGATTGAGCGTTGGTTGCGCATCCACGCCATAGCGGATGGGCAAAATCCACTCTCAGAAGAGAATGGTGGATGGAGTGAGTGTATGTGCGCGAGAGGTGGCCTGTCGTGTGCGCGCACGTGTAGTATGGGCAAGGACTCCTGTACTTTGCTCCACGGCGGTCTATCTCTCTCGCGCTCAGTTGGTAGTATGAGCACGTTCGTTTTCTCCCATGCTCCGGCTGTTGTGCTAGCTGTATTCTATCCGTCGGTCGCGTGCGTCCTTTGGAACTCGCCATGGTCCGTAGCAGTTGTGATCTAGAGCCGCATGTGCTTAACTGATAAGCTGGTATAGCCTAGGGGCAACCTACTACAGTTTTTTTTTTTTGAAAGGTACTACAGCTTAATTATCTGCATGTTAACCTCTCGATCGATGCCTGTTGCTGGATCGGGCCAGATATCGTCACCTACCTCCGGCTTCTTCTGATTTACCGGTTTCTTCTGATGTACGGTTTAAACATATTTTCTGTCGTGGTGTTATCACGGCAGATGCCATAGGATGGCTAAAGTGTGGGGCCGATGGACGCTGGTGGATCCGGGGAGGGCTAGCGCGCTAAGAAGCACACACAAAGATCACACAAGCACCAGAATACACCACGATCTACCAGGTTCGGGGCCCTCGTGAGGAGGTAAAACCCCTACTCCTGTCTGTTCTCTGTATATATCTCGGTATCACAAATACAAGCTTGCTCCTTGAGCTGTATCACACGACAATGGGGAAGAACACAAGGTAGAAGATGAAGCTACGTGGGGGAAAGTCTCTCAGGGCATCGTCTAGCTCTCTCTAGTTGTCTCTGTGGCCGTCCCTCACGCAGGAGGGGGTAGGAGCATAGATATAGGCTAAACCGGGTTACCGGAATACCCCTCACATGCAACGGTCACCTCTCTGTACCGTCACTGCAGACACGCACGCCTGCACGTCATGATTGTCTCTGCACAGTGGACATGACGTGGCTTGCCCATGTCCTGTCCCATGTCTCTGCTCCAAAGTACGCCCGAGGTCAGAGACAGGACAGGGCCTGCCCATGCCTCTGCCTCGCAGTCTGTTCCCGGATAACCGGAGTCAGCGGTGGAATGATGGCCTGCCATCTCGGTCTCCTGCGCGCCCCCGTTCCAGGCGCTTCCGTGTCAGGCGCTCCCGTGCCAGACGGGATATGACAGGAGCATTGACCTCTGCCCGACACTAGAATGATCGGCATATGCCGGATCCACCTTCCTCAAATATCTTTCCCACACATAAGAAAACACAAGTTACCGACACACATATGTCGGTTATGTTATCTCGGATCCTTATCTCGGATCCCTTGTCTCGGTCGACACATGCCGGCTGTCACCAGCATGGTATCTCGGTTTCTTCCAGACTGAGGTATCTCGGTGCGCCTATGTCGGTTTGCACCTGCAGCCCATTCTGAAGCCTAGGTAAGCCGGTATTACTGTAGCTTGGCCCACACTTGGGCATAGCTTTTACCTCACCATGACCCTACCCGGGGGTAGCCCCCCGACATTAGTCCCCGAAGCTGGTGCGGTCCTGCAGCCTTGGATGAAGGGCACAGCAGGTTTAACCAACCGAAACGGCCATAACAGGCATCCGACATTACCATGTCGGTTCAACGTAAAGCCATGAACAACCTCTTCCACTGATTCCAGCATAAGCTCCAGTGTCGGTTTTCTCCGACACTAGAATTCCGCTGAGAGAGCAAGTCAAGCTCTCACAACCAACTCAATCTTAACGCAACCTTCCGACATTCACATGCCGGATTATTGCAAGCCTCAAAAGACCAAACTCACCACAACATCCGAGATTTACTCTTGTGCCGGTCTCTCCGACACAATAAGATTCTCGCGATCTCTCCCAGGATCTCTCCACGGCACGTGGCTGAGAAACTCTGCGCGTTACTTCGGTTCCTGTGCGCGGATAGACATATCACTGCATGCACGCCGCCCACGTCACGCGCCGTCACGTCGCATATGCATTTGAGTGCCTTTGACCGCGGCGTGCCTCCTCGATTTCCGCGCCATTAACTGCACGCGATCACGCTGCGAGCCGTTACCACCTTGTGGCCCACGCTGCGGCGGATCGTGCGGCCGCAAACGCCGCAACCGCGCAGATCGTGCGCGGACAATCCGCACGTCCGCTGCGTTAACCGCACGCGGTATAAAAAACGGCAACTGCACACGCACCGTGCCCATAAATAGGGGGACGGGGCACCTCTTCTCGCCTTCTCCTCCTCCTTCCTCTTCCTCTTCTCTTTCCCGCGACATCGCCGCCACGCGCAGTGAGCACCACCACCGCATGATGCCGGAGCTCACGCGCCACCGTCCACCGGAGTACCTCGCGCTGCCACCGGATCAGCGCAATTCGGCAAGCCCCGCGCCTCTTCGCCTCGCACCGCCATCGCAATCTCCGGTAAGTTCTCGCCCTTGCCATTGCCGATGAACGAGTTCATCCCCTCCGATGAACACGTTCATCCTCCTACTCTTCTCGTAAAAGCTCTCACATCCCAATGCACAGATGAAAACGAACTTAGTTGCTTAGATCCCATCCATATCTTCTCCACCGTGCTTCTTAGCAATCTTGCGATAGTTTATTCGTGGGTCTTCACAAGTTTTAACTCGCAAGTACCTGTATTTATCTTCCATTTATTTTTCCCCGTAGATCTTTCCATCAAACACTTAGCCACAGAAACGTGTTTCCCGCCACTCATGCTCTTTTCCTACGCTGCCCACATGTTCCGAGATACCTATCTCGGTTCCTTTATAGCCTGAATACTCCGAGATACTTATATCGGTTCCTCTATTGCACACATACTCCGAGACACTTATCTCGGTCTCTTTGTGCCTCTTTTGCAGATCCCTTCCGAGATGTCAACCAGCAATACCCCGGAGCCTGCCGAGGATATCGTTGAGGAAGGAGAGCGCGCCGGGTGGGAAGGTTCCGACGTAACCCAGGCCGAGATAGACTGGCTTGTCCGGACCAAACGAATTCCGGCACGAGTGATATGCCGGGTTCCTGGCGACGAGGCCGAACCGGATCTTCAAAAGGGTGAGCGGGTAGTCTTCGTCGCGCATTTCGAGCGCGGCTTCGGACTCCCGGCGAGCACATTCTTCCGTGCTTTCCTCGACAAGTTTCGTCTTCAACCCCACCATCTCCCTGCTAATGCCATCACAACACTCTCGGCGTGCGTTGCTTTCTCCGAGGGATACCTCGGACTCTGGCCCACCGTCGAGCTCTGGGCCAAGTATTTCCAACTCCAGAAGCAGAGTCTCCCGGATCCGGAGAACAAGAACTTCCCCAAGGTGATGACTCCGTGCGGAGCTGCTACCATCATACCTCGGAGAGGCTCCATCTTCCCTCGGATTCAGGGCCTGGAGTCATGCCGGAAGTGGCAGCGCACGTTCTTCTATGTGAAGAACCTGGATAGCCTAGATAATGTCGACCTTCTGAACCTGTCGGTATTTGCTCTCTCTACTCCTACGGAGCAGCATAACTGGAGCTTCAACCCAAAGGACACGAACCGCGAGATCAATGACATTCACCAGATTGTTGAGGAGCTTGTGGGGGCAGGCCTGCTAAGCGATGATCTTTTGAGGACTTTTGTCAGTCGCCGAGTCTCCCCCCTCCAGAACGAGTTCACAAAATCTGCCACATGAGCGGACAATATGATCCAACTCGGATCAGCACCCATGAGCTGACGAAATCCGAGGTCAAAAGACGCGTCAAGACCATTGCCCGAACAACGATGACCGAGGAATGGGAATGGGGTCTAGAACCTCATGACAGAGCTCGGCTTCCTGAACAAGTAAGCAACTTGCGATTTATACCGACATACTTTTTCTACCGAGATCACCCTTCTGTCGGCTCCATACTTGGCTCATAAACTAACTCGGTTTTACTGCTTCTAACTCGCAGAGGTTTACTCGGCAAAAGACCGAAGATGGAGAGGATCCCTCCGCCCCATGGGGCCAAGATATCCCTGCTCCGGCCGTGGCCGAGGTAGAAGATCCGGATGACGAGGATCAACTACCAATACCAAGAGCTGGCGCCCCTACCCCGGGTAAGCCTCAAGCCCGAGCTTCCATCCGAGATTGGTCAGATGATGATGACCTCGAAATGCTAGAGGTAATTGATGCTCGTCCCATCGCCTTTGCTCCTCCAGCCCCGGCACCAACTAACCCGGGTGGCTCTGCCCCGAGTGCACGCCCTTCTACCTCGGGCAAACAAGTGGCAACTCGCAAGCGCGCCGAGACTGGTACCTCGAAAACCGGAACCTCCACATCCTCGGATCCAGCCGCGCCGCAGGCGAAGCGACAGAAGAGAGGAGCAGTCAAGCCAGGGAAGGGCAAGAAGACCCCGCCAGTTACTGAAGGGTAAGATATTTTTTGCCAACACCAGCTTACTTCCTTTTTTCCTTCTGCCGGGATAACTTTTTCCCGACATAACATTTTTCTTGTTTTGACGCAGTGCCCCCCTTGAAGTTGAGCAGAACGCCTCTTCTATGCGCTCGCCCCTTCCGAGTACAGCTGAGGCTCGGCCACGTGACTCCGGGGTACCCGCCACTTCCTCTGCCACTCCCGAGGTCGTGATCCTCGACCAGGATAATGGCACCGATGCCCCCACCATGGAAACCGACATCCCGCGGGCCGACACTTCGGTGACCTCGGGCGCACAGCAACCACCACCACAACAACCACAGTAGCAGCAGCAACCACAACAACAACAGCAGCTGCAACAACAACAACAGGAGCAGCAGCAACAACAACAACATCAAGGACAGCCACAACCTCAACAGCACTAGCAGCAGCCGAAACAGCCGCCCCAGCCGAGGTCCACCACCAAATCCACCGAGTTGACAACTCGGAAAGCTACTCCATTTGCCAAGCCGATACATAGCCAAGCAGCCACCGGGAAACAGCTTGCCAACCCGGAGAGACAAGTGGTGTTGACTCCAACCACTACCCCGGAGCACCAGGCTCTCATCACTTCTGTCTCCCGAGTTGCCAGTGGCAGCTGGGTTTTACCCCAGCTCCAAACTCAGAGTGGACACAGCTTAGGCTCGGAGAAGCAATATCACATGGACTGGAACGCTGCCGACACAAGCGAGGTCTCCTCCCGCATTCGGTCATTCCTCATCCAGCTGGCCCCAGCGCACTTGCTCAGGCCATGCACAATTTGCAAGTCTCGACCCTTCGAGCCAGCAAGCTTGCCGAGGTATCTTTTCCTCAACCAAACTTTTATTTTTCTTGCCATAAATGATAAACATACATAATCCCCAGTCCCTGAGATTCAGGTTGAGTGACCTGTGCTCGCCCGAGTAAAGATCACTCAGCGCGAAACTTCACCAATTTTTCACTATTAAACTCAGAAAATCCGACACTTCGGGTCTTCAAAAAATCCGACACTTCGGGTCTTCAAAAAATCCGACATCCAGTCCCCGAGATTCTTGTCGAGTTTTACTCGGCAGGAATATTTAAGAAACCGACACTCAGCTTTACTCGGCATGAATTTTTTAACTAACCGCACTAACTCTTTGCCCTTTTCAGGATTGCACCAATGCTCGGACCACGGTGTTTCGAAAGTTGCTTCTGGACCACAAAAAGCTCAAGAGGTCCCACAAGCAACTTCAGGAGACGTTGAAGAAAAAGGAACAAGCGCACGCCACTGCCCTTCAGAAGGAGCGGCAAGAAGTGTCTCGGCTCCAGGAGGAGCTTGCCCGGGTCCAGGGTGAAAAACCCGGCATTGAGTAGGCCCTGATGCAAACGGAAGAAGCTGCTCAGAAGCACCAGGAAACGCTCGCAGCGTCCGAGGTTCGCGCTACCTCGGCTCAAGGAGAACTGGATGCCCTCAAGGCAAAATCCGACATCTGGCTCCACGAGCTCACCCGGCTGAACAAGGACATGGACAGTAAGTTCCTTTATCCTTTCTTTTTGTTTTCCTTGCTTGCACCGACATTAGGATATGCCGGTATATAACTCAACTCGGTGATAGCTTTTTTTATCTTCAGACCACTTCGCCCATTCCAAGGCTGCCGCAATCAACACTGTCCGTAGGGCACGAGCAAAAAGAGCCGAGCCTGGCCCAATCCCGGATGAGTGGGATATCGAAGATCACCTGACCGCTCTGAATGCCCGCATCTCTCCTCTGAAGGCCATTGGCCTGGATCTTCTCGATGCTGGCATCCAAGCTTACCGAGCCTTATGGCCGGGATCTCAGACTCCGGCTAGTATTGAAGAATTAGCCAAGTGTTTGACGGGGGCCGAGGCCAGGATCCGAGAGTGGAGATCCTCAGCGGCTCGTGCCGGAGCTGATCAAGCACTGACCTTTGTGCTCTCCTGGTACGAGTCCATCAATCTCAACGCTGTGCGCTCCCTGCGCCAGGGCTCCAAATGGACCTCCGAACCGGCATTGATAGAGAGCCGCTAGGATGCAGCCAAGTTCATGGCCAGTTATGCACCCACCCGACACTTTATCCCGGGTCCCGCCTACTCGGATGACGAAGAAGAGGACCAGGATGATGAAGGGGGCGAAGAAGAAGACGTTGATGAGGAGATCGAGGTTGAAGCTCCCGACACAGCCAATGCCGGAGCAACCGAGGTTACTACTGCCGGGGCAGCCGACACTTCTGCTGCGGAGCAGCCGACACTTCTGAGAAGCCGGTAACCGAGACTTCTGAGAAGCCGGTAACCGACACTGCTGGTGCCTCGGCAGCCACCCCAACTCCCGAGGTCGCTCCAACCACTGAAGGCTCTGCTGCCGCCGAGACTGCTCCCGAGCCTCTCACTGCTCCAACTGCTCCGAACTCCTCCGAGGCTGCTGCCTAAGCTTATGAAACTTTGAACTATTAAATCCCCGGAATGCCGGGTGCAGATGTAAATATACGCTTAAGTATTTCGCAGTGCTACTTTTATCATATTAGCTTCAACAAGACAAGCTTAATGCCGTATCACTTTGCACCAAGTCCCCGAGTTTACTTTCTTGTTTACTATACTTAGCAATCTTTGCTCTTGTCTACCATTTAGGTGTTCGACAGTCGAGTCACAAGATCAACCATTATAGCATACAATACTTGTAAATTTTGAGGTAAGGTTTAGAGCCATCCGACACAAGTTAAAAGAAACGAAAAAACCGGGTTAGTAAATGACATATGTCGGATCTTTTTTAAGACCGAGTCCCCGAGTCCACTTTCATGTTTACCATATACCATAACCTCTGCTCTTGACTGCCATTTCGGCGTTCGTCAGTCGAGTCACAAGATCACAACAACATAGCATACATTACTTGAACTTTGAAACGAGGTCTCAAAATCATCCGACATATGAACAACACAGAAAAAACCGAGATAAAACACAAGCATACAGACAAAGGCAGTCCCCGAGTTTCTTTTCGGGGTGCCGGCATTTTATTCAAAGGAAAAACCGAGATACATACACTGCGCCCTTATGAGTAAAAGGGACGGAGTAGAGCTACATTCCAGGGTCTTTTCATCTCCTCTCCGGATTTGTCCATCACATCTTTTCTCGGTGCCTGTGCATCTATAAGATAGTATGAATCATTGTGCAAAACCTTGCTCACAATGAATGGTCCCTCCCATGGAGGTGACAACTTGTGTCGGCCTGCTTTACGTTGCACTAGCCTCAATACCAAATCTGTAGGAGTTTGCGCGATAGAAAACAAAATTTTTCTCTCACATGCGGAAGCAACACTCAAGATCCTATCTAGAAGATTCTAGTAACGGGGAGAGTAGTTCATCATACCCTCGAAGAACACGCGCGTTGAACGTTTAATTCAACGCAGCTCGGTGAAGTTGTTGACGATGTTCGATCCGATCAGCACCGCAAACGAGCAGCACCTCCGGAGGCTTGCACACGTACAGCTCGATGACGTCTCCCTCTTCTTGATCCAGCAAGCTAGAGGGAGAAGTAGGTGGGATCGATTCCAGCAGCACGACGGCGTGGTGGTGGATATGGTGGAGAGTTCCCGCGGGCAGGGCTTCGCCAAGCGGTGCGCGGGAGGTAGAGGAGCAGCAAGCCAGTGATGCGGCCAAGCCTCTGTCTCTTGGTGCACCTCTCCCTCTTCTTTATATAGGCAAGGGGCTGCAGCCACTTTATTTCCAAAGTAGAAACTCCCTCTTTCAATAGTGGTAACCCCTTCTCATTTAAAAGGTGGTAACCCCCTCTTTCAAGAGTGGTAACATCCCTTTTAAAGGGCTACCCATTGAATGGCTGCATGGACCAAGTAGGACTGGTCAAATGGACCAGTGGGCCACCCTTGGTCGTTGGGGACAGGTGGGCCCCACTATGGGACCCTCCGGAACCTTCTAGAACATTCCGACACTCTGCCGAAAAATCCCGAACTTTTCCGGAACCCTGAAATCAACTTGCCATATATAAATCTTTACCTCCGGACTCTTCCGGAGCTCCTCGTGATGTCTAGGATCTCATCCGAGACTCCGAACAATATTCGGACACCATTAACAAAATTATCCCAGAGCTACTCTAGCGTTACCGAACGTTAAGTGTGTGACCCTACGGGTTCGAGAACGTGCAGACATGATGGAGACACCTCTCCGATCAATAACCATTAGAGGGACCAGGATATCCATAATGACTCCCACACATTCAACGAAGATCTTTATCGGTTGAACCACTATGTCGTGGACTACTATAATCCGTATACAATTTCCTTTGTCACGCGATATTTTACTTACCCAAGATTTGATCGTCGGTATCACTATACCTAGTTAAATCTTGTTACTGGTAAGTACTCTTTACTCGTTCCGTAATACAACATTCTCTGTGACTAACTCATTAGTCACGTGCTTGCAAGCTTTACCGAATGTGCACTACCGAGTGGGCCCAGAGTATATCTCTCCGAAACACGGAGGGACAAATCCCAGTCTTGATTCATGTAATTCAACAAGCACTTTCTGAGATACCCGTAAGACACCTTTATGATCACCCTGTCACGAAGCGATGGTTGATGTCCCCAAAGTATTCTTCCAGTACCCGGGAATAACATGATCTCATGGTCTAAGAAATAGGATACTTGACAATAAAAGGCATGACAATAAAAACTTAATGAAACGATCAATATTGTTATGCTTAGTTGGGTCTGTCCATCACGTCATTCTTCTAATGACATGATCCCGTTAATTAATTAACAACTCATGTTCATGGTTGGGAAACCATAACCATCATTAATTAACGAGCTAGTCTAGTAGAGGCTTACTAGGGACGCAATGTTGTTTACGCAACCACACATGTATTATGTTTCCGGTTAATACAATTATAGCATGGAAATAAACATATATCATGAACACGGAAATATGATAATAACATTTATTTATTATTGCCTCTAGGGCATATTTCCAACAGTCTCCCACTTGCACTAGAGTCAATAATCTAGTTTACATTGGTAAAAATCTAACACCCATGGCCTTCTGGTGTTGATCATGTTTTGTCTGTGGAAGAACTTTAGTCAACGGATCAGCGATATTTTGATTCGTATGTACTTTGCTAATGGTAATATCTCCTTCATTGACATGCTCACGAATTTGATGAAACCGGCGTTTGATATGCTTGGAACTCTTGTGACATCTTGGTTCCTTGGCTAGAGCAATGGCACCAGTGTTGTCACAAAAAATCTCCATGGGATCCAGTGCGCTCGGAACAACGCCGAGTTCAGTGACGAACTCCTTCAGCCATATCCCTTCTTTCGCTGCTTCAGAAGCGGCCATATACTCCGCCTCTAATGTAGATGCCGCAATGACGGTTTGCTTGGAACTCCTCCAGCTAACCGCAGCTCCATTCAAGATAAAGACATACCCTGTTTGAGATTTCGAGTCATCTGGATCAGTATCGAAGCTAGCATCAACGTAACCTTTTACGGAGAGCTCTTCATCACCACCATAGACAAGAAACATGTCCTTAGTCCTTTTTAGGTACTTAAGGATATTTTTAACTGCTGTCCAGTGAGCCTCTCCAGGATCACTCTGGTACCTGCTCGTCAAACTAAGAGCATGGGACACATCCGGTCTAGTACACAACATGGCATACATAATAGAACCTATGGCCGAGGCATAGGGGATTTTCTTCATCCTTTCTATTTCTGTTGCCGTAGTTGGACACTGAGTCATACTCAATGGCTTACCTTGTAACATGGGCAAAGAACCTTTCTTTGCATCCTGCATATTGAATTTCTTCACTATCTTCTCAAGGTATTTACTTTGACTAAGTGCTATTAAGCGTCTTGATCTATCTCTATAGATCTTTATGCCCAATATGTATGCAGCTTCACCAAGATCTTTCATTGAAAAACTATTATTCAAATAATCTTTCACACTGTTAAGCAGCTCCACATCATTCCCAATAAGTAATATGTCATCTACATATAAAACCAGGAATGCAACCGAGCTCCCACTCACTTTCTTGTAAACACAAGCTTCTTTATAATTTTGGACAAATCCAAAACCTTTGATCACCTCATCAAATCGAAGATTCCAACTCCGGGATGCTTGCTTCAGTCCATAGATGGATCGCTGAAGTTTGCACACTTTATCAGCATCCTTAGGATCGACAAAACCTTCAGGTTGTACCATGTACAACTCTTCTTCAACGTTTCCGTTGAGGAACGCAGTTTTGACATCCATCTGCCAAATTTCATAATCGAAATAAGCAGCAATTGCTAGTAGAACCCTAACAGACTTTAGCATCGCTACGGGTGAGAAGGTCTCATCGTAGTCAACTCCTTGAATTTGTCGAAAACCTTTTGCGACAAGTCGAGCTTTATATACGGTGACATTACCGTCAGCGTCTGTTTTCTTCTTGAAAATCCATTTACATTCAACAGCCTTACGGCTATCAGGAAGGTCAACCAAAGTCCACACTTGGTTTTCCTTCATGGATTCCATTTCAGAGTTCATGGCGTCTTGCCATTTTCCAGAGTCTGGGCTCATCATCGCTTCCTCATAGTTCATAGGTTCATCATTGTCTAACAATAAAATGTTCAAGACAGGATTACCGTACCATTCAGGAGCAGTACGTAACCTTGTCGACCTGCGAACGGGAACTTTGACCGAAGCTGCATGATCACTATCATCAGCTTCTTTCTCTCTAGCTGGTGAAGGCGGTGCCTGAAGATCCAAATCTTCCTGCGCTGCGCTGCTCTCCAATTCGGGAGAAGGTTCAATAACCTCGTCTAGTTCTATTTTCCTCCCACTCACTCCTTTCGAAAGAAACTCCTTCTCAAGAAAGGATCCATTCTTAGCAACAAAAACTTTGCCTTCGGATCTGTGATAGAAGGTATACCCAATGGTTTCCTTTGGATATCCTATGAAGACGCATTTTTCCGCTTTGGGTTCGAGCTTATCAGGTTGTAATCTTTTGACATAAGCCTCGCATCCCCAAATTTTAAGAAACGATAATTTTGGCTTCTTACCAAACCACAACTCATATGGTGTCGTCTCAACGGATTTAGATGGTGCCCTATTTAAAGTGAATGCGGCTGTCTCTAATGCATACCCCCAAAATGACATTGGCAGATCGGATACAGACATCATAGAACGCACCATATCTAATAAAGTACGATTACGACGTTCAGACACACCATTACGCTGTGGTGTTCCAGGTGGCGTGAGTTGGGAAACAATTCCACAATTTTTCAAGTGCATGCCAAACTCGTAACTCAGATATTCCCCTCCACGATCAGATCGTAGAAATTTGATCTTCCTGTTACGATGATTTTCTACTTCACTCTGAAATTCTTTGAACTTTTCAAATGTTTCAGACTTGTGTTTCATTAAGTAAATATACCCATATCTACTCAAATCATCAGTGAAAGTTAGGAAGTAACGATATCCACCACGTGTTGGAATGCTCATTGGTCCACACACATCAGTATGTATGATTTCCAACAAATCACTCGCCCGTTCCATCGTACCGGAAAACGGTGTCTTAGTCATCTTACCCATGAGGCATGGTTCGCACGTATCAAATGATTCAAAGTCAAGTGATTGAAAAAGTCCATCAGAATGGAGTTTCTTCATGCGCTTTACACCAATATGACCTAAACGGCAGTGCCACAAGTATGTGGTACTATCATTATTCGCTTTGCATCTTTTAGCATCAATGTTATGGATGTGTGAAGTACTACTATCGAGATCCAACAAGAATAAACCATTTACGTTGGGTGCATGACCATAAAAGATATTACTCATAGAAATAGAACAACCTTTATTCTCTGATTTAAATGAGTAACCGTCTCGCAATAAACAAGATCCAGATATAATGTTCATGCTTAACGCAGGCACCAAATAACAATTATTCAGGTTTAAAACTAATCCCGAAGGTAGATGAAGAGGTAGTGTCCCGACGGCGATGACATCGACCTTCGATCCATTCCCGACGCGCATCGTCACCTCATCCCTCGCCAGTCTCCGTTTATTCTGCAGCTCCTGTTTCGAGTTGCAAATATGAGCAACCGAACCAGTATCAAATACCCAGGCACTACTACGAGAACTAGTAAGGTACACATCAATAACATGTATATCAAATATACCTTTGACGTTGCCAGCCTTCTTATCCGCCAAGTATTTGGCGCAGTTACGCTTCCAGTGACCGTCTCCCTTGCAGTAGAAACACACAGTGTCCGGCTTAGGACCAGCCTTGGGTTTCACAGGTGTGGCAACAGGTTTGCCGCCCTGAGCAGCAACAGATTTGCCACTCTTCTTGAAGTGACCCTTTTTGGCCTTAACCTTCTTGAAACTGGTGGTCTTATTGACCATCAACACTTGATGTTCTTTCTTGATGTCCACTTCTGCAGATTTCAGCATCGCAAAGAGCTCATTAAGAGTCTTATTCATGCCTTGCATGTTATAGTTCAGCACAAAGCCTTTGTAGCTCGGAGGGAGCGACTGCAGCACCCTGTCAGTGATTAACTCATCCGGGATCACACATCCCAGCTGAATTAGGCGTTGGATATAGCCTCCCATGGTGACAACATGTTCACTGACAGAGCTGTGCTCCTCCATCTTACATGTATAGAACTTATCAGAGATCTCATATCTCTCAGCGCGGGTCTGAGTCTGAAACATGGTTTTCAGCTCTTCAACCATCTCATAGGCGCCGTGATGTTCAAAACGTTTCTGGAGATCAGTGTCCAGAGATGTAAGGATGGCACAGGCAACTATAATGTGGTCATCTCTGCGCGTCTCAAAGACATTTTGTTCTGCTTCAGGCGCATTGTCTGCAGGTGGGTCACCTAGCGCAGCATCGAGCACATAATGCTTCTTACACCCAGTGAGGATAATCCTCAGGTTGCGGTGCCAGTCAGTGAAGTTTGAACCAGATGATTTCAGTTTTTCTTTCTCAAGGAATGCGCTGAAGTTGAACTGAGCTACGTTGCGGGCCATGATCTACAACATTTTAGCAAAGACATCTTTAGACTATGTTCATGATAAAGAGTTCATTTTAATCAAATTACTAACGAACTCCCACTTAAAACAACATCCCTCATAGTTGTCTAGTGGTACACGATCCAAATCCACTACACCAAGTCCGATCTTCACGAGAGAAGATGTAGTTTCAATGGTGAACATCGAAATGTTGATCATATCATTCATATGACTCGTGTTTAACCTTTCGGTTCGTCGTGTTCCGAGTCCATGTCTGTACATGCTAGGCTCGTCAAGTTAACCAAAGTATTTCCGCATGTGTAAAACTGGCTTACACCCGTCGTATGTGAACGTAGAGTTTACCACATCCGATCATCACGAGATGCTTCAAAACGACGAACTTTCGCGACGGTGCATACTAAGGGAGAACACTTTATCTTGATATTGTGTGAGGGATCATCTTATAATGCTACCGTCGAGCACACGCAAAATAAGATGCATAAAAGGATAAACATCACATGCATAAAAATATGTGACATGGTATAGCCCTTTTATTGCGTCTTGATCTCCATCTTAAACGCACCGGCATGATCTCCATCATGGCGCCATGTTCATGTGGCGCCTTGGTTGTCTCCACCACGTTGCATCCCATATATTGCTAACTCATAGCGATAAATAATGCAATTACATGGCGTTTGAAGTTGACACGCAGGTCATACAATTGATAATTAAGACAACCATATGGCTCCTGCCGGTTGCCGTACTCATCGACATGCAAGTCGTGAAACAGTTTGGGCTATACCATATCACAAGCACCCCTGCAAAAACAAGTTAGACGCCTCTCCCTTATTCTTTGCAAATTTTACGTGGCTTAGGGCTTTCGAAGAAAGAACCGTTCTTACCTACGAACATGAAACCACAACGGTGATAAACAAATTATTAACAACCCGTTGTAGATTAAATCTTAACTATAGTGGGAGAGACAGACACCCGCAAAGCCACTTATGCAATACAAGTTGCATGTCAGTCGTGGAACAAGTCTCATGTACGTGGACATGTAAAGTTAGTCCGGGCCGCTTCATCCCACTATGCCACTAAGATTCAAAATACACAAAGGAAGTAATAAAAAGATTATCAACGCCCACATACACATATGTGTTCTACCCGTACCAAAACATCTACGCATAGATCCGGCTCTGATACCACCGTAGGAGTTTGCGCGATAGAAAACAAAAAATTTCTCTCACATGCGGAAGCAACACTCAAGATCCTATCTAGAAGATTCTAGTAACGGGGAGAGTAGTTCATCATACCCTCGAAGAACACGCGCGTTGAACGTTTAATTCAACGCAGCTCGGTGAAGTTGTTGACGATGTTCGATCCGATCAGCACCGCAAACGAGCAGCACCTCCGGAGGCTTGCACACGTACAGCTCGATGCCGTCTCCCTCTTCTTGATCCAGCAAGCTAGAGGGAGAAGTAGGTGGGATCGATTCCAGCAGCACGACGGCGTGTGGTGGATATGGTGGAGAGTTCCCGCGGGCAGGGCTTCGCCAAGCGGTGCGCGGGAGGTAGAGGAGCAGCAAGCCAGTGATGCGGCCAAGCCTATATCTCTTGGTGCACCTCTCCCTCTTCTTTATATAGGCAAGGGGCTGCAGCCACTTTATTTCCAAAGTAGAAACTCCCTCTTTCAATAGTGGTAACCCCTTCTCATTTAAAAGGTGGTAACCCCTCTTTCAAGAGTGGTAACATCCCTTTTAAAGGGCTACCCATTGAATGGCTGCATGGACCAAGTAGGACTGGTCAAATGGACCAGTGGGCCACCCTTGGTCGTTGGGGACAGGTGGGCCCACTATGGGACCCTCCGGAACCTTCTAGAACATTCCGACACTCTGCCGAAAAATCCCGAACTTTTCCGGAACCCTGAAATCAACTTGCCATATATAAATCTTTACCTCCGGACTCTTCCGTAGCTCCTCGTGATGTCTAGGATCTCATCCGAGACTCCGAACAATATTCGGACACCATTAACAAAATTATCCCAGAGCTACTCTAGCGTTACCGAACGTTAAGTGTGTGACCCTACGGGTTCGAGAACGTGCAGACATGATGGAGACACCTCTCCGATCAATAACCATTAGAGGGACCAGGATATCCATAATGACTCCCACACATTCAACGAAGATCTTTATCGGTTGAACCACTATGTCGTGGACTACTATAATCCGTATACAATTTCCTTTGTCACGCGATATTTTACTTACCCAAGATTTGATCGTCGGTATCACTATACCTAGTTAAATCTTGTTACTAGTAAGTACTCTTTACTCGTTCCGTAATACAACATTCTCTGTGACTAACTCATTAGTCACGTGCTTGCAAGCTTTACCGAATGTGCACTACCGAGTGGGCCCAGAGTATATCTCTCCGAAACACGGAGGGACAAATCCCAGTCTTGATTCATGTAATTCAACAAGCACTTTCTGAGATACCCGTAAGACACCTTTATGATCACCCTGTCACGAAGCGACGGTTGATGTCCCCAAAGTATTCTTCCAGTACCCGGGAATAACATGATCTCATGGTCTAAGAAATAGGATACTTGACAATAAAAGGCATGACAATAAAAACTTAATGAAACGATCAATATTGTTATGCTTAGTTGGGTCTGTCCATCACGTCATTCTTCTAATGACATGATCCCGTTAATTAATTAACAACTCATGTTCATGGTTGGGAAACCACAACCATCATTAATTAACGAGCTAGTCTAGTAGAGGCTTACTAGGGATGCAATGTTGTTTACGCAACCACACATGTATTATGTTTCCGGTTAATACAATTATAGCATGGAAATAAACATATATCATGAACACGGAAATATGATAATAACATTTATTTATTATTGCCTCTAGGGCATATTTCCAACAAAATCTCCCTCTCGGAAAACCCGGGGGCTGATCTTCCGGCTATGATAGCGTCGGAGATTTTGCTGATATATGGCTGACCGAGATAAGGTCAGTTTTCGTGCTTCTTCGAGCAAATCAACATCATTTTCCCGAGCTTCCTTTGCCTCGGTTTTAGTGTACAGCGCCACTCTTGGCGAGTCATACTCCATGTCGGTTGGCAAGACCGCTTCTTCCCCATAGACCAGAAAAAATGGCGTATAGCCAGTTGATCGATTTGGTGTGGTCCTTAGACCCCACAGCACTGCTGGTATCTCCTCTATCCAACATCCCGGAGTTCGCAACAATGGTTCAATCAACCGGGCTTTGATACCGGCTAACACCAATGCATTTGCTCTTTCCACTTGCCCATTTGCCTCAGGGTGTGCCACCGAGGCTATGTCCAACCGAATTCTCTTATCCGCACAGAACCGAGCAAACTCTCCCACAGCAAAGTTTGTGCCATTATCCGAGATAATGCTATGGGGGTAACCATATCTCAAAATGATGTCCTTCAAAAAGGTCACCGCTGTGTGACCATCACACTTCCGGATTGGCTTTACCTCGATCCACTTGGTGAACTTGTCCACCATCACCAGCATATGAGTCATGTTACCTCGGGCTGGCCTGAATTCTCCCACCATATCCAACACCAACTGCAAAGGGCCAAGTGATTGGAATTGTCTTGAGTGCCGAGGCTGGCAGGTGGATCTTTTTAGCAAACCTCTGACATCCCTCACACTTTCTGACGATATCTTCTGCCTGGTTCAAAGCACTGGGCCAATAAAACCCATGCCGGAATACCTTAGCCACCAAAGCTCTTGATGAAGCATGATGACCACATTCTCCCTGATGAATCTCCAAGAGCATCTCCTGCCCTTCCTGCGGCTCGACACAGCGCTGCAGTACCTCGGTCACACTTCTTTGTATAACTCTGGTTGATGATGGTGTAGGCCTTGGATCTTCTTTGCACTTGCCTAGCTTCAACTTCATTACTTGGCAAACTCCCATCCATCATAAATGCCATTATTGGTTGTGCCCACTCCGGCACAGGACGCACAGGAAAGACCAGATCATCCACCTCCATGAGGTCAACCGACATTACTTCTTCCGAGATAGAGTAACCAGTCCCCGGGTTCTCCCAAATGCATCCGACATCTACGTCCATGGGAACAGCACCAGACTCCGGTTTTGCCGGGATAAAAATTGACTCGGACTCCGGCGATGGTTTGATTGATGGCTTCCTCAGATGCTCCAAGGCTATGCCGGGTGGAATTGGATCCCGGGATGAACCTAGCTTGGACATACATCGGCGGCGTCATTTTCAGCCCGAGGTATATGCGTGAGCTCGCAACCTTCAAAGAACCCCGAGATCTTCTGGACATGAAACCGATACAACGCCATGTTGGCATCTAAAGCATCCCAATTTCCCGAGACTTGCTGCACCACCAAATCCGAGTCTCCGAAACATTCTATCCGGCGAATACCAATTTCTTTGGCCACATTTAGCCCATGAACAAGTGCCTCATACTCGGCCACATTGTTAGATGCCGCAAAATGAATCTGCAACACATATCTCAGTTGATCTCTTTGGCGAGGTAAGGACTACCCCGGCACCTAAACCAATTTTTGTCCTTGAACCATCAAAGTGCATTCTCCAGTAATTGGGGTCAGGCCGTGGTGGGGAAATCCGGCAGTGCCTGAGATTTAATGGCATCTCTTCTTTCATAGTGAGGAGTGTAAGGGGACACCTCGATAGCCCACTTGGCTACTCGGCCAGTTGCATCTTTACACCCAATGATCTCCGAGATAGGAGCCTCACACACCACAGTGATTGAATGCTCTTGGAAGTAATGTTTCAACTTCTTAGCAGCCAGATAGACACCATATGTCATTTTCTGGTAGTGCGGATAGTTCTGCTTGGATAACGAGATCACCTCGCTAGGTAATACACTGGCCTCTGCACAGTTTTGCCATCTTCTTCTCGCTCCACTACCAATACGACACTCACAACCCGGTTTGTGGCTGCAATGTAGAGCAACATCGGCTCTTTGGGTAATGGTGAAGCCAGTATCGGCGCAGTTGCCAACATCTTTTTTAACTCGGTGAACGCCGCATCTGCTTGCGGGGGCCACACGAAGTGGTTGTTTTCTTCATGAGTTGATACAAAGGCAATGCCTTTTCCCCAACCTGCTAACAAACCGACTTAAAGATGCCAAACATCCAGTGAATTTCTGCACGTCTTTGAGACATGTCGGTAACCTCATGCTTTCAATAGCACGGATTTTTGTCGGGTTCACCTCGATACCTCGGCTTGACACGAGGAAACCGAGTAATTTGCCTGCCGGCACACCGAAGGTACATTTGTCCGGGTTAAGTTTTATCCGGAATTTCCTCAGATTCTCAAATGTTTCTCGGAGATCATCAATCAGAGTAGCTTTTCCTTAGACTTGATGACAATGTCATCGACATACACCTGCACATTTTTTCCTATTTGATCATGCAAGCATTTTTGCATACATCTCTGGTAAGTGGCACCAGCATTTCTCAAACCAAAGGTCATGACACGATAGCAATAAGCCCCATACGGGGTGATAAAAGCAGTTTTCATTTGATCAGCAGGGTTCAGTGGTATCTGGTGAAAACCAGAATACGCATCTACAAAGGATAACAGCTCACACCCGGCTGTGGAATCGATCACTTGATCATCCGAGGCAGCGGGAATGGATCCTTAGGACATGCCTTGTTCAAGTTTGTGTAATCAATACACATACGCCACACAATGGCCACGTTCGGGTCATCTTTTTTCTTTTCCACCAGGACCGGGTTAGACAACCAGTCCGGGTGCAGCACTTCCATGATGAACCCAGATGCAAGTAATCTGGCCAGTTCATCACCTATCACCTTTCTCCTCTCATCCGAGAGACGTCGCATAGGTTGCTTCACCGGCTTCATATCCGGTCTGACGAACAAAGAGTGCTCAGCCAACTCCCTCGGAACACCTGGCAGGTCCTGATTTGACCATGCAAAGATATCCCGGTTCTCACGGAGGAAGTGACTGAGCTCGCCTTCCTATTTCTCAGTTAACCCGGTACCAATGATGACGTTGTGGTCCGGACATGCCGGGTCAACATTGATCTTCTTGGTCTCTTTGGGCACCTCGAAAGTTGCATTCTGCTCCGGGTTAGCCATACCCGGCATACCGAGTTGCGCTGACTGAGCCAATGCCACCACTTCATGGATCTTCTTCTTCTCTGCAGCGATGATCAGTGACTCGGCTAAGCACGATCCAGCCGAGGCACACTCCAGTGCACGCTTGTAATCACCCGAGATAGTGATGATGCCATTAGGACCCGGCATTTTCATCTTGAGGTAACCCACATGGGTGGATATCATGAACTTGGACAGTGCAGGCCTACCGAGTAAAGCATGGTATGGACTTTCGAGGTCCACTACCTCAAACTGGATGCTCTCAGTTCGGCAGTTGTCCTTGGTGCCAAACAACACATCAACCCAAATTTTGCCCATAGGTGCACATGAAACACCTGGCACTATGCCATGAAAGGTTGGTAGAACTCGGCTGCAGCATGTTTGCCGAGATACCCATCTTCACCATGGTGTCTCGGTACATGATATTGATAGCACTCCCATTATCAATGAGAACTCGGGTGAACCGAATATTGAGTGTGGGTCCGAAGAATGTCGGATCCACTACCAATGCATAACCTCCCGGAGTTGGCATAACTCGGGGATGATCCCTTCTGCTCCAAGTGATCTCTTGCTCGGACCAGTGCAAATACTTCGGTAGCCGGCATAACTGCGTTCACCTCCAGTGCACGCCGATGCAAGCTCTTCTTGTCAGTTGGCTCGGTCACAAATATCACATAGCTCTGATGAGCTTCTCTGTAATCTCCCTGGGGATACTCTCCCTGCCTGCTGGGACCAGTGTTGTTGTTGTTCCCTCCGACATTCACCTGATTCACAGGTTTCGGATCTGCTTGCCTCGGAACTGGCGGTCACCGGGATAGCATTTGCTCCGGTAAGCGGCAAGTTTTGCCTCGGCGGGATTCTCTGAGGTGCCCCCACTTGATTTCCTCCGGCTCTGGCTCCTTCTCCCCTTGTGCGCTGATACCAGCTGCACTGCCGAGTTGTATGGTTGCAGGCCTGCGATGTCTTGGGTGTGGAAACTGCAGGCCCATCCAACATAGCCTCATAAGTTAATGGGCTTCTGGTCACCCCATGGCCTCTTCCCTCTTGATTCTGGCCCCATGCTGGGCCATTGAACTTCGGACGCTGGCTATTACCGGCATCTGGCTGGTCTTGGTTTACAGCTGCAACCTGGTTCGAGCCATACCGGTAATCCGGTTCTCTCCTCTTGTTACCGAAGTCCTGGCGATCGTTCTGCCTGACTGGCCCGGGTCTGTTGTTCACCGGGTATCTTCTACTCGGCTCTCCCGAGTTCAGCAAAGGTTGCATCGGATCACCCAGTGCATAGCTATCCGCAATCCGGATTGTCTCGGCCAGAGTGGCCGGCATTTCCCTCTGCAACTTCTGCCAGAGCATGGAGCCATGTCGGCACCCCTGGGCAAACCAAGATATGGCCTGTGCCTCTACAACTCCTTCACAGGAATTGCGAATAGTACTCCACCGGGTTAAGTAATCCCGGTCAGTTTCATTATCCCTCTGCTTGCACATCGCAAGCTGTGAGGACGGTTTGGTCTCTTGTATGTGCTGGAGAAGTTGCTAACAAATGCTTCTTCAAAGTCCAGCCAGCAATCAACACTGCCCTCTCGCAGGTTGTTCAGCCAAATCCGGGCTGGCCCCCAACATCTGCGGGATATACCTCACCGCCCATCTGCGGTTACCTCCCGCAATATGCACAGCCGACACATAATCTGTCAGCCAGTCCTCTGGCTTGGTGCTGCCGTCATATGTTTTTGCACCTCGGTTTAGCTGAAAGTGCCGCACCGGTGGTTCCCTCATGATCCGAGGTCCAAAACATGCCGGACCAGGTGGACCTTGCTCTTCCAGCATCTCGGACATATAAATTCTGTCCAACTTGTAGCGTGCATCATTTGGTGACAACTGGCGAGTCCCAACCGAGATCCCAGTGCACCTTCATATCTCGGATACCCGGCTTTCTCCATAGCCGAGTAACCATCATCATAACGGTTAGCCACCTGTCAACAACTTGCGGCTGCTGGACATGCCCGACATTTTGCTGCTGCTGCTGGGCGAGATTTTGTGTCGGATACCGAGGTGGATAACCTCGGCCAGCCGAGTTAACTACCCCGGCACCTGGACCGCCCTGACCGGGATTGCTTCTACCCCGGCCGGCACTACCTCGCCCAACTACCTGTTTTCCGGCACACGCCGGATCATACACCTGCATCTGTTTGCTCTTACCGGAGTTTACACTCCGGTCACGATCTACACCGACATGCGGTGAAGAAGCTTGCCCCTTAGATCCACTAGCTCCCCTAGCCGAGTGAACAACATCGGACCCACCTGCAACTGTGTGGCCTTGCGATAGGCCTCATTCTGCCGGGTAGCCACAGCTACCAGCTCATTAACTCGGTCTTGCTGCCTGCGGAGAGCTTCTCCGGATAAGCCAGACAACTCGGCTCTTGCTGCCTCGGCAGCCTAAGAGTCTTAGCAGGGGAACTATACATCGGTTTTTCGACCGATAAGCACTAGGAGTTTTACTAGCTAGATCTACCATCTCTAGCTAACTCGGCATTGAGGTTTTTACCTCTCTTGCGCACATCCTCTACTCGACTAGGGCGAGCAGCTACCGGGGTAAAACCATGTGCTAGGTTATACTCACGGACAGTTATCCCAAACTCTCTCGTACCTCGGCCATCTCCAGAGCCTCCTGAAGCAAGCTCTGACGCCGTGCCTCCAACTCTGCCTCTGACTGGGCAGCATCTGTACCGGCACTACCGGCACATTTAACTTCTCTATGATCTCCTCGAGGTGAGCCGGCTTAACCGGCACATGGGATGTACCGGCCTGGCCGGGGAGGTTCTCCCTCCTCTCCAGCGGCACTTTCGCCGATCTAACCTTTGGTGCGGGATTACCGGCATCTCCTTTGCCGGGGTCTCCTTTACCGGCATCAGCCGCAGTGCCGGTCATCATGACCTCTGCGCAGCTCCCGGGGCGAGCGCTACGCCGGCCGCGAGCCGCACAGATGGCAGGAGGATCCTCCGCCACAAGCACCTGCTCGGGGTACTTGCAGACAACCTCGGTGGCGACGTAGGTCACGAAGGTGCCGAAGCTGATGAGGCAGCCGTTCGTCGGGAACGGCCTGCTGCCGAAGCATCCCGCGTTGTGCTGATGAAGTTCAGCGCGCCGAGCTTGCAGACGAGCCCGCAAACGACGCGCTCGCCGGAGTGATGATGGAGCCCGTCCGGAATGTCACACCAGCCAGCGCCGCTGCTGCCCCACGGTGGGCGCCAACTGTCGTGGTGGTATCACGGCAGATGCCATAGGATGGCTAAAGTGTGGGGCCGATGGACGCTGGTGGAATCCGGGAGAGGGCTAGCGCGCTAAGAAGCACACACGAAGACACACAGCACAGACACCAAGATCTACCCAGGTTCAGGGCCCTCGTGAGGAGGTAAAACCCCTACTCCTGCCTGTCTCTCTGTATATATCTCGGTATCACAAATACAAGCTTGCTCCTTGAGCTGTATCACACGACAATGGGGAAGAACACAAGGTAGAAGATGAAGCTACGTGGGGAAAGTCTCTCAGGGCAGTCTAGCTCTCTCAGGCATCCGTCCCTCACGCAGGAGGGGGGAGGGCATAGATATAGGCTAAACCGGGTTACCGGAATACCCCTCCACATGCAACGGTCACCTCTCCGTACCGTCACTGCAGACACGCACGCCTGCACGTCATGATTGTCTCTGCATAGTGGACAGGACGTGGCTTGCCCATGTCCTGTTCCATGTCTCTGCTCCAAAGTACGCCGAGGTCAGAGACAGGACAGGGCTTGCCCATGCCTCTGCCTCGCAGTCTGTTCCCGGATAACCCGGAGTCAGCGGTGGAATGATGGCCTGCCATCTCGGTCTCCTGCACGCCCCCGTTCCAGGCGCTTCCATGTCAGGCGCTCCCGTGCCAGACGGGATATGACAGGAGCATTGACCTCTGTCCGACACTAGAATGATCCGGCATGGATATGCCGGATCCACCTTCCTCAAATATCTTTCCCTGCACATAAGAAAACACACAAGTTACCGACACACATATGTCGGTTATGTTATCTCGGATCCTTATCTCGGATCCCTTGTCTCGGTCGACACATGCCGGCTGTCACCAGCATGGTATCTCGGTTTCTTCCGGACTGAGGTATCTCGGTGTGCCTATGTCGGTTTGCACCTGCAGCCCATTCTGAAGCCTAGGTAAGCCGGTATTACTGTAGCTTGGCCCACACTTGGGCATAGCTTTTACCTCACCATGACCCTACCCGGGGGTAGCCCCCGACATTTTCAACTGCATTGTGTTATACCTCTAGGATCATCTAGTGTAGATCTAACCGGTAGCAACAACTGTATACGAATCTGTCTAGACATCTGAGAGTGAGAGAACAGAGAGATGGGAGGGATGAGATGGGGTACCTTCTCCTTGGCTCGAAGAGCTCGAGCTGCCGGCCATGATGGACGGCGGCGGTGGTGGCAGAGAGTAGCTGCGGCAGCGGCGGCGGAGCTTCCCGTCGGCCTAGCGCTAAACCTAGATCGGATTGGGGTGTCGGTGGGGTGCACGACGCACGGTGAACCTCGTATTGTGTGCCGTCGGCCCCCACCTCTTTATATAGCGCTGGCGACAGAGGCCCACCAACCATTAGGGATGGGCGCCCCCGATCAGGGCGCAGGTCAAAGGGCATGTTGGGCCCACACGGGAGTGGAGATCAATCTAACACATTGCTCTCAAACTTCATTTTTTGAGGAACTCTCATACTTCATTTGTCAAGTGCACCGCAATCAATTTCATCTGTGTTAACTGCACCCCTCTCAATTGCATCCACATGTTAACCGCATGATGTCAACTTCATTCTGGTTAACTGCATCACTCTGTGGTGTATCCATGTAGACTGCATCGTGCTCAGTTTTATCATTGTCAAGTGCACTGCTCTCTTGTCCAAAAAAAAAGTGCACTGCTCTCAACTATGTCCTTGAAAACTGCATGGTTCTCAACCGCGTGTACAAGGAGGAGCACCCACACATCGACTTTAGAGATAAAATATAAGTTTCGGATTCAGCCGGAGCTTGTTTTGCAGTTCAAAAAGGTGTAACTCAGAATGAGAAACATAGTACACAGTATTATATATGGAGTAAAGATTTACCGGTTTCTTCTGATGTACGGTTTAAACATATTTTCAACTGCATTGTGTTATACCTCTAGGATCATCTAGTGTAGATCTAACCGGTAGCAACAACTGTATACGAATCTGTCTAGGCATCTGAGAGTGAGAGAACAGAGAGATGGGAGGGATGAGATGGGGTACCTTCTCCTTGGCTCGAAGAGCTCGAGCTGCCGGCCATGGTGGACGGCGGCGGTGGTGGCAGAGAGTAGCTGCGGCAGCGGCGGAGCTTCCCATCGGCCTAGCGCTAAACCTATATCGGATTGGGGTGTCGGTGGGGTGCACGATGCACGGTGAACCTCGTACTGTGTGCCGCCGGCCCCCACCTCTTTATATAACGCTGGCGACAGGGCCCCACCAACCATTAGGGTTGGGCGCCCCCGATCAGGGCGCAGATCAAAGGGCCGTGTGGGCCGTTGGGTCCACACGGGAGTGGAGATCAATCTAACATTCTCCCCCTTGATCTCAACTTTATTTTTAACTTTATACTTTATACTCTACTATTTTCATCACCGATTAGTACATAGAGCATGTTTCATCGTCACAGCTCAATTACCGATAGAATCAGATAGCTACAATGTACTTCTCTGTTTTGAAACAAATTCTGTTCCTTTTGGGCTCTCATGATCCAGAAATCATAGGCTTTCCCTTAAACCCATGCCGGTTACGTGTTCCATGAACACACTGGGTGGTAAGCCTTTCGTAAGCGGATCCGCAAGCATATCCTTTGTCCTTATATGCTCGAGACTTATAGTTTGATCCTAGATTTTATCTTTCACAACATAATATTTTATCTCTATTGGTTTGGTAGCATTACTCGACTTGTTGTTGTGAGCATAGAATACTGCGGGCTGGTTATCACAGTACATTTTTAGTGGTTTGTCAATACAATCTACTACTTTCAAGTCGGGTATAAATTTGTTTAACCATATCACCTGCCCTGTGGCCTCATAAGCTGCTATAAATTCTGCATACATCGTGGACGATGCAACTATTGACTGTTTGGAGCTTTTCCACGAAATAGCTCCTCTAGCGAGAGTGAACACGTATCCTGACGTGGATTTTCTATCATCTTTGTCTCCCGCAAAATCTGCGTCTGAATACCCTTTTATCTCTACTAGAGAATCAGATCTTCTGTATGTTAGCATGAGGTCCTTCGTGCCTTGCGCATAACGCAATGCTTTCTTTACCATCTTCCAGTGCTCCATGCCTGGACAGGACGAGTGCACACTTGTGCATACTGTAAGCTTCCAACAGACGAAGCATATGGTATTCCTTTCATTTGATCAATCTCGTACTGGTTCTTGGGACATTGGAATTTCCCAAAACTGTCGCCCTTGACTATAGGTGCAGGTGTGGCACTACTCTTATGCATATTATACTTTTTAAGAACCTTTTCAAAATATGCCTTCTGCAATAGTCCTAAGACTCCATTTTTCCTATCTCGGTGAATTTCTATGCCCAAAACTATGATGCTTCACCAAGATCTTTCATATCAAAATTTAAGAATAAGAACTTCTTTGTTTCTTGTAGCAGACTAACATCACTGCTAGCAAGTAAGATATCATCCACATACAAGATTAGGAAAATATATTTCTCATTCTTAAACTTTACATAAATGCAGTTATCCTCAACATTCTCTTTAAATCCAAAACTTTTAATTGTCTCATTAAACTTTAGATACCACTGTCTAGAGGCTTCTTTTAATCCATAAAAGTTTCAAAAATATGAAAAAATGGTGACAAACTTATCCAATTGTTGTACATATGTGCAAAGTTTCATAATGAAATAACATTTGTGATGCTCTGTGGGAAATAAACAAAGCACTGGCCAACATGGGATTTAAAATATGGAGTAGATTTTTTAGAGCACTAGTTTTTTTTTTTCCCTTTTTTGCACCACATAGCACCACAGTCATATTAAGGTTGATGGACAAGATCATTTGTGATTAATTATTCAAACAATGTCAAGTAAAACAAGGCATCATGCCACACAAATCAGCTACTACCTCCGGTCAAAAAAATTGTCGTGGAGAGTGTGCTGCCCTAGTACAAAATGCGTATACAAGCGACGATAACTATTCCGGATCGGAGGGAGTAATAGAAAAGAGCACAAGGCCATGGCCTCACGGCACTAATCTACCACGGTTCTCTTAAGTATACATGAGAGTGACTTTGAGTCACGTGGATCCTTCAATCTTTTTTTTTCACCGGTATCCTTCAATCTTTGGAGATGGAGGAACAGGAATGTGACTCAACAGCGATGAAGTGTTAACAGTGACGCTTTCTTCTGCGCTTGAAATGTCGTATCCAGCGTTACCACTGTTGAGTGACGATGGCCTTCTACCAATGGACATTCAGGGTTCGAATCATCAATTTCAGCCATGCATAGAGGAAAAACTGAGACTTTTCGATAAGTATATGGTTGGATGTTGATCGAAATAAACTTCTGCGACTTAGGATGCACGATCTCCTTAAGAAAAGATTGAAATATATTCCGTAGTATCAAATGACCAGACCCAGACAACCGGCGTAACAGCTCGCACCAACATTTTTCGATTCTGAACTTCAAGCACTAGCATGCGTTTCCTGCCCCCATCAGGAAAGTCTGCTTATTCTACTCCAATCACTTACAGTACTAGGAAATCAAGATAACGTGACAGGCATCATGGATCCATGGATGACAACAATGGATTCTGAGCTACTGTCACTCACTCACTCCTGCTCGACAGCTACGTACTCCTCTTCTTCCTCCAGCTGCTTGTCCTGGCCTCGTCCGTTGGCCTTGCCCTCCTTGGCCTTCTCCAGCGCCGCCACCAATCCTCGGAGGCACGAGTCGGCGTCGTCGTCGCCACTCTTGGGCGTGAGGTTCTCGGCAACGTCGGCCGGGGTCATGTCCACCTCCTGCAACAGAGCGCCGACGGCGGCGAACAGCTCGTGCTCCTCCATGCCGAGGTAGGTCCTGGCGAGGAACTCGAAGGCGGGGGCTCCGCAGTAGGACATCTCGATGTGCTTGTCCATCCGGCCCCTCCGGATGAGCGCCGGGTCCAGCTTCTCCACGTGGTTGGTGGTGAACACGATGACCCGCTCGCCACCGCACGCGGACCACAGCCCGTCAATGAAATTGAGAAGTCCGGAGAGCGTCACCTTGCTGCTGGTGTTGGACTTGGATGCGTCCTTCTTGCCATCGCCGCCGGCCTTGCCGGCCGTGTCGTCGTCTTCGTCCTCTGAATCCTTCTTCTTGGCGCGGGCGCCGGTGAGGTCGAGGGAGCAGTCGATGTCCTCGATGACGATGATGGACTTACTGGTGGTCTCGATGAAGAGCTTGCGGAGGTCGGTGTTGGAGTTGACGGAGGTGAGCTCGATGTCGTAGACGTCGTAGTCGAGGTGGTTGGCCATGGCGGCGATCATGGCGGACTTGCCGTGCCCGGCGGGCCGTGGAGGAGGTAACCGCGCTTCCACGCCTTGCCTACGCGCGCGTAGTAGTCCTTACCGTTCTTGAAAGCGTCGAGGTCGTCGACGATCTCCTTCTTCTTGGCCGGGTCCATGGCGAGCGTGGCGAAGGTCTTGGGGTGCTCGAAGGGGACGTGCGTCCAGCTCTGGTGGGTGGAGATGTTAGTGAAGAGCTTGCGGCGGCGGTTCTTGAGCATTATGGCGCGGCCCTCGCGGCGGACGCGTGGGAGTTAGGCGTGGAGGATGGCGTCCCGGTGGCGGTCGAGGAAGAAGAGCCGGTAGTACCGGCGATTCTCCTGGTTGGCGCCGCCGCCCCAGGGCCAGTCCCGCTGTGGGGGCGCGTGGAGTACGCACACCAGAACACGGTGCTGCCGCCCTCCTCCGGCGGCAGCACGTCGGCCACCTCCTCGCCGTCGACCATGCTGAGCACGAGGCGGTCTGCCTGCTTGGCGCCCTCGGCGCGGAGGTGGCGCGCGTCGCGACAGGTGGTCTCGGCGAGGTAGGCCTTGACCTCCTGGTAAACCTCAGTACGGCGCATCTGCCACAGCCTGCCGTCGTACTCGGCGATGGTGACGGAGTGGTAGGGGTCGACGATCGCGGCGAGGCGGCGCGCGTGCCTGCCGACGTGGCGCTTGAACAAGTGGTGCAGCTGGAGGTGCTGCAGGTTCTGCCACGCCACCGTCCACAGCACGGCGATCAGGCTGAGCACCACGCCCGAGTTGAGCCCGCCCCAGAGCGCCGCCGCCGTCGCCTCCATCGAGTCGCACCTCTCTCGATCTCCAGCCAGCTGAATCCTTCTTCTCAGTGTGCTTGGAGTGAGATGAAATCCCAGGCCTCTGCTGCACTTATTATATTAGAGGGGTGGCAGAGTACTGCCGTCCACTAAGGATGTGTTCGGTTTGAGAACCAAATGGAATGGAATGTCATGATTCCATTCCCAGGAACGGGTCGATTCCATCCCCATGTTCGGTTCTAGAATTATGTGGAATGAGATGATTCCATTTTAGTGTTCGGTTGGAGAGATGGAACTGGAAGGGAATGGACGAGGCGTCGTCGTCGCGGAACGGCTTGCGGCCGGCGGCGAGCACAAAGAGGACGAGGCGCCGTCGTAGCCCCGGCGACGAGGCCGAAGAAGCTGAGGAGGTAGATGAGGGATGCGACGAGGCCGAGGCCGCAGATGGCGAAGATCTCGGTGAGGCCGACGACGTGGAGCGGCGTGGAGTTGCGGATTTTCTCCGCCAGCGGCGCATGAGGTAGGCGAGCGAGGCGGCGAAGAGCGCCGAGAAGATGAGGTTGGTGTGGCGGATCGGCAGCGGCAGCGTGTCCCCGGCCTGCACGGCCTGCTGCTCCCCGCTGCCTCAATCCCACCGGCAGCAGCGAGCCGACGACGGCTCCCGGCGGCGGTGCACGGCCTGCTGCTCCCCGCTGCCCCAATCCCACCGGCAGCGGCGAGCCGGCGACGGCTCCCGGCGGCGGCGCACGGCCTGCTGCTCTCCGCTGCCCCAATCCCACCGGCAGCCGGCGATCTGGTTCGACAGCAGCGGGGTGAGGATAGGGACGACGGGGTGAGAGGAGAGATCGTGAGAGGAGAGTTTCCTTCTTTTTTTTCTCGCTCGGAACGATGTGATTCCGCCGATTTGGTGGAACTGGCCGATTCCGCATATCAAGCGAATATTCCATTCGGAGGCATGGGTTGGTTCTCGTTCGCTTCGCTACCGAACGCGAGGATGAGGTTCAGGTGCAGGTCCAACCCGTTTCATTCCACTCCATGACACCAACCGAACACACCATAACAGAGTGCTGAGAACAAACTATAACATTTTCCCGTGGCGTCGCCGTCGCGGTCGTCCTGTTTGATGTTTCCTTGTGTGGTCGCGGGATGATGATCCACAGAACGTAGCTAGCATCGGCCGTGGAAACACAACAAAGGTGACACTGTTCGATGTAGAGTGCTGAGAACACACTAGAACATTGTAGCTTGTCCCTAAAGTACCTGATTTGGTCCATCCATTCTTTATCGGCCGTGTTTCCTTGGAGATGAAGATGATCCCGTCGGCCAGGCGTCCGTCATCCGGCCAGCGGGAGTCGGCAGACTGGCAGCTGGACCGGCTGCAGTTCCGGCGGTGGATGAGTCCCTTATCGTACGTAGTAGATGGAGTTCCGTTAGTGGATGGCCGGCGCCGGGGTCCGATGTTTCTTTGTGCGGGATGATGATCTACAGAATCCCGGCGTATCCTCGGACCGCCGTGGCAACGGGGACATTACTGTTTCTATTCATTCTTGTGTTCATTGCTGGTTGGCTCTCGAGTGCGTTCTTATTTTCTTTTCTGGATGGGACGCAATTTCCGGTGAAATGAATGTAGCTCTCCCGCTTACCTACGATAAGATTCACTGAACGAATGTCTCAAGTTCATTTTTGTGACATCCTTTCTCGAACGGAGTGAGTAGTAGATCCCTCCGCCGCCAAATGGAGCACGGGCACGGTGGTGCTTGCCTCGGCGGTGCACAGCCACAGCGTTGTTGGAGCAAAGCGATTAAAATGAGACTTTGAGCCAGGCGACATGAAGGCAATTCCAGGAGTTGGTTCAGTCCATACCAATAAATTATGTAATTTCTCCTCTATTCTACAGAGGGAGAGCGCAACCGTCAAAACACACAAGGTAGAGAAGAAAGGTACTATCATTTTTCTTTTTTCAGCTAGCCCCCACCTAACTGTTTGTGCCCGTTGTATACCCAGCAGGAGGTGTGCCGATATCGGCACCATGTTTGCTCCTCGCTTCCACGAAACCGCTTGCCTTTTCCTCACCGCCCGCCGCGCCTCACAGGCCCCAAATAAGACGGCGCCGACGCCGGCAGGTCGCCATCTGATGTAGTGCAACCCACGTCCATCACCATGTCAAGCACTCCAATAGATCACAAGTCACCATGGACATCAAAAGTGAACCTATTCCTCTACTTGAGCTCAATTCCTACCCTTTTGGATGGTATGCTACGTCATGCTTCGTCCCTAGATGATGCTAGGTTTACCACGACGAGTACGCGCACACGGAGGTTGACCAAGGTGCACGGGGAATGAGGTCAGACAAGACGGTGGCATGAAAGAGGAGGAGAATGCGTCAAGAGAAAGAAGAAGGCGGCGGCAAGAACTGTCAAGCCGGCCCCAGGCCGGTGTGGCCGGCTCTCCCCCCTTCATCCTAGACTATAAATAGGAGTTCCCTGCCTCAGATCTAGGGGAGAGTCTATGATGAGAGAGAGTTGAGCATACACTCCTTACCCACCCCTTGTGGTGTTGCCTCCCCTTGTGGAGAAGATCCCCTTGTGGATTCAAAGCCTCCTCATGTGGAGAAGATCTCTCTTATGGATTCAAGACCTCTACTTGTAGTTTGACTACTTGCCAATCTTTCATCTTAGGGTGACTCTATTGGATCGGTTTGGTTGACCGCTAGAGAAACAACCATTCAAGATCCCTCCTTGTATTTTACTTGCCAATCTCTCCCTTTGGGATTCTATTGGACCGGCTTGGACCGACCGGTGAGGGAAACGTGTCTTTGTATCGTGTTTATGTTCTTGTGTTCTTGGCGTTCTTTGTGTGTTCTTGCGTGAGTTCGCCCAAATCCGCCGTCAATCCGTGAAGATCGGGCACCCCTTGAGGTCCTAACCTCATCACATCCACCCCCACGCGGTCTCGACCGTGCGTTGGTCCGCTCATCGATGGCCCGGTGAACTAGCCCTGGCCGCCGCCGTACAGCCCACCGCCGGAACTGATCTGCATGATGCTTGCCACGACATCTGCTTGGCGGCCACAGATGGCTCGGTCCCTCGGGTAAGGATAAAACCGTGGTGGCCCTCACGACGGCGACGACGACCATGCGACGCGGTGCTCCACCTCGCCTCCCCTGCACATGGACGAACCCCAGGCACCGCCCCTTCTCCGTCTCATAGGTTGTTGTATAAAGAGAACATGTAATGCACAGTGATTTGACATGACCTTCTCTTTTTGCATGATTAGCTTAATTAAGGTTAGATATTCCAATAACTCCTTGGCGTTGATTATGTTTATCATTAGGTCAGTCTTATCAGTATTACCATCCATCCAATCTTCAATTACTTCGAGTGCAAGAACTTTACTTCGACAACCTTTTTATTTGGCAGGTGAAACATTCGTGTGGTTTTCTGATGCCATTCAGTTCATAAAATGCAGAGAAAAGACAGGAAAAAGAGCAATTGGATTGGTTAGTCTTCTTCAATAGATATACATATTTGCTCTTTTTTAAAGTTCTCAATTTGGTTCAAGTTTGTTGATCTAGGCTGAGTTTAATCCTCTGATATAATACATTTACTACTTATGTTGCCTTTTTGCAAAATAATCTCCTGTACCACATATTGCTCCAGTTTTCCCTTAAACAATATAAGTTCTTCGGATTGCTCTTTGTATACAGTAAAGGCTTTCTTTCGAGTACATTTAGTTGTTCAGACCAAGTTGGGTCTAGCAAATTTATGGAGAGGAGTACATTTGCCAGTGAATCTGATTTGTTTTCTTTAGAGTATGACGTTATTCTTACCATTTAAAATGGCAAGATGTTATCTGAACTATTTTGCATTTGGGGAACACAATGGAAGGATGCATTCCATCCAACCGTATAGACCAATTCAGGGAGCAACTGAAGGAGGGCTTAATCTATAAATTCGAGTCTTTTACTGTTGCTACTCCGCGGGAGAAATACAAGCCAACAAACCATACTTGCACAATTAGAATCACTCAGCATACAAAAATTCATGAACTTTTCCAGAACCTAAAAGCTTTCCACTGTTTGCATATGATGCACAACCGTTTGATATTCTGTAGACACGCATAGGCACCCTTCTGTCAAGTACTCAACGGCCAATTGTTAAATTGTTCGCGCTATTTAACAACGTCAGACAGCAATTTTCAGTCACAGTGTTGGTGGACAGAATAGTGGATGAATTTAAGTTATGGAGAGAGGCAGGAGTAGGAGGAGTAGGAGTTAGGGAGCCTGATCATCGTGAGTAGTTGCCCTAGTTTTAGGAGTAGGAGTTCTAAGCTGTCTCGTACTTGTATGTGAACAGCTCCTGTATTTTTTGTTTGTTTGCTGCCTTCTATAAAAGTGAGTACGCCTTTGGCGTACTGTCTAAAAAAAAATGGTTCGCGCTCTGTTGGTAACCATTTTCATTCTTCATCTTGCTTTTTTTATTTCTAATTCTAGCGTTGTTTCTATCTGCCATTAGATATCGTCGGACTGGTTACAATGCTGTCAGATATCATTCATGCAAAGACGAATCAAGATCCAAGAAGAAATATCTATATAACTGATGCAAGCTATAATTCATAGTTATACTGTTCGTTGGGATGAGTGGGGCTCAGTGTTCAGGTATGCCTCATTCGGGATGACCATTCGTACAATATTTCGTAATTAAACGCAGTGTTTGTTAACTGATATAATATTCACATCGACACAGGAACATTGGCTTTCAAGAGGATATAAGAAAACTGACTATATGCTTCTCTTTTTTTACTGTTGTATTAATTAGACTTATAACTGACATGAATAGCTCAACCTGATTGTCAGTGTGAGCTGGCAGTAGCTATGGATCTACCAGTCCAAGTTAACTTAGTTGTATACACGCTCCCCAATAATAAGTGTGTTCACAATAGTTTTTTGGGGTGGAAGAAAATAGTTCATACTAATTCTCAATTATCTTCTGAACACGTGCTACCGTACAATTTTCCTACTTACCACTCATGACTTCTATTTCTAAGAATATGAATGAAATATGCAATTTTTACACGTATCAGAAGGTCCATTCGAGAGTGAAGCCACTCATTGATTACATGACGAGTTCCAGTGCCTTCAAACTAATAGGATTTGCATTAAGTAGTCAAAATTTTCTTTCTTTCTAATGTGGACAGAGGTTGCATATAAAGTGCCATCTATTATTTTTCGTATGGTGTATTTGCTCACTGAGGCCATGTACAACGCGAGTGCCTAGGATGGGTGCTTTAGAAGAAAACCGGGTTTTTTCTGCTAATGAACCGTCAGGTGCTAATCGAAGGCAAAAGGTGCCTCGTTTGGCTTCGATGCCTCATGGGTGCTAAACAGAAAAACTGCTCCTTTTTACGTACGGGATTGGAGCAGTGCCTGTGCCGGTGCTTGCATCCATCCAATAAATTTAGGCTTGTCCTACTTGCATGTTGGCTCTTCCGATTGGAAGGACAAGTGCTTGACCTGCGCTGGGTGCTAACGAGACATGGCCACAACCGAAGCACCGGAGTAGGCTTGATAGCGTTGGAGAAAACGAAGTTTAGACAGGTGCTTTGTGACGTGGCAACACTCTATCTCTCTAAGCACCTTTAGTTAAGCAATTTGCATTGTACATGCTCTGAGAAGAGCAAAGTACTTGATCATTCATGTGGAGCATTATAATACCATTTCAGTGTATTGTTTTTCTCTTCCAAGTAACTAACATATTTTACTGCCACCTTTCATCTATTTATTGCTCGACACTAAGGTTTTTTTGTTGTTGTAATGTACATACTTGTATTCAAACGAAAGCGAGTACAGAACACAGACAAGCATACACACGGAGAAGAACCGGAGAAAACAGAGGACATCAAAACTCGCACTCTCCATCTTCATCCTCTTGATCGACAAACGGCGGAAAACCGCCGTCTAGAACGACCGCCCCTGAGCAGAAGAACTCCTAGCCCTGAGGCGTTGTTGAGCCGCAAGAAACGCCATCTCCGGGGAGCTGGAACTGGAGACGATGAACGAGTATCGGCCGGGGGTGGCCCCCGAGCTCAAACTGCACCGGATCTGGGAGCAGCGTCCCAGACCCTCCACCTTCTTGCCACATACCTGCAAAGCCGCTGTCTTGAGGCCTCCCTTCCCGCCGCCAGCTCCGCCGTCACCGCAGATCTGACAGGAGATGAAGGGCTCGAGCACCACGCCGGGCCTCGAGCCTCCACAAGCCGAGCGCGACGACGACAGGCCCCGAGGAGCACCACCGCCGGAGAAGATCGCCTCGACACCAAAAACTCCACCGCCCGCACCTACTCCTCCGAGGCGCCGCCGGGGACTCCACCCTAACCTACCATATGTACAGGCCGGAGACGGGATCCCTCACCCTTCCGCCGCCGAAGCGGCCGGCGGAGGGGAGGAATCCCGTGCCTCAGCGGCACGGACGCGGTGGCTCGGCGGAGATTGCCCAAAAATCGCCTTCTTCTTCGCCTCTGCTACAGTGACGAGGAGGGAGACTTTCCGCTGCGAGATTGCGAAACGCGAGCTCGCGGGATGGGGTAGTTTATGGAGCCTCCTCGACACTAAGGTTGACTACCCAGCAAGTTTTATGGACTCGCTTCATCATGGGTTTTCATCTCATAATTCAATTCATATCTAGGACAATTTTGTTTCAGATAACCGTCTTATTGAAATATTGGTGAACCTGGCCATTTTTTTCTCCTTATGTGCATCAAGCATCAGCAAACCAGCTTTGCGCCTGTTGATGGTCTTGCATTAATAGCTTTCTTTCTATGCATCAAACATCAATATAACAGATCTGCTTTTGTATGCTGATGATCTTGCAGGCCTCCATGGGAGCGATGGAGGGGACATTGCTTAAGGTTGTGTCCCGCAGCTCTTATTTTACCGATAGAAAATTCTTGTGTGACTGGCTAGGATCTAGAGATTCAGGGGTTCCTCGATTTTATTGTTGTGGATTGCCAAATAGAATGTATCAACATATGGGTTGGGTTAGGATAGTTATTTTGTTTTGGTTAGCTGTTGTACGATGTTTCATCTGCACACTTGAAATGTTTTGTCTCAGCAAATGGTGTGCTATATAACTAGTATGTGCTTGTCGATCATCTCATGTTCAACCGTGCCATGGATGTTTACTATACCACGATTAATGAGACATTTTGCTAAATGATGCAATGTCTTCATTGTCCTAGATTCTCAATCTTTCTAGTATCCCGGAGCTCAATACCCTTCTCCAGGTCAGTCATCGTCTCCATCCGGTGCACCTTCTCAATTGTAGCTCAGGGCAGGGTTTGGGAGTGTTGTTGGGAGAATACCCTACCGGGTAGGTCCATGAAGAGAGACAACCCAAGGAGGGGCATGACCGGCTCACGGACGCCCGTCTCACAGTGCCCATCTCACAGGGTATTACACGTCACAAGGTGGGTTGGCTCAAGATTCAATATGACTCAAACTAGAGTCATCACACAACACAGTGGCTTCATCTTGTAAGGCAAGGCAGAGGACGTAGTTGATTCCAAAGAACGCCGACCCCAAACCGACTCGTGTATAAACTTGTAACCCTCAGCCGACCGTGTATATAAGTCTAGCTCACAACTAAGTCTAGCTCACAACGCTCCTAAGGGACAGGCAATATGAGAACCAATCTCAACAGCCAAGTAGTCATAGCACAACCTTGTAATCGAGATCGTAATCAATAAAGTATATATGACTGGGGTCATTACATCCACCACGAGGGATGGATGTGGATACATCGCGTGTATCGATCCCGTCCCCAAAACACCTTAGCTCGGTTGTCTCCACATATTCGATAAGTCATCTCACGATGGAATCTGCTAGGACAACTCCGCGACAGAAAAAATGGCGCGTCACATGCGGTAACTTTTTCGCGAAGTTCACAACCTCAGCAAACAACTTGTACGTCTGGCCGTACTTAGTTCACAGCTTAATTAATTTCGTTTGTCCTAGCTGATCGCGCGAAAGTAAATTTTTGTTTTTGCGAAAACTTCCACCAATCTATTGATAATCATCCATAGTATTATAAAGAATCCAAAAAATAAAAAAGATTTAAAAGTTCATTGGACCACCTAGGGACGCAAAAAAAATTACCAAGCCATTTTGCGCTACTAGCACAAAAGTTGTGTTGCACTAGCTTTGCACGTCCTTTTTTATTCCGAGCAGAACGCATTCATAACGTCCTGTCAAAACAAATCAGTATGCACAGCCGCGCACAGACTAAAATATTTAGTCTCACCCTTTTTTTTTTGATGAATTTTTAGTCTCACCTTGGCTAGAGACGAACACCATGAACTGGTTAAATAGCCATCTCCCTTCGAACTGATATGCAAATAATTGCTTGTTTGAGACAACACAACGCGGAAGCAGACCAAACCCGGCCTCAAAGTCATGCTCAGGCCCAATCGCTGTCCGCTCGGCCTAACCGGGCGGCACCGAGGAGGACCCCATGTCTGGCCTTTGTTCCGGAGCACAACTATCTTATAGCTTATCCTTCTTATTCTGTATGTATTACGGTCATGTCAAGTCAATGGTCTGTCTGCCCTGCAACCGGTCTTGAATGGCTTCAGTGAATTGTTTGCTGAGCCTACAGAGTGACCTCCTAGGAGGACAATAGACCACAAAATACCCTTACTACCAGGCACTAAACCTGTCAATCAAAGGCCCTATGGATATTCTTATTTTCAGAAACTTTCCATTGAGAAAATCATGGACAGCAGAAATCATTCATTGAGTCTGCCACATCGGGCCCACTCGGCCTTTGACCAAACTTTGTTTTTCTAAAAACAAAAGAGCAGTAGCATGTAGCGATATCCTAAAAAAAATTCATATCCCCTCAAAAAAAAATATTCATAGACTCCGAATGGTTAACATGCATATTCTTCTTTAAGAAAACGAAAATCCCTATTACGATGGCTGGTTATACTACCAGCTACAACTTCCTTCTAGTAGAGGTGTGGAAGCAGGAGGGTCGTGGTGGCATAGGCGTGACAAGAAGAGTCCAACCCAATTGGGTCATCTTGAACAACCCTAGCGATGGAATAGTTTTGTATCCAACAGACCCCACCAAAGTGTTGACTTTAATTAGAATCATAGGGCAGAAAATCCCGATGCTTCCAACTCCCATGATGTATGTGGTTTCAACGTGCATTGCCAAACCAGTTCCAATTAAAGTGTTGATAACTTGTGTACATTGTTCTGTGGTGTATGCTAATATGAACCTAGCAACGTCTAGGCTCTACTATTTGCTTTACCTCGATTGTGTATGATAGTTTTTCTTTGAAATGTGACCATGACCGATATCTCTTCTCATGCTTAAATAGAAACATACTCCCTCCGTTCGGAAAAGGATGTCACAAAAATGGTCTATCTATAGTTCATTTTTGTGACATCCTTTTGCGAACGGAGGGAGTATTAGATACCATGTGGTGCAACAATTGTACGATGAATTCTTGCATGCGCAATTATGCTGCCCGTAAGGAGCACGTGGGCATTTCGTACTTGTCTTAGCATTTCCTCCATCAATAAAGTAGCTCCCCCATAAACGTTTTGATATATTGATTGAAGTTCATATCAAAGTTTCTTCAGATCGCCAAATTTTCAGAAAGCCTTTGAATTCCCCGTCTCGAGTTGATATAATAATATTTTGAACAAAATCAGTAGAGTCGTAATTTGGCAAAAGCTTTGTTGATTATATTTGTTTGGACATGAAAGGAGTAGTAACTGTACTCGGTAATGATGTGCTTTCCACTAACGGTGTCCCAATTATGGACCATCGGCTTGCAGCGTGTCGATTGTGTGTGTGATCACCGCCTGCCCACACATGTTGAGTTACTGGGAGATGTGCGCCAACGGTGAAAATGACATGGTGTCCTCTGGAGAGAACAAAGGTAAAGGTCATGCATGCATGACAAAATGTGTCACGCTTCGTCTGAAGATGAGGGACGGGCTAGGGGTCAAAGAAAAAAAAATCAGAAAAATGAGTGTGTGCTATTGGTAATGACAACATGCCAGAGGGACATGATAGGCATAGAGGTTAGGCTTGTGGATTATGGACTAGTGTGGACACTAGCAAGAGTTAATAGTATAATTAGTTGGATACCTGTGCGACGATCCAGACTTTTGGAGATAACTTGTATGAAATAAAGTTGTGGATGAGTGAACATACATAAGAGTGTGAGACCATGCCGAACAAAAATGTAAGATGTTGTTGGATAAAATCATTGGCTGAGTTGCAAACAAAGCAGCACAATGCCTCAGTGCGCATACAGTACTATGTCAAATATCGGTGCATGTGTGCATACAAGACCGATGATGACACAAACTTGTCACCCTAAATGCTTTTAGACGGGCTCGTCTTCAATTCATTTTCATGGATACTCCAGACAAGTCCATATAGTATACACAATTAAGGTGTTGTTACTTGATGTAGGAAGCCGTATATCCTGAGGCTTCCAATTCCTAAGATGTGTTATGGCTTCTGCAAAAGCAACTCCAAACCAATTTCAAGATTTGTATACATTGTATATGTATTGTCTGCTAATATGAACCTAGAAACTACCGGGCTCCGACTCTTTTATGCTCAGCCTCAAACATACATGGTGGTTTCTTTTGTGCATTTTCATCACATTCCATCTCTCTTATCATCTTTAAATAGGAATAGTATTACATTAATGGTTGATGCCATTTGGTGTAACAACCATGTCATTGATGCTTTCATGTAGTTCAGTGATGCTATAATGACTACTGGACACCCTTGTACTATCTTGAGCATACCGTCCCTCGATAAATTAGAACTCCTCTATCGTATATTTTTTGATACATCAATAAAGTTCACCATGTAGCTTATTTGGATCACCACAACAATGCCCGCTTTAACGGATTTTTCCCTCAGCTACATCTGTACTGGGCTGGTCTGTAGGGAGAAAGACTTCAAAAATGCAACGCGGAGGGGCAGAGCTTCTACTTCTGGTGCTCCGTTTAATTAGTTACCGATGTAATCTATGGAAGTTCCCTAGTTGCCGATGATAGTCTTGTTGTACTGAGTTCTGGTGAGTTTCTGTTGGAAGCGAGAGTTGCTGGGAATAGCTTGTCTAGATGTCTGGTTATAGACTGCCGAGTTTGTAGTGGTAGTTGGCCGTTGTCAGACTGTATTTGGCTGCTCCAAAAAATTGGACCTGGGCTGGTGCAAGAAGCGTTGGTTTTGCCTGGGATGTGAAACAAAAAAGAACCGTTTGTATTATTAGTTTTCGCATGAATGAAAATTGAGAGCCGCTTTGGCCCCTTCTCTCGAAAAAAATTACCACTAGTCCAAAGGTCGTGATGGAGTTCGTCGATACGGTAGAGATGTAGGGTAGGAGCTACAGGAGACCTCGAGGTAGTTTACTAAGTAGATCTTCAAGGAAATTTTGGACATTGGGCGTACCTGAATAAGCATTCGTTAGAACTGATTATATATTCGGTCAAGAGTGTACACTCGATACATCTAAAATAATGTTCTTTACATTTATAGGTTGTTTTTTTCTTCGACTAATGTTTGGAGGTAACTTGTTTGAGACAAGGTTGGGGATGAATGGAGTGAACATACATAAGAGCATGTGACCATACATGCTGCACAAAAATGTAAGATGTTGGATAAAATAGTTGGCTGAGCTACAAACAAAGCACCACGGTGCCATTGTGCATGTACACTATGTGCAATATCGTCGGTCGCATGTGTGCATACAAAACCGATAGTGACACTAACTTGTCACCCTAAAGGCTTTTAGAAGGGTTCATCTTCGGTTCATTTTCATGGATACTCTACACAAAAGTCCATATAGCATATAAAATTAAGGTGTTGTTACTTCATGTAGAAAGCTGCATATCCTGCGGAATTTTCTGTCAGAATTTTATCATTTTTACACAGGCCGCATATGATGTCGTTTCGGTGCGAAATTTGACACGGTCGTGCGTGACATCGTCAGGTATGTGCATGATGTTTTTTGGATTTTTTTGAACATTTTTCAAATTGTTCAATTTTTTTTGGCATACCGAGAGCATGTGCTCCCGGGAGCCAAAACGGCCTCCTCCATATCCTGAGGCTTCCAATTCCTAAGATGTTGCGTAGTTTTTTCAATAGCAAAATGCAAGATTTGTATACATTGTGTGTGTACTGTATGCTAATATGGACCTAAAAACTAACGGGCTCCGAATCTTTTTACTAGGCCTCAAACATGCATGATGGTTTCTTTTGTGAATTCCCATTGTTGGAAAACCGACGTTGGTCCTCAACCCTAGCCCCTCTCCCTCCTATATATACACATGTATTGTATTGAGAAAGGGACACACCATTGATAATAAAGATCAGTCCCGTCTATATCTCTGTGTCTTTTTACTTTTCGCATCTGTGATTGTGCCGCGTGTACGACTTCTTCGATTACGCTCTCGCTGCACGCCCTTGGACCGGACTCGCCGGCAAAGATTGTACAACACGTTATCAGCACGAACTGCTCCGCCAACTGATCTGCATCGAGCCTTCATCAAGCAGGCTCTCGTCGTTCATCGTGGAGGTATAATCCAGATCCGATCGCAACAACGGGTTTGAATCTATTTATGTTTCCGTTCTTACAATATGTCACTACAAGAAATATGCTATGCTATGACCCCCATATTGGTCACAGAAATGGTCACGGTCTGTCTTTTGTGACCTTTTTGTGACCAAATACACTTGGTCAGGTTACGAGCGTCACTAATTGTCCAATATGACATTTTTTGTGAATTGGTCATAAACGTCTATGACCAAAAGAAAAGGTCACAAATTTTATGACCAATTTTTTGGTCATGGGCAATCTAGCCACGCCACGTCAAATCCAACGTGGCAAATCTGACGTGGCAAATTTGTGACCAAATGAAATGGTCCTAGATCAAAATCAGCTCGGTCCAGTTCACTCGTTTAGATGGGCCGAGCCCAATAATTCAGCCTTTTATTACTATTCTTTCAGTTAATTCTGGCCGGCTACATGGGCTAAGCCCAACATTTGGGCCTTTTAATTTTTGGGCCGTGGCCTTTTTGGCTTAACAATTTTTTATTTTCCTTTTTTTCGAAAGATGAGATAGGACCCACTTGTCAGGTTCTGAAGCTTGGGTCCCATATGTCAGAACATATTCTTCATAACAAAATGATAGTATATAAATAACCAGTATTTAAATTCGCAGACACAAAATATAGTAATAATTCAAATAACAGCAGTAAGGAGCTTTTGCTCTACAAATAGCATGTAATACAATGGCAATCACAGTTACAAGCTCTACAAGTCTAATAACTAGATACTTTACAAGCTCTTCGAGTGATATCTTCTTCAGCATGGAGCACCTTCGAATCACAAACTGGGCATCTGCTCCTGTCTATGATCCACATGCTGGAAGACCAGTCAAGGCTAGAAGAACGACAATATGAACTATCGTCATGCCCTGTTACATGAATCAGCAGAGAAGAATCAAAAAAACCAGGAGCCAAATATATTATGAACAGACCATTCAAAAAAAAGGACATAGTTCAACACAAATTTTAGCTAGTTCCAGGCTTTTTGTTCTCCAACTAGTTAAAAAGAGATGCTCATTCATACAAGAAAACAGAGACAATATGAATATGCATGGCACAAGTGCAGGACATGCAACAAACTTCACTGCAACAAAACACTCCATCTAAATAAATATACCATTCTACTACCACGACCATCCATTAAACTGGCAGGACCTAACAATACTAGTCAGCACATCACCAAGGCAGGAGAGAATAAAGAAAACCTAGAGACATACCTATGGATGATAGCGTCGAAGATGATCTGGATTGAGATAGCGTCGGTGAGGAGGTGGATGATGTCCATGTTGTGCTTGATGATGCGCACGGCCATGATCTTCTTGCCGCTGTTGCGTCCGTGCGTTCGATGATGGGGTACCAATGCATCCAAGTAGAACAAAATCACCATCATTAACACCCAGCTTCATGTACAAGCTAAGTATATATCAAGTGACAGTGAAAACAAGTTGAGAAAAACACTTAAATGATTTTTCATGTCATGCAGAATTCAAACTGAATAAACATATGCATGCAAAGGTGAAATATTACAAAGAAAACACTCATCAGGTAGCAGTGCAAACAAATTCTCTTTATTAGCAGTAGTAAATACTCTTTGTGTTAGCAGTAGTAAAAACTCATTTGGACAGACAAGTATTTGGGAGCATGCATTCATACTCTCTGTGTTACTTTCTTGCGATACTATTCTTGCAATAATGAATAGTGTATCTAGCTAACAGCAATATGACATACCCACTCCTCCTAAGCTGCAGAATTTACATATCTCACAATGCCACCAACACTCCAGCCAATATGACATCTAATAATGCATGTGCTAACAATAATTTGAGTACTCCATAGTCTAGTGAAACTAATAAAGCAAGTATAGAGAGCAAGCAACTTGCAATATTTCTGAAAATTAAGGAAACAAGCAAAGAAATGAATTATCATTTCATTAGCTTCTTGCAATATTTCTGAAACAGTGCAACTCTAGGTTGAATGAAATGTCAGGCTGGCAGCCAATCACAAATGTCGCACCCAACAAAGCTTCTGAAATCAAAAAATAGACTTCATTGCTCCATCTGATGAGGGCATGGCTGAGCTGCAACAACTTGCGCCAACCTATGAGAACATCACATTGCATGAATCGATCAAATCAAGGAAGGAAACGAAAAAACAGGCTCCAATCAATACAAGTAATAACAATGTACATGAATAAAAGTAGAACATAATAAAAACAGATATAATCAGAGCTACATGTGTAGAACAAGCAAAAGAAGGTATAACTATCAGCAAATATCATATAGTTCCTGCTAAGCTCATAAATTGTGCACACAAATATAAAGACATGTTCTGGTGTAAGAACAACACTAGTACACAAGAACACCAGCAATCCTTTGTCATCAGAAGCAGCAGTACAAAATCTTCATGTAGACAATGCATGTCATAGCAATGGCAGCACAAAATTTAACTACATAGTGGCGTGATAATTAAACCATGGACACCTCTGGTAATGAATTAATCTAGCATAACCACATTAGAAACCTCACTTATATTTAAGATTTGTCCAATCTGTCCATTCTATTTCTACTACCACATTATGAATAAAGCAGATCAACACATGGCGGCGGCTGGAGCTTACAGTCGACGAAACCCTAGAGGGGTAGATGCGGAGCCTTGCATCTCCGTCGTTGTTGAAGAGGCCGGAGGACGAGAGCTACTTCGGATCTGCCGCCGACGCCGCCACGACCACCACCGCCTTCTCTTTGCCTGTCGCCACATCCCCTGCAACAAGAAAGCATCGGGTGACTACCACGTTGCAGATCTGAGAGGGACGTTGAGAGAGGCGCTCACCTGGCCTGCCGTCAGAGAAGGCGTAGTCGAGGCTGGAGCTCGTTCCCGTCGATGCCGTCGTCGTTCTTGTGGGCCCACGATGAGCGGGAGAAGCGGGGTCGGCGCGCCTGCGACAGAGGGAAGGAGGAGGCGCCATCGGCGGTCTGGTGCAGGCGGTCGAGGTGTTCGGTGGTGCAGGAGAGTGGGGGGACGGAGGAGGAGGTAGTGCTCTTGGGGATCTCGATCTGGGTTCGGTGTCTATTTGGCTGCGGAGGGAGAGGTCGTGTGTTCGGTGAAGAGAGAGAAGTGCGGCGGCGTATACGGAGGAGAGGTGGTGCGGCTAGAGGCGAAGCAGAGGGAAGGAGAGGTGGTGCGATGGAGAGGCGGCGCTGCGGCTGCGGCTGTCGAGCGAGAGGGAGAAGTGGTGGCGGGGGTCTCTGGGAAGAGGAGCGAGGGGATATAGGGTTAGGGTTAGGGCTCGATGGCCCCATGCAATCCATCTTTTTCTCACTTCACCCTTTCACCATTAGACTGGCTGCAAGTGGGACTTGTGCTTCTCGACCCCACATGCATATGACACTGTGTGTCAATTAATAGTTGAGTCTTGTCTAATAGAAGTACAATAAACGTTCCTTCTACAATTAATGGGTTATTTTGTGAAGCAACTACCAAAAATATGTCGTAAAATAGGAGCGCTGCATTATTTGAAAATACTAGACCACATTGTTTTTACAAATAACCAAATAGTTGTGTGTGAAACAGTTTCCATCTACCTCTCGTAAAAAAGACAAATTCATGCCGATTCAGTTGAAACGGGGTCGAATTTGAACTACAGGTGCCTCGTAGTTTTCTCATGATTTATTGCAAAAATCATATTTAGGTACACAAGTACCTATTTCATCAGAGATACAACAAAAGTTTCACAATATTTAACCCCTAGCTACGAACGGTCATGTCCCCCGAGTTGACCGTATATTGAAACCGGCATACGAAATTCAAAAAAAATCAAATAAATGGAAACCTTCGTGTGGTGTCATTATATGTGTCCTAGTATCCATCAAAAATCATAAACTTGGAATACGGCAATTTTCTTAAGAAAGTGTTCTCAGAAATGAGCTATCATCTACGAAGATTAATGACTTTAGGGCCAAATGACGAGTGTTATGTCCACATTCATGGTATAGTTTGCTTAAATATGCCCGTATTGGGCAAAACGTGTATCTTGAAACCGTGAACAATGTTGCCGAAGAAACTTTTCAATTTCCTTTCACCGAAAAATCATTTTTCTATTTCCGAATGCGAAAAATGGGTTATTTTGTGAAGCAACTACCAAAAATATGTCGTAAAATAGGAGCGCTACATTATTTGAAAATACTAGACCACATTGTTTTTACAAATAACCAAATAGTTGTGTGTGAAACAGTTTCCATCTACCTCTCGTAAAAAAGACAAATTCATGCCGATTCAGTTGGAACGGGGTCGAATTTGAACTACAGGTGCCTCGTAGTTTTCTCATGATTTATTGCAAAAATCATATTTAGGTACACAAGTACCTATTTCATCAGAGATGCAACAAAAGTTTCACAAGATTTAACCCCTAGCTACGAATGGTCATGTCCCCCTAGTTGACCGTATATTGAAACCGGCATACGAAATTAAAAAAATCAAATAAATGGAAAACCTTCGCGTGGTGTCATCATATGTGTCCTAGTATCCATCAAAAATCATAAACTTGGAATACGGCAATTTTCTTAAGAAAGTGTTCTCAGAAATGAGCTATCATCTACGAAGATTAATGGCTTCAGGGCCAAATGACGAGTGTTATGTCCACATTCATGGTATAGTTTGCTTAAATATGCCCGTATTGGGCACAAACGTGTATCTTGGAACCGCGAACAATGTTGCCGAAGAAACTTTTCAATTTTCTTTCACAGAAAAACCATTTTTCTATTTCCGAATGCGAAAAATGGGTTATTTTGTGAAGCAACTACCAAAAATATGTCGTAAAATAGGAGCGCTACATTATTTGAAAATACTAGACCACATTGTTTTTACAAATAACCAAATAGTTGTGTGTGAAACAGTTTCCATCTACCTCTCGTAAAAAAGACAAATTCGTGCCGATTCAGCTGGAACGGGGTGGAATTTGAACTACAGGTGCCTCGTAGTTTTCTCATGATTTATTGCAAAAAAATCATATTTAGGTACACAAGTACCTATTTCATCAGAGATACAACAAAAGTTTCACAAGATTTAACCCCTAGCTACGAACGGTCATGTCCCCTGAGTTGACCGTATATTGAAACCGGCATACGAAATTCAAAAAAAATCAAATAAATGGAAAACCTTCGTGTGGTGTCATTATATGTGTCCTAGTATCCATAAAAAATCATAAACTTGGAATACGGAAATTTTCTTAAGAAAGTGTTGTCAGAAATGAGCTATCATCTACGAAGATTAATGATTTTAGGGCCAAATGACGAGTGTTATATCCACATTCATGGTATAGTTTGCTTAAATATGCCCGTATTGGGCACAAACGTGTATCTTGGAACTGTGAACAATGTTGCCGAAGAAACTTTTCAATTTCCTTTCACAGAAAAATCATTTTTCTATTTCCGAATGCGAAAAATGGGTTATTTTGTGAAGCAACTACCAAAAATATGTCGTAAAATAGGAGCGCTACATTATTTGAAAAATACTAGACCACATTGGTTTTACAAATAACCAAATAGTTGTGTGTGAAACAGTTTCCATCTACCTCTCGTAAAAAAGACAAATTCATGCCGATTCAGTTGGAACGGGGTCGAATTTGAACTACAGGTGCCTCGTAGTTTTCTCATGATTTATTGCAAAAATCATATTTAGGTACACAAGTACCTATTTCATCAGAGATATAACAAAATTTTCACAAGATTTAACCCCTAGCTACGAACGGTCATGTCCCCCTAGTTGACCGTATATTGAAACCGGCATACGAAATTCAAAAAAATCAAATAAATGGAAAACATCCGCGTGGTGTCATTATATGCGTCCTAGTATCCATCAAAAATCATAAACTTGGAATACGGTAATTTTCTTAAGAAAGTGTTCTCAGAAATGAGCTATCATCTACGAAGATTAATGACTTTGGGGCCAAATGACGAGTGTTATGTCCACATTCATGGTATAGTTTGCTTAAATATGCCCGTATTGGGCACAAACGTATATCTTGGAACCGTGAACAATGTTGCCGAAGAAACTTTTCAATTTCCTTTCACAGAAAAATCATTTTTCTATTTCCGAATGCGAAAAATGGGTTATTTTGTGAAGCAACTACCAAAAATATGTCGTAAAATAGGAGCGCTACATTATTTGAAAATACTAGACCACATTGTTTTTACAAATAACCAAATAGTTGTGTGTTAAACAGTTTCCATCTACCTCTCGTAAAAAGACAAATTCATGCCGATTCAGTTGGAACGGGGTCGAATTTGAACTACAGGTGTCTCGTAGTTTTCTCATGATTTATTGCAAAAATCATATTTAGGTACACAAGTACCTATTTTATCAGAGATACAACAAAAGTTTCCCAAGATTTAACCCCTAGTTACGAACGGTCGACCGTATATTGAAACCGGCATACGAAATTCAAAAAAATCAAATAAACAGAAAACCTTCGTGTGGTGTCATTATATGTGTCCTAGTATCCATAAAAATTCATAAACTTGGAATACAACAATTTTCTTAAGAAAGTGTTCTCATAAATGAGCTATCATCTATGAAGATTCATGGATTTAGTGCCAAATGACGAATGATATGTCCACATTCATGATATAGTATGCTTAAATATGTCCATATTGGGCACAAACATGTATCTTGGAACCGTGAACAATGTTGCCGAAGAAACTTTTCAATTTCCTTTCACAAAAAATCAATTTTCTATTTCCGAATGCGAAAAATGGGTTATTTTGTGAAGCAACCACCAAAAATATGTCGTAAAATCGGAGCGCCACATTATTTGAAAATACTAGACCACATTGTTTTTACAAATAACCAAATAGTTGTGTGTGAAACAGTTTCCATCTACCTCTCGTAAAAAGACAAATTTATTTCAAATTATTCAAAACCCTATGTAAAGCAATATATAAGGTTATTGGTATTTTGTTATTTTATTTTTAATAAAAACAGTCCCTAGTATTCTATAGTTACAGAGTACATCTTTGTAAAAAATGCAAAATTTATTTGGTTTAAATTGGAGTTCAAAATCAAAAGTAATAAAAGAAAACGTAAAAAGGAAAAAAAAAGAACCAGCCGAGCCGGCCCATTACCTTACCGGACCGACCAAAGCCTGTTTTCGAACCGAGACAGAATTCATACTTAATATACATGAGCTTCTCTTATCTAACATCAACACGTCGCTAGCCCAGCGGTGTGGAGCGTTGCTTGTTCGTGTGCGGTCCTCAGTTCGACTCCCCACTCGGGAGTGTTTTTGCGAAATATTACATGGGTTGGGGCGGGGGACGGGTCCCACGAGTCATACTTGGCCACGGCGGGCCCCCCACATATAGGAAAAAAAAGATGTGGCCTCTTCCCTTCAAGGCCCAAGTCCTGCCGTGGGCATACATTAAGTAGGCCTGAGTTGCCTAGCCTTCACAAAGCGGCCAGTGGCCCGGTGGTTAGCTGCTCTTGAGGGAAAGAGGAGGTCTTGAGTTCGAGTCCCATAGGAGCACTTTTTGCTGGGATTTATACGCGAATGTGAGTTCTCCTGTTGGTTAAGGGTGGGACCCACATGTCAGTCTCGGTGGGGTAAGGGTGGGACCCACATGTCAAGATGGGTGGGGTAGGGTAAGGGTGGGACCCACATGTTAGTATGGGTGGGGTAACAGTGGGACCCACATGTCAGGATGGGTGGGGTAAGCATGGGACCCATATGTCAGGATGGGCGGGGTAAGGGTGGGACCCACATGTCAGAGCATGGGTCCCATATGTCTGCGTGGGTCCCACCGGTCAGGCTAGTCAACAAGTCAATGCCACTCGGGAGTGTTTTTGCGAAATATTACATGGGTTGGGGCGGGGGACGGGTCCCACGAGTCATACTTTGCCACGGCAGGCCCCCCCACGTACAGGAAAAAAAAGATGTGGCCTCTTCCCTTCAAGGCCCAAGTCCTGTCGTGGGCATTCATTAAGTAGGCCTGAGTTGCCTAGCCTTCACAAAGCGGCCAGTGGCCCGGTGGTTAGCTGCTCTTGAGGGAAAGAGGAGGTCTTGAGTTCGAGTCCCGTAGGAGCACTTTTTGCTGGGATTTATACGCGAATGTGAGTTCTCCTGTTGGTTAAGGGTGGGACCCACATGTCAGTCTCGGTGGGGTAAGGGTGGGACCCACATGTCAAGATGGGTGGGGTAGGGTAAGGGTGGGACCCACATGTCAGTATGGGTGGGGTAATAGTGGGACCCACATGTCAGGATGGGTGGGGTAAGCATGGGACCCATATGTCAGGATGGGTGGGGTAAGCATGGGACCCATATGTCAGGATGGGCGGGGTAAGGGTGGGACCCACATGTCAGAGCATGGGTCCCATATGTCTGCGTGGGTCCCACCGGTCAGGCTAGTCAACAAGTCAATGCCACTCGGGAGTGTTTTTGCGAAATATTACATGGGTTGGGGCGGGGGACGGGTCCCACGAGTCATACTTTGCCACGGCAGGCCCCCCCACGTACAGGAAAAAAAAGATGTGGCCTCTTCCCTTCAAGGCCCAAGTCCTGTCGTGGGCATTCATTAAGTAGGCCTGAGTTGCCTAGCCTTCACAAAGCGGCCAGTGGCCCGGTGGTTAGCTGCTCTTGAGGGAAAGAGGAGGTCTTGAGTTCGAGTCCCGTAGGAGCACTTTTTGCTGGGATTTATACGCGAATGTGAGTTCTCCTGTTGGTTAAGGGTGGGACCCACATGTCAGTCTCGGTGGGGTAAGGGTGGGACCCACATGTCAAGATGGGTGGGGTAGGGTAAGGGTGGGACCCACATGTCAGTATGGGTGGGGTAATAGTGGGACCCACATGTCAGGATGGGTGGGGTAAGCATGGGACCCATATGTCAGGATGGGTGGGGTAAGCATGGGACCCATATGTCAGGATGGGCGGGGTAAGGGTGGGACCCACATGTCAGAGCATGGGTCCCATATGTCTGCGTGGGTCCCACCGGTCAGGCTAGTCAACAAGTCAATGTGCATATGCTAGGTCCCACATGTCATCGAGATCAACAAAATGGATGAGTAGTGACACGTAAGCGAAAATGACACATAAGCAGTGACACGTAAGCGAAAATGACACATAAGCAGTGACACGTAGACGAAGCTGCTGAGTTGGCTGAGAATAACCATTTAAATTGATAAAAAAATGTTCTAAATTATTGATATCTGCATTATGACCAATCCATGAAAGGACATTGTGACCTTTTTGACAGGTTTGGTCGTTAAATTTTAAGATTTCGACCCTCCAAAGTGGGGCATGACCAACTAGTGTAAAATGATCACAGATCTATGACCAATATTTTTAGGGTCATGGTCAAAAGGTCATAAGTTAGCATATTTCTTGTAGTGCGTTTTATATTTCCTACGGTGTCGATTTCCCTCCCGAGAGTCGAGCTGACGAATACGTCGCCGACCAATGTCGATACTCTTGGATTCATGAGGGATTTGATGACGCCACCGTAGGGAGTCGGTACGGAAGTGATCCTGATGATCACGCTACCGCCGCGGTGCACCGGCTGTGCGATGCGCCGTCTCGATTCCAAATGAACGGACGATGAAAATTGACATCCAAAGTGTTTTTTGTGTCGGTGTAAAAGACGTCATCGGCTGACTGCCGTAGAGCCGTTCGTCGTGTGTTGCATAGGTCGGCGAGCCGCCACGCAACACACCGAGCCTCGCACTACGTGGCGCCGCCGTTGCTCTTCCACGCGAGAAGGTCCAGATTTGCTGGCCGTCCGCGTTCATCGCCGGCGTCATGGACGGCGTCCTGCGCGCTCGTCGGCCCAGCTGGCCGTGCCGTCTGAGATATGCACGTCGTCGCATACACGCGCTCATCGGCGCCGCGCCATGCCCGTGGACCTGCTGGCCGAGCTCCGCGTGATGCCGCGCATGGCCGCCGGCCGCGAGCCGAGCTCGCCGCGCCCGTGCATGCGGCTGGCACGCGCGCACTGCCGCCCGACCTTGCTGGTCGCCGGCGCCGCTGCGGCGGCCGCCACCACCTCCCGCGAGAATACGGCCCTGCTGGCCACGCAAACACGCCCGAGGCGCTGCCGAACGCCACGAGCCCTGCTGGCCCGTTTTGCCTTAATTAATGGCATTGATGGAGAATAAATTTGAGCTGAAACGTTTTGTATTAAGTGCTCTTAATTACGGCCGTTTCCAGTCTCTTAATTCTCCCCTTGATTGCGCCTAATTATACAGGGCTGCGCGCGAAATTTACATTTTAGCACCTGTACTTTTCCAATTTTACGAATATTTTTATTCCTGCTGAATAATTTATCCGTAAGTCCCTGGAATAGTCTGTTTTTGCTGAAATTGTTTATCTGGGCATACAATAGCTTTGGAAAGTCAATTTTAGGGCCAATGTTTCACGTTAGTGATGCGCTTAACATGTTTCCGTCATTATCATGCTTGTATTATATATTTTCATTGCTAGAATTAATTGTTTAATTACTTTTAATCGCTTTGAAATCATTGTTAGCATGTTTTTAAATATTGGAACGTCATGTTAATGAACAATTGTATTTTCATCGCATTTATGCAATGGATTACCTGCTAATCCGGATTACCTGCTGTAATCTAATATGATTTGCATAAATTGTAAATGGCCGGAATCGTCAACCGTGAATTCACCGAGCTAACCCAAAATGGGTTGCACTGCCTGCCGTGGGCATCGTACGTTGAGATCTTCCTCACGTCGAGGGAGCTGACCAACGCGATTGGCATGGGGACCCAGGCGGCCACCAACGCTGTCATCCCTTCTCAGAATGCCCAGGCTCTGCATTTTCTGCGTCACCACCTCTGCAGTACTCTAAAAAATGAGTACATGGCTGAGCGGAGTGCTTTGGACCTCTGGAATGCTCTTAAACAGCGTTTCGAGCGACTGAAGTACACTGTTCGCCCGCAGGCAGAGGCTGAGTGGATGCGTCTGAGGTTTTAGGACTTCAAGACGGTGGGAGACTATAATTCGGCTTTGCGCCGGATTTGCATCTCTCTTCGGATGTGTGGTGTCACTGTCACCGACACTCAGAAGATTGAGAAGATTCTCTCTACTTTCCACCCCGATGGTGTACAGTCCTCGCGGAATTACCGCCAGGGGAAGTGCACGCAATATGCAGAGCTTCTGGACATACTCCAAGTGGAGGAGGCGTAGGATGAGCTCTTGCGAAAGAACTCTCTCGCGCAGCCACTTGGAGCGAGTTCCCGTCAGGAGGCCCATGTGCCTCTCAAGAAGAAGAGAGGTAGGAAGGGCAAAAGGCACCTCACCCCCCTCGCCAGGCTCATCAGCATCAGCCAGGCAAGGGGGAGCAGAGGCCCCAGGAATGCTACTGGTGCAGCTCTACAGAACAATTCTCACGCCAGTGCCATGCACCTAAGGACGTTGTGGCAACGTACAAGGCTAGTAAGAAGGTGCATGTATCGCACCTCGCCTCAGTACAGGGGGAGGTACCTCCGGTACCCATGGTGGCGCCCGAGATCCTCCCGTCGCCTCCACCTCTGCCTATGGTTGCACCTGTAGTTGCGCCCACGGAGATAGCCCCTACGGTCTCAACGGACGTCGGTGTCTCTATGGAGGTCGATCACTTGGTGCTCCCTTTTGCACCTCGTGTAGGCACTGATGATGATCCTATACTCAGTGAGGAGCAATTCACTCAGTTGGACATTGAGTGTGAAGTGAACAGCGCGTTCTCTATGCTGTCTAAGCTTCCACTGTTTAACTTATCATGATTCCTTAGGCTATATGAGATACATTTGGTTTGTAAGCTCTATAAGAGCAAGCCATATTCATTATTTCGACGCTTGAATGACATTTGATTATCGTTCATTAATTCCTCTATTTAAATATGATGGCATGTTATGTTCTCAGATATATGCATTTGTTTTGTAATGTCGCTACTTCCTCGCTTCATTATTTTAATTACATGCAAATGTCTTAGAACACGTGTGGCACCCCAATGGAGTAAACATGTCTCGTGGAAAACGATACACAAATACCATCTTCAGGGAGATTATGTGCTTTGAGTCTGATAAAATTCTCGAGGTAGTGTTATGAAAATCGCCGGCTGCGATCCTTATATAGTTGGCTCCGGACGAGCCACTATGATACTACCCATGGAACAACTTTGATCATTAACGATGCATTGTTGTACCCCGAGTCATTCGCACCCCCTTAAGTTTCATTGGTTTTCACGCTAATAGTCTCCAGCTGAGACCGGTGTTATGAACGGTATGGAATGCCTACTAATCACCGGGCGCGATGAAAATGGTAAACATGTTCTTGGAAATTTTTCCTCCATTGGACACATGGCTATGCTACACGGTAATTGTAGCACTGCCTGTGTACACTACCTTCCGATGCTCTGAACTATTTTTCATATGGCATGATAGATTAGGCCATGCAGTCTAAGTATGATGAGGAATATACAACTCAAACGGTCATAATGTTAAAGTGAAAAACTTCCCAAATCCTGATGATTTTGTGTGCTCCGCATACGCTACAGGGAAGTTAATCATTAGACCGCCCCCCTTAAAGGTGAAGGATAAAGTCCATCATAAGAGTTGTATTTCACCAATCAGATGTTGGGGCAAGCTGTGTTACACGCTGCTAAACTCATTAACTTTAGACCGTTGGCCTACAACATCCATTCTCATGTGCAGCTTGCGCAGGGTCGGCACCGATAATTTCCCACCTTTATAGGTTCGGTTGCCAGGTGTATGTACCGATAGCACCACCCCAGCGATCAGCAAAGGGCCCACTCCGTAAGTCGGGGATATACGTTGGTTATGCGACTATGTCCATAATCAGGTATTTGGACCCCATGACAAGTGAATGTCATACGGCCCGCTTCGCTGATTGCATTGACGAGGATCTCTTTCCGACTTTAGGGGGAGATAATCAACCCCTTGATGATAAAAGTCGAGAAATCACGTGCCAAGTCACGGAGATCCACGCTCATGACCCACGCACTGCCGAGACAAATAAACAAGTCCAAACGATAATTGATTTGCATGCATTAGCGAATCAACTGCCTGATCACTTTAGTGACTTGTAAACTGTGACAAAGTCGCATATGCCTGCGCGCAATGCACCGGAAAGGGTTGAGATACCGAAGTTAACTATGGTACACCCGCTCCCGTCCAAAGGCCTAAAAGGACGGGAAATCCGGTTTCTCAACTCCTAAGTACTCGGGGACGCCTGAGGAAGAAGGATAAGAGATATTTATCACAGACAGTCACCAAAGCCCTTAGTAAGAAAAAGGGGAGCCAATTGAGACCTGGCACAAGTACGGAAAGTCCTGTGCACGGGATTCCGGACTTGAACGTTCCTATTGAGGGAACATCCAGCGGAGATGTGAGTACACACATCGCCGTGAAAAAGCTAAAGGACCTCGCTCCTGTAATGGGAAATACGGTGGAGCAAGAGGTAGCGCCAGATGCGCCCATGACGAATTGGCCATAAATTATATAAATAAGGGAGAGTCAAGGAACCGAGCAATGGCAATTGTCGACATTAATTTTGCTATAGAATTGCCTCAATCATAGATCCTAGGCCTAACAAGAGAGCAAATCAGTGTCTATACATTGTTCTTCTTGAGAAGTCATTATACGGACTTAAACAATCTGGTAGGATGTGGTATAATCGCTTAAGTGATTACCTTCACCAGAAGGGCTACACGAGCAACGAAGATGGATTATGTATAATCTCGGTGTACGTGGATGATTTGAATATAATCGGTACACCTACAGATATTGAGGAAGCGAGTTCCTACATGATGTCGGAATTCGAGATGAAAGATTTGGGTAAAACCAGTCTGGGTCTGCAACTTGAATATTCCCCTGTTGGGATTCTAGTGCACCAGTCTTCCTACACTCGAAAGGTGTTAGAGAGATTTTGATTTCATAAGGCATATCCTTGGAAGACCCCAATGACTGGGAGGTCTTTGCAGCAAGATAAGGACCCGTTCAGGCCTAAGGAAGAGGGGGAGGAAATTCTGGGACCGGAATTCCCTACTTGAGTGTCCTTGGAGCACTCATGTACCTCACGAATTGTACATGGCAGGACATCGCGTTCGCCGTCAATTTGCTTGCTAGGTACAGTTCTGTGCCTACCTAGATATTGGAAAGGCATCAAGGACGTCTTCCGATACATGCAACAGACCAAATATCTTTGGCTGTTTTATAGGAGGAATCAAGACCTATCATTGGTAGGCTATGCTGATACGAGGGTACCTGTCGGACCCGCACACTTCCAAGTCATATATTGGATATGTTTTCCTTTGTAGTGGAACTGATGTTCCCTGAAAATCGTTTGAGCAAAGCCTTCTATCAACTCCAACGAACCACTCTGAAACCATAGCACTATAAGAAGCATCACAAGAGTGTGCATGGCTTCGACGGATGATTCGCCACATTCAGCAGACGTGTGGGCTAAACACCGTACAAACCCCCACCATTATCTATGAAGATAATGCGGCTTGTGTTGCACAAGTGCAGTCAGGTCATGTAAAGAGTAATCTCATCAACCCCAAGTTTTTCTATGCGCATGAGCTGCAGATGACGAACGAGGTGAGGATCTTGCATACTAAGTCGTGTGACAATCTTGCTGATATGTTCACTAAATCATTACCGGCATAATCTTTTGAGAGATGTGTTCGTGAATCGGTATGATTAGACTTAGATATATGCCGGACTCTGGGGGAGATTCTTCGTACCCCCATCTGTAAATCTCGATCCAGATGGCCGAGTACTCAACCTGATGTTGAGTGGATTGTACTCTTTTTTTCCTTATGTGAGTTTTTCTGATGTTTCTCACATGGAGGTTTTTGATGAGGCAATTCGTGCGACATGGGGAGACGTATGCTATGTGCTCTTTCTCCATATTTTTCCCACTGGGTTTTCGGAGTTTTTGAGACATAGACAATACGGGATGTCGGACCAAGGGGGAGTGTTGGGAAACCGACGGTGGTCCTCAACCCTAGCCCCTCTCCCTCCTATATATACTCATGTATTGTATTGAGAGAGGGACACAAAATTCATAATAAAGATCAGTCCCGCCTATATCTCTATGTTTTTTTACTTTTCGCATCTGTGATTGTGCCGCGTGTACGACTCCTTTGACTACGCTCTCGCTGCACGCCCTTGGACCGGACTCGCCGGCAAAGGTTGTGCAACACCCATCACATTCTATCTCTCTTCTCATCTTTAAATAGGAATGGTATTACATTAATGGTTGATACCATGTGGTGTGTAACAAACATGCAGTGGATGCTTTCATTTAGTTTAGTTGATATATTAATACCCTTGTACTGTCTTGAGTATCCCGTCCCTAGACGAAGTAGAGCTCCACCGTAGATGTTTTAATCTATCAATAAATTTTACCGCGTAGCTTATTTGGATCACCACAAATTAAGAAATCCTTTTATATCACATTCAAGTCACACTACATTGGAGCATAAATAGGACTAAGCAACCATAATTTTCACACTAATAATGACAATGTATCGACCAAAACTCATTGTATTTTCATTTGCAAAAGCATAGCCTAATTATCACCACCGGAACATGTAGAATAGATATTGTAATCACCATGGATGTGGTTCCATCACTGGTCTCGTATAAGCAAGAAGCTAGCAGAGGAGAGGGAGGAGGGTCACTCACAATTTGCGTTGAGGAAGTGGGGACTAGCGAGGGAGGTTCGGGAGCTAGGGCCGAGCACGGCGAAGGCCTTGTTGTCAAAGAGCAGTTCTCGAACGCGGAGCTGGAGTAGGAGAGCTGGCGCAGGTGCGAGGAAGACGACGAGGAGGAAGGGCATAGGAAGACATCCCAGGTGGAGAGGGCGGGAGGGAGGCGTGAGCGCTGTGACGCCATGCCAGCACGTCCTCGCCTAGTTTTTTATATAGAGCAATGGCCTCGCCTATTAGTTTTTTTTTTTTTGACAACTCCTCGCCTAGTAGTTGAGCAGCCACCAACCAGTCAGGTTCGTCTCGAGGGAAGACGCCTTTGTGTGAAATATTGGCCCGTTGGGGCTGCCCTGGCCTTATGCGGTGGGAGCTCCTATTCGTCGCATAGAGCGTCGCATATGGTCGGGACGGTTGTATCTCGCATGGATGATGCGCTCGGCCCATTACTAGTACTAGAGGTGTGCTGCAATGTTTATTCGTTGGAAGGTTTTTGCATCACGCCCTGCTCTCGAGTGATTGTCAGGTGCATTGTACTTTTATTTTCACAGATTGTAACGCTGAAGCAATGACAATATATAATTAAAAAAATCCCGAATGAGTGAAATATTTTTTTGATATTATGAGTAAAAATACTAGAAATGTATAAGATCATTTTGCTGGATTGTGAAGACATTTATGATCAAGCAAACTAAATGAAATATCAGCCTAAAATATTTGTGAGAAAGAAAAAATGTAGAAAGGTTGCATTCATAAAATATAGACATTCATGATCCTTCTGCTGGGTTATAAAGTTGCAGGATGGCACAATAATGTTGCATTAATAAAATTGGGTAATAACGACTTGCGTTAGTAATTAAAAGTTGAGCTTAAAAAGAACAAGCACAAAACATATAGTATAAGAAAACCATTTTCGGAAAACATTTTCACCCGTTGTTGTTCATTGGTTAGATTAGTTTCTGGGAGGGGGCGCTTGGGATCCTAGCGTTTTGACGATTTTTCTGCCCTCTAGTGCTAGGATGCACCAGCGTGAAAAAAAGGGAAAAAATGTGTGCATCATGATCTAAAGAAAAGCCCAAAACAAGCCCCAACAAAATAGATAGTTGCATTATGCGGTTATGCCTCTGTCTCAAACAAAGGAAGTGGACGGGGTAGACGGGGAAGTGCTTTTGACTCCTAAGCACCAGTGCTCCTGCTAGTTTAAAACATTTGAAAATCATATTTAGGAGATTCAAAAACTTGGGAAACAAATTTCGGATCTAGACAATGGTGTATCCAAAAAAACATGTAAAATATTAATTTCAAATACTTTGTATCTCGGGCTACACAAAAATGACAAAATCTAATAAATTTAGACATAGGACAATATGCATATATAATATTTTAATTATTATTTTTGCACGTTTGTGAGATACACAATTGGCTACATCCGTATCTTTTTAGAAATTTTTGAAACTCATAAATATGGTTTTCCGATTTATTTTTAAACAGCAGGAGCACTTGAGCTCGGGAGCTAAAAATCTCCTCCCGCGGGGTAGTGCGCTAATCTATACTTCTTATAAAGCAAAACCCCACTAAGTGCAATTAATATTTTTCTATCTCCAGATGCAAGCTATCCACATCATCCACTATTTGAACCAATCATTTATCCATGTCATCGCCCCATCATCTACTAATTTGAGACATTCATTTATCCATGTCATCCATATTTATCAATGATAATCATCAATACATGCAAGTTATTCAGATTATAAATTCTTTTAGTCATAAATTTTTTACATCATCATTTTTAGGTTTAAATATACGAACACTTCATATTAATTAAATTTAGATTTTCAACTATTATGACCAATCAAATCCTCCATATTACCGAGAATTTTATTATTTTCATGCATCAAATATTCTTTCTTTATACTCTTATAATTCTTTTTAAGGTTCCCGCTGCAACGCGCGGGGTATCTTACTAGTTAATTACATGGGAAACGACTAGTCCACTGTCCAGAGTTCAGAGGCATCATCATCTACAGGTCCTTGCTACCGCCATCTCACGGCACGAGACGAGTCGACTACTGTGCCTCTACAGCAACTGCAACCACGCTAGATCAAAGCAGCAAAGACGAGACGACCTACGGGCTACGGTCCAAGAAAAAACGTCGTTGCATCGCATCACTGGAATCTTTCCCCAGCAAGTCGTACATCGATCATTCCTTGGCAACCAATCCATCGATCGCGCACCGCCTCCCGCCATTATCGACGGCGACGTTGCGGAAACAAGATCCGGCATGGCACTGCATTTATTTATCGCCTGAATCTTTAATTTCCACACTTGCCAGCCAATCGATCGATCGCGCACCGCCTCCCGCCGTGGTCGACCGCGACGTCGCAGAAGAAGAAGAAACCGCGAATGACGGCATCGCGCTCGTCACTTGCGTGCGTGGGCTCCTCTGCTCCGTGAACTAGATGACGAATTAAACATGTCGGCCGCCCGCCCGTCCGATCGATCACCTTCGTCCCCAAGTAACTGATCATCGCTCCATAAGTAGAGAAGCATGGCTGGATCACCACCGTACCTCAGGTTTCATTTCATTGCAAAAACGGGAAGGAAGAAGGATTCAGCTAGCTAAAGACTTCATTTCAGTTTCAACGGCCCTGCAGAGCAGAAGATCGAATCAGCTAGCTCGAGAGAGATGCGACCGACGGATGGAGCATCGGCGGGGGCGGGGGCGGGGTTGGGCGTGGCGGCGCTGTGGGGCGGGCTCAACTCCGGCGTGGTGCTGAGCCTCATCGCGGTGCTGTGGACGGTGGTGTGGCAGAACCTGCAGCACCTGCAGCTGCAGCACTTCTTCAAGCGCCACGTCGGCCGCCACGCGCGCCGCCTCGCAGCGTTCGTCGACCCCTACCTCTCCGTCACCGTCGCCGAGTACGACGGCGGGGGCCGGATGCGCCGCGCTGAGGCATACGAGGAGCTCAAGGCATACCTCGCCGACACCACCTCCCGCGACGCGCGCCACCTGCGCGCCGAGGGCGCCAAGGACGCCGACCGCCTCGTGCTCAGCATGGTCGACGGCGAGGAGGTCGCCGACGTCCTCCTCCCCGAGGAGGGCGGCGGCACCGTCTTCTGGTGGGCATACTGCAAGCCGCCGCCCGGCCAGCAGCAGAACAACCGCTGGGGCAGAGGCGGCGGCTCTACCGACCAGGACAACCACCGCTTCTACCGCCTCTTCTTCCTCGACCGCCACCGCGACGTCGTCCTCAACACCTACCTCCCGCGCGTCCGACGCCAGGGCCGCGCCGTCATGGTCCGGAACCGCCGTCGCAAGCTCTCCACCAACATCTCCATGCGCTCCTCCTGGACGCACGTGCCCTTCGAGCACCCCAAAACGTTCGCCACGCTCGCCATGGACCCGGCCAAAAAGAAGGAGATCGTCGACGACCTCGACGCCTTCAAGAACGGGAAAGACTACTACGCGCGCGTCGGGAAGGCATGGAAGCGCGGCTACCTCCTTTACGGCCCGCCCGGCACGGGCAAGTCGGCCATGATCGCCGCCATGGCAAATCACCTAGACTACGACGTCTACGACATCGAGCTCACTTCCGTCCACTCCAACACCGAGCTCCGCAAGCTCTTCATCGAGACCACCAGTAAGTCCATCATCGTCATCGAGGACATCGACTGCTCCCTCGACCTCACCGGCGCCCGCACTAACAAGAAGAAGGATCCTGATCAGGACGACGAGCACAAACGCGGCCGTGATGGCAGGAATGCCGGCACAGCCGACACGAGCAGCAAGGTCACCCTCTCCGGCCTGCTCAACTTCATCGACGGGCTATGGTCGGCGTGCGGCGGCGAGCGGCTCATAGTGTTCACCACCAACCACCTCGAGAAGCTGGACCCGGCGCTCATCCGGAGGGGCCGCATGGACAAGCACATCGAGATGTCCTACTGCGGCGCCCCCGCCTTCGAGTTCCTCGCCAGCACCTACCTCGGCGTGGAGGAGCACGAGCTGTTCGCCGCGGTCGGCGCGCTGCTGCAGGAGGTGGACATGACCCCGGCCGACGTCGCCGAGAACCTCACGCCCAAGAGCGCCGACGACGACGCCGACTCGTGCCTGCGAGGGTTGGTGGCAGCGCTGGAGAAGGCCAAGGAGGACAAGGCCAACGGACGAGGCAAGGACCTGCAGCAGCCGGAGGAACAAGACGAGGGAGTGGTTGTGGTTGCCGGCCAGGACTGAGCGAGCGACAGACAGACTTAATTTGATACAGTACTTGTGTTTGCCGGCCAGGAAGAGCTCAGGGTCCATCGATCATCGATGCCATCCATGAACCCAAGATTCAGGTTATCATGGTTTTTGGACCCGGTTTCCCTTATAAACTGGGTCAACTCTCTTCTATCTATTTGAGCGGTGGTACGACCACCTTGTCCTCAAAAAAAAAAAAGATTCAGGTTATCTCGATTTCTAGCAAGTGATGATGGGCGCTCGAATAAGCAGGTTTTCTGGACGGGTTTGATATTCAGAATCGATGTAACTGAGCTGACTTTGCTCATTTGATACTAGTACTACTATTTGGACGCCAGTGTAACTGAGCTGACGAGGCCATTGACGACACGTCGTCTAGATCCCCTGTCTTAATATATAAGACGGTTTTGGTACTATTAACCTTTTCTTATGGAGAATTCCTATTCTTATTTGGATCAGAGTCACTTTACGTAGCCTTTTGCGTCATGCCATCTGTACCTAGTGTCTAAATGGAGAGACTGCTTGGGGAATTTTGGAAAGGGATTCAAAGATCACAGAATTTCTCTTGATAAGGGATTCCAAGTATTGGTCGACTTTTCAGAGCTAAGTCACTAGCCTGACTTAGCATCCAGTGAATCAGACAACAAACGGATACAGGGATACTTTCTTGTGTTCTGCTGCTTCCAGCTTAGTCGGGTATGTGCTCAGTCGCGGCTAGGTGATTGCAACATCCGACCAGCACACCTATCTCTTTCAACATGAAAAGACAAGTCTTTTATTTAGATCAACATCTGACCATACTTTTCTTTTGCTGAAATTGCATATACTTTAAATGTTGCGATTTCTGACCGATGTGCGGTCGATTGAGATTTAGAAAATTCCAGGAAACTCAGAATTAGCCAAAGGTGTTTCTTTAACAAGCAAATAAGAAACACTTGCCCATTCAGGCCTGAATATTCAAGCTTTTCGAGTAAGCACTATGTGTAAATCCATCCAACAGGAAAAAGGAACTACACGTTTGTGCCTTGGTAAGTTACCTAACAAAATTTTGTAGAGCAAAGTGACATCGAAAGCTCTGCTATCGACATCGCCGCCGTTGCGGAGAAATCCCTTAAACCAATGAAAAATTGGCCCTTTCCGCAATATCTGCGAGCTACAATTGTCATCACCGCCTCCTCCTGAGATCCATCTTCCTCTTCTTCTTCCTTTGTTTAGAGGCACTGCTCGCCAGGTTCAGGTTCAGGTTCAGCTTTGGAGGGTCACCGAGACAGAATGATGCTGCTACGCCCTGCCATATAACAGAGAATAGTATATGAGTGCATTTTTACTTTTCTGTCAAGTCTCAGACTCCTATCTTGGTATAATAAATCCGGTTCCTTTTGATGCAAAACAGTGAGAAAATTTATGGAACAGACTACAATGCAGAGTAAACAAATATGGCTCCAGACGGTAAATTCACTGCTAAAGGTGAATGTGGCGCCAAGCAAAACCAATTTAAGGACTGGATAAAAATGAGCAGGGCACATGAACCAACTACACAGAGAGAAACTGCCGAGAGCGCTTTACCTTCAAATCAAGTCCATGGACATTGAAGATGTCTTTCATGGAGTGTGAGTTGTATGCCAAAATGTAGGATCTGTAGGCCTCTTTAGCCGACTGTTTGATGATGTTGTTCTCGCCAACGATCTTCTCCTGCTCAACAAATTCAGTTAGGAATTCTACACCTGTTAAATGTATGAAATGATTGAAACAATATAATAACAGTTCTGATAACAGGCTTACAAGGCATGGCTGATAATTTGGCACGTGCTTTTTATTTAGCACGTATTCTTTGGGAGATATATTGGCTTCCTGCAGACAGCGTTATATATGTAAAGTATCTTTAACATCAGAAAACACACAAGTATGTGTGCATAGAATTATTACCTTCAGGTAAATGAGAAACTTTAACTCTTGCGGGAGTAAGAACAATAATGCACTTCCTTTGCCCTTTTCACCACGTGCAGTACGGCCAACTCTGTGAATGTATTCCTGAAAGTCAAATTCGAATTGCTCAGTGCTGCGAAAGGACCCAGATAAAAATAGAAAATTAACCAGGACAAGTCCAGATCACCACCTTCGGTTCATCAGGAGGGTCATATTGCACAATATAGTCCTACACAAGTGCAAAAACACCTTAGGTTAGCAAGGCAAAAAAAATTGGGCTGACTTAAGAAAAATCATTACTCAAAATCTCACCACAGCAGGAATATCCAGACCGCGTGCAGCAACATTAGTGCATAATAAGATACCAGTTTTCGCCTCGCAGAAGTTGAAGAATGTTGTAGTTCGTTTCTGCTGCTTTAGTTTCCCATGGATATCAGAACACTCTATCTGGAGAAAATTTAGAAGCTCTGCATGGAACTTGACTGAGCTACATGATGAAAAGAACACCATGATCTTCTTAGACCGTTTCTTTCTTAAGAAAGAATACAGAATAGGAAACTTGTCGTTGCTAGGAATAACACAGTAACCCTGCTGTAAACCTGCAACAGTAGCCTGTAGGGGCATCATCGTTATTTTTCTTACAGACATTCTTAGTAAAGAGAGGGTAACAGCTTGGCGAAACAGTTCCTTACATTTGATTTAACATCATGAACTGAGATATAAACAGGGGTTCCTTTTTGTTCTTCGTTTTTCTCAAATGACAACTTGGCAAAATCTACAACCTGTGGAATGCACCAATATATTAGCAGGTTCACTGAAGATAGAGAAACAAAAAGGATGCACTTAAAAGTCAAAATAGGCTGAATAACAAATTCAACCAACCTCTGAAGTTTGTGTAGCAGAAAAAAGAACAGTCTGCCTAGCCTGTTATCACTCGGAATGGTTTCAAAAAAGAATGAAATGTTAATGCCCATGGAAGATTACAAACTGATGTATGCATCACAACTGAGAATTCAAGATAGACAGATGTTCGTATACCCGAGGAAGGTGCCTAAATATCTGTTTCATATCTTCCTCGAAGTTTTGCTCGAGTATGCGATCGGCTTCATCAATTATAAGGCACTGCAAAAAAAAAAGATGAGGTATGTTCGACAGACAAAGTAAGAGGGAGGAAGGGATCATGGAAAAATACATGCATTTTGATGAGCTAAAAATGACGATGAATAATATAAAATTATTTCAGAAGATAAGCTTTTCGTTTTTACAAATAAATTGCATAATCCAACCTACAGATAGTCTAAGCCCTAGTTCTGTATTAAGATTCTCAAGTATGACTCCACATATACACTATACCATGAGTACTGAATTTGCAATTTATCGTTGGTTCTTTAATGTCATGACAATCTACATTTCCATTTTGTTTCTGCAAGCAAACCTCCTCCATCCTTTGACAGGAAGGAGTTCCTTACCTTTAGGCTCTTATACATGAAACCCTTGGTATTCTGCAGATGATCCAAAAGCCTTCCTGGTGTAGCAACTAATAAGTTGACGCCCTTCACAAGCTGATCAGCTTCACCTCTCCGGCTGTTACCACCAATTACATATCCAAGAGTTTGTGAGTGGTACTTCATTAATTTCTTGGCAACATTGTGCGTCTGGAGCAAATAAATAAAGAATGGACACATGATTAGTAACAGTAAAATACAGAACTACCAAGATTTCATCAAGAGTTGATTATGCTTCTCGACTGTAAGATCCTAATTTCCAAGATAAAAATACTTTGATTTGAGAATATTTCTGAATAGAGTAACAAAAGACAGCATCCTTTACCACCGAAAAGCGTAATAGTCAAAAAAGTTTTAAAGTGGACAACCCTGTCAACGACATTTGCAAAACCCCACTTGGCTCCACAAAGTATACTCTTTCTTATATTTCCGTTGAGACATCAGACTTGAACCGTTTCTCTCATGGCAGGCAGGTTCTTGACTGTCCTCACTCTTTGCATATACGTAAACTCAAAACTGTAAAAAATCTTGCAGCATGATTTATCCGGTAACCATAACCATACCTGGATGGCAAGCTCCCTTGTGGGGCAAACCACCACGACTCCGGTCCCGTTGCGCGGTGAGAAATGCACGTTATAGAGCAGCTCGATCGCCGGTATGAGGAACGCGAGGGTCTTCCCTGAGCCGGTCTTTGCAGCGCCCATCACATCCCTTCCTTCCATGAGAGGTGGTATCGAGCGAGCTTGAATCTGGAAAAGACAAACAACAGCGATTTCATGGTCATGTGGCCACATTTATACTAGACTGAACAATAGATTCCATTGAACACATCTATAGTAATTAAACTGAACAACAATTTCGTCGACCACACATATAGTAAACTGAACTGAAATTCACATGAAAAAATTCAGAAAACAAAATCACATGTGACCATATTCTACATTATATCCATGCTTGTGAAATTATATCATCCGATGGAGTACTAACAAGTACAGTACCAACCAATGAACCAACATAACAGAGACACTGAGACAGGCACTAGTGCAGAGTTGAGTGGTGAATTTTTTCGAACGGGGGCAGGGCAGGGGACGCACATGGGTGAGGCGGCTGTAGTCCATCTCGGCGATGGCCCTGGCGGTGAGGTCGGAGATGGGGAGCTCCGAGAAGAGCATGCTCGTGAGGATCCCCGACCCATCCTTCCTCTTCCTTTTCCCCTTCCCAGCCTCATCATCCTTGGCGCCCTCTTCCTGCCGCTGATTCTGCTCCTGCTCCACCTTCGCGTCGGCAGCGGCCGTTTCCTCCTCCGGCGGGGCGGCGAAGGGGCGCTTCCGCTTCATCGGCGGCCCCGCGGGGCTCACGGGTGCGGCCGCAGCGGCGGACATTGCGGTGGCGACGGGAGGAAGGGTTTTTACTCTAGGGCTCGATGATCTCTCTATTAGGCGTGTGTGACGGCAGTCAGGGCTCTCCCGCGGAAACAGGGAGTCTGCAACCTCTACGGCCTCTCTTTGATTTTGTAAGAATTTTCGCAGGAACTGTTTAAATTCTCGCAGGAATCACGAAAAATTGAAGGAACTAGAAAAATACCCCCGCGCGTTGCAGCGGGAACTTTTTATAAAAATTGTAATATTATCGAAACGACATATGACACATGCAACGGGAAAATTTCTCGGGAATATTCATGATTCAATTGGGCACAATAAATCGAGAATCAAAATTTAATCAATGTAGAATATTTGTATATTTAACAACTAAAATTGATGAGATAATTGTATGGATAAAAGAATTTATAATGCGAATAGTTTTCATGGATGGATAGAAAATCATTAATAAATGAGGGATGACATGGATAAATAATGGCTCAAATAGTGGATGATGTGGCTTAAGAAATAGATGATGTGTGATTAATTAGTGGAGATGACATGGACAAGGTTAAGAGAATAGATGATGTGGATAGCTTGCATGTTGAGATAGAAAATTAATTAATGAAGTTAGTGGGGTTTTGCTTTATAAAAAGTATAGATAATCGGACATGAGCAGTTTTATATTTTAGAAACGCATGAGAGCTTCGAAGCAATTGATGTCATCGGGAGAGGCATTTTGCTCCCGAGCTCACATGCTTGAGTAATATTAAACAAAATTATTAAAACAGTAAAACATATAAAAAAGATTGGAAATTATTAGAGACAAACAAATACTCTTCAACACCCGTGCAAAGTTTGGAATAAAATAACATGTGTTATGCTCTGTGCAAAAAAACAAAATTAGGCTTTCAAAAATGTATTTTTTGATCTCATTTTGGCCATTGTTTTTGTTTGTTTTGCACAGAGCACAAAATATGACATTTCATTCCGAAACTTTGTTTGTGTGTTGACAACTTGTACTTGTTTGTTTCTAATTTTTTTCATAATTTTTTATGTGCCTTACTATTTTTATAATTTTGTTTAACATAATAGGAGCATGTAAGATCGGGAGTCAATGTGAATTTGTTTATGTTATCAGGTTTTAAAATACAGAAGTCAAAGTCGAAATACCTATTCGGCTATCTGAGTTCAAGGTGCACCAAAAATAGGTTAGTTTAACCCTGAAATATTTTTAATGGGAGGCGATTTTTCCATCAATAGCAAGATTTCTGACTTTGCCAATGTGAGGCGATTTTTAATGGGAGGCGATATGTTGGCTCAGTTTTTTGGAGACACTAATAGACATATGGTGTGTGTGTTTATAGAGGTGAGTGTACGTGGGCGTCTATACTGTTTTAAAAAAAGTGCTCCAAAATAATATTCATTGCCGTCGGGCGTCTACTCCCCAACCTCTTCCCCTTTGCCGCGACTCCCAGTCGGCCCGAGCGCCTCACCTGCATCTACTCCCCAACCTTCTTCCCCTTTGCCGGTAACACCCGGTAGGCTCCTAGCGCTTCACCCACACTGTCGGCCTGGCTATGTAACACTACATCTTTTACCAGTCTGAGTCTACTTCCACTTGGAAACTACTCCCTCCGTTCCAAATTAATTGACTTCCATTTATCCAAATGTGGACGTATCTATACTTATAACATGTCTAGATACATTCACATGTGGGCAAATAGAAGTCAATTAATTTGAAACGGAGGGAGTACATTGTTGTTTTAACACAAAAACCACAATACTAGTGTTACCATCAAAAGACAGGCGCATGCGCACCAGCTCAAATGTGACTCTTCAGATAGTACGCACCCAATGAATATTCTCCAGCATTTGACTGGAGAAATGCAGGTTAAAAAAAATCCCATCTTCCAAAAGATGCCAACAGTTAAGAATTGCCTCATGCACCATGGCGACAGGCATCGTGGGCGGCGTCCTCATCTCAGGCACACTTCAACATTTTCGCTCCTAAAGAATAGTACATGATGATTACATGGAGGGAGCCACGCATGCTGCCAGAAGAAAAAATGACCTACCGGGCCGACCTTCACACATCATCAATGGCCACACGGCCGCGGCGTCCAAGTAAGAGACTGGAACCATCTGAATGGTTAACAGCGAGAATGAGGGACGCATCACCAGCACACCAGTGCCCATCGATCTCTGCTTCATCAGCAATTTCCACCTGGTGACTGCACCCTGGTGAAAACAGAAAGGCTCTGGGCACCTGAATGTGCTGCAGAACATGTGTTTATTAACTACTAATTTATTATTTGTGCACCGCAGTCCGTCAAGACTGCACTGGCGCACCAGCGAAACCACCGACAGGCGCAAGCTCGTTGAGGTGGAGGAATTTTCTCTCGACACCTCTGCTATCCCTGCCAGGGGCATGAATCTTCACTATATGCAGCAGGCGTTGCTCTTGGTCTTGACTTCTTGTCGAGGTCTCCACATGGTTCACTGCTGCGTCAGAGCCGGTATCTGGATCAGATCCACTCGGTTTGCCTGGCTTTCCCAATTCAGTGTCTGTACAAGAGAGACCATGCTGATGGTGATTCATATGGGGCCGGGCAGAACGCTTGTTGCGCTTGATGCCTATTTGGATTTCATCCACAGCTATCAACCTGGTCGCTTTAGGACTGCGAGTTGGCAATCTTTTGGACCGTCCAGTCCCCTTCTCCCCATCTTCGCTGCTCAGAGAATACTCCACTTGGTCAACGCCATTGCCCGGTCGAAACTCTCCATCATCTTCTGACGTACTTGCCTTCGGTTGTCTTCGACTTCTAAGATATTCCTCGTCATAGACAGCTTCGCCCATGATATCGTCATCACTGTCGAAGTTCGGGTCAATGTCTGAGACATCCTCAACAAAGTCCAGTGTGTACCTTTGAGATCTTTTTCTCTCACGGCGCCTACAATGGAGCAATGGATGTTTATATCCTGGTAGTGATAGGCTTCGGTACAGAATCTGCTCATCAAGAGTTAAAGGAGTTACCTACGGTCAAGAGGCTCAGCCTTTTCCTCGCCATCATTAGCTTGGTAGCTATATGAATCCAGTGGAGATTCTCCACTGAATCCATTACATACAGGTGAGGGACCAGGTAACATGCAATTATTTGATGCCTCTCGTGTTGGGTCAGGTACTCTTCTGTTGATAGTGGAAACTAACTGAATGGAGTTCTCACTTTTTCTGTCAGCACAAGAGTAAAGAAACTCGTGTCATCATTTCCGCTGTTTCTAAAAAACCTTAATGAAACAATGGAGCATAGACGATCCACCTACTTTATTGCTTTTATGGCCTCGTTTATTGAACGATCATAGTCATCTGCATTATAAGAAAAAAGATTCTCATGAGGACAGTACATCTCTATACCCTGATCTTGTTCCAATGGGAACTGTCCAATGCAGCAAATGAAAAGGTGGGCAGTAGGACTTCAGAATATCATCTCCACATCAACAAACATGGCATGCACATATCATTTAGTTTAATACTGTAAATCTTTATGAACGACTTAACTGGTGTCATAACTTCAGTAGAAAGGCTTATACAAGTTACTGGTGCTAACATTTATTATTTAACAAGTGCCAGAATACCAAAATCAGAGAAATCTTTCTTAAAGTATACCAGTAAGAACAGTTAGTCAGCTACATAAAGTGCATCCGAAGTTAACTATTATTCTGCGCATGAGAAAAGTGAGGCAACAGATTTACAACTGTTTAACTAGCTGACGAAGTTGAGACATTATTGACATGTCAGTTGTTATGTGCACGGTACTGCACACAAGAAGGTGCAGACAAAAGCCTTTACAGAAGCTAGCCTCAGTTCAGGCAGCGGCCAACCAAATAAAGATAAGGATCATATTGCTAGGAAGTTAGCAATTACTCCCTCCATTTCTAATTATAAGATGTTTTAGATATTAAAATAGGGACTACATACAGACAAAATAGTAAAATGAGTGAATATACACACTAAAACGCGTCTAGATGTATACGAATCTAAGAAAACTGAGAAAAGCTAAAAATCTTATATTTAGGAACGGAGGGAGTAGTTTCTATTTGTTCGGCATGTGCTTAAGATTAGTTTATGTTTGGTAAGGGTATTCCATCCATCTACAGAACTGCCACATGTTATTTGAAGTTAAGCAAGAAATTTTTTTTCGATAAAATTAAGCAAGAAGTTAAGCAAGAATTAATTGAAAAAAAAGGCCATTCTCATTCCTAGCCTCTTCTCTCTCAGAAAAAAGCTGTGCAGCCCTGCCATGTCTCAATCATTATAGCGATATTAAAGCATGAAATGCCAGTTAAACATCTAATGGGAAGGAATGGCTAAATGAACAAGAAACTGTAACAGCTGGTCAACATGTAATGGGGGAAATACTATATAGTAAGGACAACTAATTCACAGCAGTGTTGACTTTAGCCTTAAGCTTACCAAAAGTATAAGTGACACGCTTCCTTTCACGATGGGAGCGGCCAGAGGTGAATCCATCAAATGTCAAGTAGCTGTTAAGGACAAAGGCTTGTCTTTGTTGCTTTTTTAGCAGCCTCTCCTTGCTCTGCAAGAGGATTTATCACGAGTTGAGAGCTATTCTACTCTATAGACTATAGCACACAATTTTACCTCCTTGACAGGTGTAGTTACCTTGTGAATCTTTTCTATCTCTGGAAGATAATCGATCTTCAACTTCTTTCCAAGTGAAACCTCTGTCCTGTTACTACTTGAAAAGAGCTTTTCCTACATAAGATAGATAGATAGAAAACAACCAATGTCATAAAACTTCCATAGAGTGTCATAAGAGTAAGAGATCTAAAATTATTTGGCTAAGATCTTGTATGCAATTTGATGCCAAAAGTTTGCACTTCTATTTCGATAAACTCTTCCAATGCGCCTCTGACTAAAGATTGTGTAAGTTTTCTACAGATAGACTCGGAGGGGCAAATCATTGGACATTTTTGGGTGATGGGTGCAAAAGGATACACATCAGAACCACCACACTAATTGGTCTTGAATTATATGGTGACCTTTGTTACTCTCTGTCTTGCATTAGATGGCTGCATGCACTACATGGTGCATTTGTAAGGCGGCCATCTCTCAGTTCTAGCTTCTAAAGCACACTTGTTCACTTGCTCTTGTCACCCTTTCCCTCTCTATTGCGTTGCATAACATGAACCAACAAATAGTTATATATTACATTTAATGTTAGAGTGATCTAAATTGATTATACAAGGCCCTTTGCTCAATTTGTCATGATTCATGAATAACTTGTCCCAAACATATGTCACGCAAGAATCAAAACTAGTAACATCTAAGAAAAGCAATCCTAAGTGTGAAATACTGAGTTTGACCAGTTCATTGACTCTGTTTCCATTCATGCGCAACATGTTCTGCAGAGAAGATCATGCCAGTATCAGGTTTCGACAATACTGAAGATGTTAAATGATCCTCAAAGTAAGCTCATTTGCCTTGTGGGTTCTACCGTGCGTGTGTGTGGACAAAAGAGGCATAATTCCAGGACTACATTCGGTAACAAAAGACCTAATATGCATATGATGGAATCGGAAATTAAAACTTACTGCTGCTGCTTCAAATTCGACAAAGTTGGTTGCCACAGTCTCCCACTGATAGGATACAACTGGAACACTTAAGACTCCCTTTAATTTAGATTTTCTTGTTTGCTCCTTCACATACTCCACTTGTCTGATTTCGCGATACAATCGATGCCCAAGAATTGGATCTTCTTCATACCTATAGTGCATTAGTTGATTAGAAATATCCTTGGCCACCGCAAGGTGCTCAAGATTCATTTCATAATTTCTGTTCAAAGTAGTCTTTTGCCCACCAGTATGAGATTCCATGAGAATCTCCCCCAATTCTTTCTTTGCAGAAAGCAGGGAGCTGATAACCCTTCTTCAAAGAACTATCTATGAAATTCCGAACATCCTCTTGCTGCAAAATAAATTAGCGGATCAGTTAATTTGTCGATCTTAAAGCACTGCATAAAGCACTTATCACCAGAAAACATAACAATCACATTTGCACCTACTTGTAGGCATCTCTTAACAGTTACCAACCTGAGGATATTGAGAGCATTTACAGGCTCAAGAGAGGTACTGTACACATGGGAGATCCAAACAAACACTTCACTGAGCCTTGCTAGGAACCGCACATTCCATTCACACAGGATTACATGAAAAATATATATGACCATCTATATTTTAAAACAGGCCATTAAATCGATTGACACTCACAGTTTCACATGTGGAAATGTAATTTTTCCAAAAAGAGATGCATAAAATAACAGGCTGCCAATGTCAGTATGCCACTGTTCTAAACAGCAGTTAATAAACATTCGCCAACCAGTAATCGCTTATGCAGATTAGCTAGCTTGTATCCAAGTAATGAATACTTCAAGTGGGTGCACATATGGCTGTAACATACGTCTATTGTAGAACACTGCTCAAATCATTGATTATATGTTTTAGATAACTGTAAGCTGCATGCCCAGACCTACAGCTAGGCAACAAATATATACATTTTAAAATCTAGACTTTTGCAAGTACATTGAACATGTTTCAGTAAATTATTTACGGACATTCCTAGGTAACTTGACAACACATGTTTCCGATTGTTAGCAGGAAGCCAACAACAAGTAACCTTTCGCAAATTAAATTTAATGCAAATGAAGCATAAAAATTTATCTGTTAACATTTGATGCTAGACAGACAACCTAGAATGTGGGTTTTATTCCACATGATAACATCAAACTATGAGGTTCACCTCTATCACTGCAAATGATCCACAGGTATAATAGGGGCACACACCTCACAACGTATGTCACATATTGCTTTCAGGATCAATAATCGTGTCGCTGGCTCAAGGTCCTTGTATGTTTCAATTTCCGCTCTGAGAAAGGAAAAACAACAGGTCACCCAATATTCAATTGTAGCAAGGGATTCAGCCGAGGAATTGCTTAGGTACAGAACTCACCCATGTGAGGCAATGATTGGTAGATTGCCTTCTGCAACCTGAAGATAAGGCCTTTTTTAGCTCATCGACCAAATGCAGTACTACCCCTAGTATATTAAAAATCTTGACAATGCCCAGATCACATACCAGATGCCACCAGTCCTTCAGTTTTCTACATAACACGGTCACCCATTTTCCGTTATCCATGCCAATCCGAGCTACAGGAGGAATAGACTGCAAAATGCAAATAAGGAGCGTTCAGAATTCATGCATAGTATTTGACAAGCTTATCAAGCAGTAATCTAGCACTGGTTCTGAGTAATAAATTGTCCTACAAACGCGTGACACCAGGTATTTTCCTAGTAAAAGCGTGACTCCTACAAAAAATTAGGAAACCAGCTATAAGCTCACCTTTAACAGCGGTATATGCAAGTCCTCCAGCGTGGCGTTGGGCGCTATGATGGCGTCCTCCAGCTCCTCCGCCGTGAACTCCACCGCGATGTTGAGCAGCGGCCGGAACACCTGCGGCAGCCCCGAAGCAGGGGCAATCAATCAATCACACGCCAAATTCAAACAGAGCAAAGTGTAAACCCTAAACCCTGGGTAGCAGCGGGGGCTTAACGGAGGGGCATAGCGACCGAGGGCGCTGACTCACGTGGAGGAAGTTGAGGACGGAGGCGAGCTCCCACATGCCCCGCAGCCTCCACCGCGGCAGCTCGGCGGGCGCCGCGGGCTCCGCGACGAGCGGCGTCACCACGCGGCATTGCGGCGCCGCCTCCTCCTCCTCAATCTCCAGCTTCTCCACCTCGTGTTCCTTATCCCTCTTCCTCGGCCTCCCCGGCCCCGGCCGCCGCGGCGCGGGCGGTGGCGCGGGCGCGGGCAGCGCCTTGGGACGGCTGTTGCACGCGCGCGGCGGCCGCGTCCTCAGCGGTGTCGGCGCCCCCTTCGGCGGCGCCTGCTCCTCCGGCGGCGATGCGGCGGCCATCGCCGGCGAGCTTCCGGTGGGATCGGCGGCGAGGGGACAGGGGCTGGGAGAGGAGGCGGTCACGGGGGGATGGGAATGAGTGGGGAGGGTAGAAAAGAGATTTCGCGTCCGGCAGCCAGGTAACGGAACCGCGAGCGAGCCGGTGGGGAGGGGAACAGAACGCGGCCGGGTTTGTGGGGCAAGGGTTTTTGGTTGGACCGGTCAACTCAACTCAATCGTCAGGTTTTTTTCCTTAGACCACTAGTTGGCATATACGTGCAACGCACGTGTAATTTAAAAAAATTATTCGCTCGTCCTAATTAGCAGAAAAATATTACAAATATTTTTAACAAAAAAAGTATATTACTTACATCATTATGGAATTTCATAGCCTCGTCCGTGTTCTTTGTATGCAAGTCTACAGGCTAGATGATTTTTTTCGAAATTATCCAACATGTCATATTTTGAAATAATTTCATCCAAAGATCAAATTAAATCCAATACTTAAGTTGTTCTACTTAAATTAAATAAGTAGGATAAATCTTCATAGGCCTGGTAAGTAACAAGCATTGCTCAACTATTAAGTAGGATAAATCTTCATAGGCCTGGTAAGTAACAAGCATTGCTCAACTATTATCACTCCTTCCTTTACATTTTCTTCCCATAACTACTCAACTTCTTAACCAATCTTGATCGGAACCAGGCAAAAACAAATGAAATCAGCAATTGCAGAGATGTGGACTGGGCAAAGGCGGCCACCAGAAAAAACAGCTCATAAGAACACTAACTAATACTCCAACATTACCTCTGCATATTGCATCAATGGACCACCACCGTCGCTTAATTGCCAGGTTTGACAGGGCCAATGGCATGCCTGATGCCTCATTGACCACGCTAGCTATGGACAAGGGGCGGCATGGCCGCATGGGAACCACATCCTCTGCATCATATGCATCTCTGCCGGCCGTGATCCGTCCATGTCGCGTCGACCGTGCGGCCGTCCTGAAGATTAGCAGCTGGTTGAACTCCTCGAGCCGGATCATCACAACCTGGAGGCGCGGGCCGGCCTCACCCGAGACGAGGCCAGGTACTCCTCGGCGTCCTCCGGTAACTTGATGATCGGCATGTCCGTCTGATCGCTACGGAGGAGTTCCACTGCTCCACAATCCCCACCGCCTCCTTGTCTCCGCGACCCTCCACGTTAGTCAAAGGGCAACGTCGGTCACTAACTTCTATGTTTGATCGATGGGTGTTCTGGACGTCGTGCAGGGGCACAGTCGTATATCGCCGTCAACTACGGAGAGTTGGCCGACAACCTGCCGTCGCCGGACGCGACGGTAAACCAAGCACCATCTCCAAGGTCCGCCTCTACGGCGTCGACGCGGGCGTCATCCGTGCGCTCGCGGGCATCTCCCCCTCCTGGTGGGCGTGGCCAACGGCGAGATCCCCGCGCTTGACGCCGACCCAGCCGCGGCCGCCGGCTGGCTCGCCGGCAACGTGCTCCCGTTTATGCCGGCCTCGGCCATCTTCGTCGTCGCGGTCGGCAATGAGGTGCTCGAGTCCAGGGACACCGTCCTCGCCGCCGCGCTGCTCCCGGCCATGCAGAACCTCCGCAACGCCGCCGGAGGCGCGGATGCGGCCATCAGGTTCTCCACCGTCAACACCATGGCCGTGCTTGCGCAGTCCGACCTGTCCCTCCACGGGCGCCTTGCACCCGGAGGTCGCGGGGAGAGGAGAAAAAAGAAACGAAACAGTACGGTGGCAATTTGGTCGTATTATGTGGTTTGGTGGGAGGGCAAAACCGTTCAAAACGGACAATGTTGAGTTGTCAAACATTGGGACGATCTGAGCTGTTTGATCGGATGTTAAACGGTACAGATTTAAAGTATCTATAGACAACAAGTTTGCTATTTTAATAGTAGTATAGACTAGTACATGTGTGCGTTGCACGTATCGTAATTTACATCCAGAGAAAACGTATTGTGTTGTAGAATAGATAATTTCTGATAAGTAATCATATCGGATTTTTTATACACATGCAATGCTTGCACATGCATATTGTACTGGGTTTATGGTTCGAAGAGGATATAAAATAACTCACCAAATATGAAGTTTCAAAGATTCAACAAGAGATCTGGGAAAAGTGGTTCCATTCATTCATCTACTAATGGCAGTCAGCTACATAAACCCAGTGGAATACATCATGTCACGAATATACCAGGAATAGTCCTGGAAAAACACCGCGCGCTCGTGCGGTCTCCCTAGATACATGTTTTCGATGTATCTACTGGCAATTACAGCTCCAAAAAACTACTAAGAATAATACCCGCATTTGGAACAAGGTTGCGCAAAAAGAATTAATCTAGAAAGGGCGGGGCGTTGATTGATCTGTGGGTTCAAGGTACGCTTCGTTGGACGCGACCCTGAACTTTTGATCTGGTCATGTCACTCTTTCGTAGGTGCCACCGATCTGCATGTGAAGCCACTCTGACGCCGGCGAGCCCTGGGCGTATTCTCTTGCCGTTTGCGGGTCGAACGTCAGCCCGGGAGCCGTGTTGTATGCGGGAGCGGCAAACTGCAAGCAAAAGATCATAGAGGTAAACTTTCTGGGGCTAAGATATTAGATATATACTCCGTATTTCATTATAGCAGGCTTGGTTTCAGAGGAAGGGATGAGATGCAAAGCAATATAGAAGCAACAAAGTATGACAAAACAAACATTGGAGCAAAGCTTGTTTCAAAAATTTATTGGAGCTTGTTGTAGCAATTGCCCTGCTACTTTGCCATTGGATGTACAACTTGACTTACATCTTTAGGTGGAAAGGTTTCAGCACCATTATTCACATGGGCGTTGACCGCCTCGAGCTTCATGGACAGGAACTGCAGATCACAGCAATTGTGGCGCTATTAACTGCACTGCAGATAACACAATTCCACATAAGCGGCGATCGTGAAACAGCATACCTCAATTTGACGTTCCAAAGCTTGAACATAATTGATTATCTCATCAAGGACTGATGCTTTACCAATAACCTGACCAAGGAGGCAGAAGCTTTCCAAAGAAAATCATTTACAGAAACAGAACTAGGGAAGCCTTAAGAGCTAGGCGATGCAAGACAAGTATATAAGGCACATAAATGGGACAAGACAGAAGCATAAACAATGTTGAATGCTTGTTGAGATTAAAATGCACCTTGTTGCATCCAGGGACGAGATCTTGGAGAATTTTCATCCGCTCAGTTATCTTCTCACGCCGTGCCTGCCAAAATAAGTAGAAACTTCAGAGATCAAATCGTCTTATTTATTTGCAGTCGCCATATAGAATCAATACGTTAGTGAGCACTTCAACTTGTGACCAGATTTCTAACTTCATCAGTGGGCTGTTCCAGTGTATGGGTGTGTGCATAACAGCATAAGAATAGTGGAAACTGAAAAGAATACATTTAAAATAGTCTAAACTGTAGACAGTCATTGAACTGACCCTTTCTGCAAGACTATGGCTGTCAGTTGCTTGACCCCTTCTTGCCCTCACATGGATGAAATCTTGCTTTGGTGGCGCCAGCGGTGGAGGATTCTGATCAACAACCTTACTTGCATTTCTTGAATCTTCAGCATCTTTTCTGAAACTACCATTATCATCGCTGACACTGGATTTATTCGCCTTGAAACGCTTCGCTTCGGAATCATTCTACACATAAGATTCCAGTTAATTACAAGAACAGGACAGACCAGACAAAGAATAAATTATTTCTTGATCTCGGAATAAGTAATGGATACAAATATGGGAAAATTTTCTTTCAAATGTAACAAAGTATTACCACCTTTCGGCATTGAAGTCAAAAAAAACTATTTGAACTGCCAATCAGCATATAACCACTCAATACAAGGGGACAAGATCATATAATAGACCAGCAAAATCAGAGGTCAAATATGATAATAATGATGGCTTGGAGACTAGCACCAATATGATGGCTGCCAAAAATATCATTGGGTTACTAAGTGCAAGCAGAAAATGCAGAACACTATCGGCCAAAAGGTTGTTGGCTCAATAGTTAGTGCTGGAGATAGTTGATTGGGTTTGTCTAGCAAACCACCTTTAACCAGCAAGTACAGATAAAAGTATTGCATTGAAACCGGAGGTACCACAGACACAACACTCAGCAAAAATAGTCAAACCAGTTGTCGGCCAAAAAACTTGGTAATGGTATATATATTCAACATACCAACTGGATAAATACAAGATCACAATTGATGATTTCATTTTCTAAGCTACTGCCTACTAGTACAGCAAGAAGATATCTGGGAGGACGCTATGATTATATTACAGTGCTAGCAATATTCCAGCAGTAGCATAGTGCAGATTGCAGGCTGTGGCTACTGCTGTTCAGAAACTTGTTCCCCTTACAAACAGAGATTATAAAGATTGACACAGATTGTGGAAAGATAAATTAGTCTTGTTATTTTGAATACTGAGCGAAGCAATCATATGCTGTCAGCATTTCAGTGAGCCAGCCTGACAGCCATTAGCACCATTACGAACTAATCTAGACACATACAGACAACACCGCTCAGTACGGAGTTATGAAACCTACTTATTATATACATCCTTTCCGTTGACAGAAGTTGAAAGTGAATGTCGTGTCCCAGGGAGAGGAGCACAACAGATTTAGCAGGATACGGTGGATTACCACGATTTGAGGAAGAATTGGGATGAGAAATCAGAGAACAAGGGGAGAGGAACAGAGAACGGGAGATGAGAGAGTTCAGACTGCATTCCATTGTTCTAAAATTCGGCCGAATCACCGATTAACTGGCCGAGTAATCGCTATTCAGTGGGTTACTGAATAGCCGATAAATGCCGATTACCCGATTAATCGGCCGATTAACTGGCGAATAGGCCGATTATTCGCTATTCAGTGGCCGAGCGAGCCGTTATCAGTTAACGAATTCCTGAACAATGCTGCATTCATATTCAACATAACTCTGTCTGGTTACAAGCTTCCTACTTATACTGCTCCTACCACACGCACACAACGGTGGCCCTTGGCCCATGTCGTACCCCAGGCCCAGCTTACAAACCGTATAGTGATAGCCCATAGATGGGGTGTTACACTCTCCCTCCCTTGAAATTCGGCTTGCCCTCAAGCCGATGATGAACAATCTTGAATCAGTAATGCCTTCAATCTTGTATAGCCAAAGAGCAAGCCCACCTGGATCAAATGGTAGTAGCAGGTTTGTGTAGATGATCTTACTGTTAATCACAAGCTGATGAAATAAATGGCAATCCTCCTCATATATGTGACTCGTAGTGTTTAATATTCCCAACTCAAGGCAAAACATTTGGGTGTATGCTATTCCACGTCCCGGAGGAAGATACCGCTTAATTCTTGGTATTGTAGAATATCCAGGAAGACACCATGTGCAGTGTTGCATCATGTCCATTGTCTGCTGCCAGGATAACCAAGGAGGTTGGATATTTTGTAATAACATGACCGCACTTTCTATGGTCCCTTGAGGTTGTTCATGACTCTCATAGCTGAGTCTTGCTATGAACAGCAGCATGTGTGTAAGTAAACCTGACAATGAGGTGATACTGGATGCACACATATGACCTGTCCTTGTATCAGATGAAAACCACCACATCAAATTTGAAGAGTGGAACCAAGGAAAATATATCTCAGTCCTGTTGGTCTGAAGGAAGACAACAAACTGAAGGTGGAAATGCTCAGCTGAACTATCACGAGAAAACTTCAGTGTTCTCGTCCAAAGTTGTGACCTCATGGCGACCATACCGGATGCAGAAGCGACATGTATCTTATAATCAGATTGCCCCAAAGAAGATGAGTATAATTCTAGCAAGGCTTGAGCAATATTGCCCGTAGGATGCTTCGTGCAGTTCTGAAAATATGCCCTCTTGCACCTACAAGTCAGATCACGAAAACTGACAGGCGAAATACCAGGATTCCATAACCGTATCCCACACAAGAATAGGCAAAAGCCGGCCAGTGGTCTGTTTTCAACTGAGAATTTATTGGGCATAGTTCTTAAGATAGTAAAATCTGATCCATGATGCTCCTTATTACCGAATATCATGCTCGGGAAGGTTAGGACTTCAACGCTTTCATCAAGCCTATAGCAATGTTCTTTAACTCCTCGTGTACTGAACTGATCATAACCCAGCATAGTTTCACAGACTGCGCTATTATCAGGAGGTTTAGCCGGTAGTAGAAGATAATCAATCTGGGCTGGCTGCACTAAATAAAGATTCCATTCAACAATCTTCAGTTCAGTGTACCAACCTGATAAGAGTTCTGTGGATAACATTTCAGTTTCCCAATTAAGCTTTGTGTGGAATACCTCACTGGTATCAAGGAACTCACTGTGAGCTTCAAAAAGTGCACTGGCTGTCTGAACACATTGAGTATGAGGCCACCACTTCTTAAGCATCCTGAACACAACATCCAAGTACCAGAACGCACTAGAATTGGGCAGGGCATTTACAAGGATACGACACCACCGAAAGGAAGTCACAGTGTCACTGTCACACCAATGATTGACTTCCCAAGATGGCCAACGCTTCAACTCCACTAGTATCCCAATACAGTCATGTCTGTTTGTTTGAAGGGACACAATGAAGTGAAGGTAGAACTTCCCAGCTGAACCATATTCAGTAAACTCAAGTGCTAAGAGCAAGTTCTCAGAAATTGATGTAAGCTTGTAGTCATAGATGTGAGAATACCAATGTGTTGGAAAAGCATACTGCGTTGAGAAAATGTACTCAAAATCTAACTCATTTGCATCAGCCTTGACTCCAGCTATGATTCCTGGATCCCATGTCTTTATAGCACACATAACGAATGTCAAAGATACAGTCGAGTCCATTCCAAAGCTGCATGCTCTGTGTAGAGTCACCTTGGCATTTAATTTAGAAATCCTAATGGTAGAACTTCCCCAAGCATACAGCCAAAATACCATAGGTAAAACACTATTCCATGGTGGCATGCTGTCCAGAACTGAGCAAGCACATGTGAGAATTATCTGATTACCAAATGAGTGCACATAGATTATGTTCCAGTTAGATGTCAGTACGCCAGGGTCCCAAGGTACATAGAGTTGATCAGTCCAAGAACACTGCAATAGGTACCCAGATTGTGCAAGTATGCCCCATGGATTAAAACATGTGCACTGACATGACGGCAAAAGCTTGAACATCATGCACTCTAATGTTATATCAATGTTACCAGGGCTGAAAGAGCTTCGACTCCATGGAGAAAGTTCCTCGAACACAAGACACTGGTGACATGGAGAATTATACTGATCTAGTTCTGGAGGGTGTGTCAGTGCAGAAACCACTAGTGTGGACTGCGCCAGTCGTAGTGGCCAGTCCATGCCACAACCATCACCCTTGATGACCATGTTGAGGATGAGGGTCGGAGGCAAACCGGAAGTGGGCACCATGGCAGATAGGGTGCTCATGTGCTTGTTCTTCTTCCTCTTCTTCTTCCAGAGCCAGCACACATGACCCCTTGTTATCCGAATGCCAGACCTCCACTTGGCGACACACTGGCGCATGCTGTTGCTCATGTGCGCGCCATCGTCGGTACTGTGCACGAGGGACGTTGGCAAGCTGTCAAACACCTTGGTGATTGCCTCCTGCAAGGAGGACGTGATGTCCTCCAACTTGAACTGCATCTCCCGCACAACATCCGAGCAACTCTGTGTGGTGGTGGTTGACGGAGACAATGCCACCACACTGAGTAGGGACAACCACAACTGGTACAATGGTGATGTGTGCAGTAGGCACTGTCAAGGTCGATGGAGCGGAAGGGGCGAGGTCAGCTCCACCCAGGTCGCCGCCAGCCTTGCACTCCATTGCGGCGATCTCCGCCTCCCGTATCCGTGCAAGAGATGAAGCCCCTGAGATGCTGGATGGAGATTGAGACCGCACTGATGGCTGTATGTCTGCCCGCAAGCCATCAACGTAGTCGTGGACGAAGGACTGGATGCTCAATTTGGGATTGAGATCCAGCACACGGTTGACGCCTTCCCAGAACATCGTCGTGTACTCCGCCACAGTTCCCGTCTGCTTCAACTCAAGCAGCGACATCGCTCTGTCGTGGTAGTTGGTAGCGTTGGCCGCCAGGGACGTCGGCGAAACATCCTGAACAGCGAGGAAGCAGCAACCATCGTAGATCGCCCGACCGTGTAGATCTTCGCGAGCTCGCTTTGCCTGATGCCTCCACCCGAGCTGTACCCAGGCCTCCACATGGTTGGTGTGCTGAGAGACCTCCATGTTCTCGATGCCATAGGCATCAAAAACCTGGCGCAACACCTTCTCTGTGACGGGGTAGACCAAGTGGCTGACCATGATATGAAGAACGCCACCGACGCGCGTCTCCCTTCGGTTCGCCATTTCCTCGAACATGTGGCAGGCGATGAAGAGATGGGTGACGGGGCTGAGCAGGGCGAGCTTGAAGAAGGCTACAAGCTGGATCACAGCTTGCTCGTAGACTTCCTTGCTTCCTACGAATCTTCCGAACGCCAATCAAATCAGCAGATCACAAAACGCAATCCCGATCCAATCAGTCGGTGTTACCGGAAGTAGACATGAAGCGGGGAACAAAGCTCTGATACCAAATTGTCGTGTCCCAGGGAGAGGAGCACAACAGATTTAGCAGGATACGGTGGATTACCACGATTTGAGGAAGAATTGGGATGAGAAATCAGAGAACAAGGGGAGAGGAACAGAGAACGGGAGATGAGAGAGTTCAGACTGCATTCATATTCAACATAACTCTGTTCTGGTTACAAGCTTCCTACTTATACTGCTCCTACCACACGCACACAACGGTGGCCCTTGGCCCATGTCGTACCCCAGGCCCAGCTTACAAACCGTATAGTGATAGCCCATAGATGGGGTGTTACAGTGAAACACAGTTGTGTAAGCGACAACAGGATGTCTTTGTCAAAAGCATCATCCACGCCAACGATGTGGATATAGTAAATTGTGGCGTGCTAAAAAAAGGGTAAACTGCCACTGCAATCAACAGTGTGTTATGATAATAATGATGGAATGTAGCCACAGAATAACGGTGCCTTCTGTACATCTGAAATTTAGTGTTACCAATACTCAAACTAAAACACCGCTTACGACTGAATCATGAGAAACTTTATAGCATGACTGCAAGATCATGGAATGAATAGCACACACAAAATCAGACCCTTGACTTTTGCTGGTAGTCTGGGACCTCTTATAGTGGATGCGTGGAGATTTTTTTTACCTGTGGGACTGTTTCTAAATTGCTTTGCTACCCCGCTAATTCCAATGTTAGTATACCGCGTGCAAGGATTTCGATCAAAGGTTCAAAGCTTCCTCTGATGAAACAGTACATATGAACATGGAGTCATTCTATGTTACCACCATGACAATGTCTGCATATAACCGTGTCGACTCAGATGTACTTCATTATTAGGGAAATCGATGATGGTAACCTTCATGTAGTTTTAGGAAATGTTCTGGATATTTTGTGTGGTCCTGTCTAAACTAAATGATGCATGAGCATCCAAATCTAGTTAGATAGAGGCATTGTCACACGGCAAAAGTACTAGCTGCAGCCTCTCAGTTCGCTGCTCGTTATCTAACTAATCAATCCAAGCTAATCAAACGGTCATACCCACAAGTCCTACTGACTGAGGCCAAATCAAGAACCACACTACGCCCAACCGTACACATGAACAGGCCACACCGCCGCACTGGCTAAGCATCCAACTTCATCCATGAGCAAGATAACCAAACCGGTCATACCCCCAAATCCTACTGACTTGGGAGTTGGGACGAATCGAGAACACATTACGCCCAACCGTACACATGAGCAGGTCACAGCACCAAACTAATTAGTGCCTGAAGCGGCCATTTTCCATTAGTAAGCGTCCAATTTCCATCCATGAACGCGGAGACACGAAAATTACCCACTCATTGTCCCTAAATCCATCGACTCTACACAGATCACGACCAATGCCGAGTGAAAACCTACCAAATCCTGGCCGCCGGCGCCGCCGGAGGTGGAGACGAGCCTGGACGAGTCGTCCTCGGCCGCGGGCGGCTCCCGCTGCCTCCTCCGGCCGCCTCCGCCTCGACGGGAGCCGCTGCTCTGGCCCGTGACAGCGGAGGACGGCTCCGCGGCGCGCCCGCCGCCGCCGGCGGGGTGCGGCGGACGCCAGGGCTCGGCGGCGAGCGCCGGGGCGCGGTCCATTGCGGCGGCCAAACGCCTGGCAGGGCTCTAGGGTTTCGCGGGCGAGGGTTGGAGGCGACCAGATCGGGAGGGGAGGCCGAGGCTCGGCAGCTCGCAGTGCCACTGACCTACTGTACACTTGCGCAGAGTGGGGAGAGAGAGGTGGGGGAGGTCAGAGGAGACCGGGAGGGAGCCGTGGAGAGAGGGAGGAAATTAATATACTCGGGATTTGGCCACGCGGTTGATTGGCGGGCGTGGAGCTGGATCTAGCTCTGCTCCGCTTTCTCTTTTTTAAGGGAGATCGAATCTGGAAGCCAGCTGGTGTAGAGTGGACCTGGGAGTTGGCCCGGCCCTATTCCGGAGCATGTTGGACCGCAGAAAAGCCCACGAGTTCAAGGTCCCATAAACCATCCAGCTTATTATGGGGTTCTAAATTAGTCATCTCGTAACTAAACTAGAAGTTCCTAAAAAAGATGAGTGGCTTATGGGACAAGCTCGGAAAGGTGCGGCTTATTTTACGTCGTCAAAAGAAATAGGCCCAAGAAGATTTCTAGTCGTGGCATATGAGAAGAGGGGAGAGTTTTGCCGTTGGATCGGCGTAGCATGTTGCTCTTGATACAAAAAAAATGAAAAAAATAGAGGATTGGTTAGAGCACTGGCCACAATATTTTTCATGTTAAAATTCGAGGTGTTTGCTTGCAGACTAGCTCGGATATCACCTTATTCTTTCAAATAGCAATAAGATGGAAACTCACTCGCTCACCATTTTCCCTTGTTTAAACATCAACCAGATGAGCTTCAGAACAAAGCATGGACATTTAGAGGATATCAGGAGTTCTAGTGCTATTATCTTTCGGATGGGAGCCGGATTTGGATGTTGACTCAAGCCCGAGTCTACTCTTCTGCTCCACGGGATGAACATGTCTCGGACATACCCAAAGCGTATTAAACTAAATATAATTACACTAAGCTTTCATAGCTTCTTAGATTTTTTTTATCATATATTGGTTTTAATAAATATATGGTATCAACTAATAACTCCATACCTAATTACAAGATGTTTTGGTAGAGCTTACCAAAACGTCTTATAATTGGGTACAAAGGAAGTATTTAGTTAGCTTTGTTAACCATATAATAATTTATCAATTGGTCAGTTTTTGTTATATGGTTACAATGTATATCACCGGAAATATATCTATGTTACGTAACAAGTTTTTTATTTGTGAGATATTATCTCTAGCACGATACGAAACCACTTTACACTTGAAAATAGAAAAAATAAAGCACGACTCCTTGATTTTTTTTACAATTCACGAATATAGTGTAAATGCATACTATTGTGTGAATGATCTTCTCTATTTTAATGTTACTAAATATATTGGTATAATTACAAAGGATACAACCTAGCAAATATCTTAATAGAAGTGTGTAGTATATGATTATGTAAGAAAATATATAAAGACTTCCATAGTATAAATTGAATTGGTGGCATGAGCTTATTTTTTCATGGTCAAATGTGTCTACAGCTTACAGTGGATTAAGTAATAAGTTGATAATGTTGATGATCTATACTTACTACTGAAGTAGCATCGCTTATAATAATCACTGACAAACATAAAATACTTTGGAGTCTATTACTTCTACACACACAAAATTAGTTATATGTATGCTCATCGCAATGAGCGTTTGTATCATATGGTGTATACAAATGCTCCTGTTAATTGCTCAAGTAAGAAGTTATGCATGAAATATAACATTGAAATATATACTCAGGATTTGGCCACGCGGTGATTGGCGGGCGTGGGGCTGGATCTAGTTCTGCCTCCGCTTTTGTTTTTTAAGGGGAGATCGAATGTGGAAGCTAGGTGGTGTAGAGAGGACCTAGAGTTGGCCGGCCCGACCCTATCAGGGAGTAATTTTTTTGACCATGTACATGTTCGTGCGCCCCTGTCCTTAGACATACATTATTTGTATTCATAATATTGTCTCAAACAAATTTGTATTCATAATAGTAATAATACATAGTAAGAATACAAAGTTGATACGCGGGGAACTTACATCTGGAGACGCCGCCGCTTGCGGTTAGAGGAGACTCGAAAGGTGGTGTACTGCTTCGATTATCCGGGAGCATGTTGGACCACAGCACAGCCAACGAGTGTGGGAAATGATAATACTAGTCTCCATCGTGCGTGCGGAGGGGATGTTGAGCTGCCTTTTTCCTCGAAATTAGGGTTTTGTTTTTCTCCCGTCATCCTGACATTATTGAGCTTATGTTCCTTCTTTCTAGTACTGCTCTTTCCTACGCCATCAACACTCAGGTTGATCAAGGGGTGGGCTTGTCCTGCTTCTGGTCCTTGGTGTTCCACTTATGAGGGCTGGTTCAAGTAGGATTTTCTTGTCTTTGGAGGTAGATCGAACTAGAAAGTAGTGCAACTGAGGCATCATCGTCAAAGGGCGCAAACCGGGGAGATATGGAGGCAATGATGACACACTTCAGGCTTGAGGAGGATGATTTGGAGGTAGTTGTCTTTGAAGGATAGATTTAAAACTGAAAGAAGTAGTCCGGTAGCTAGTCGTCGCCGGAGTTTGCATTGACAAAGATTATAGTCAATATTTATTTTAGAAAAACACGAGGAGGGCGTAGGATCTTACTCAGGAGGTTTGGATCCGGTCTCTAGATGATAATCTATACTCAATGAATTTTAGGCGTTAGGGAGACTAGGAAAAGGTGATGAATGTTGACAAAGATTATATTCAGTATTTATTTTAGAAAAACATGAGGAGGGCGTAGGATCTTGCTGAGGAGGATTGGATCCGGTCTCTGTACGATAATCTATACTCAATGAATTTTAGGCGTTTGGGAGACTAGGAAAAGGTGATGAATGGGAGGCCTTGGTCATTCCGTTGATATCTTGTTCTTCTCGCATGGTATGTCGGTTTTACATAGCCTCCAAGATAGAGGTAATGTCACAATTTTTCCGGTGACGTCTTTCATGTTAAGATCAAACTATATGTCCGGAGTCCACTGAAGAGTCGTGTCTCGGTTAGCCACGGGGGTGGGCGGGAGGAACGTGAGATCTTCCTGGTCAAGTATGAGAGGCTGCCCGATTGGTGGGCGGTTTGCGGGATGTTAGGTCACCTGTTTGAGGAGAATGGTGACGGTGTTCACCCCTATTCCATATTGATTTTCAAAGATCTCTGAGCAGCTTGGAGCATGTCGTAGACTGGTCGGTAAGGCCATGGTCGAGGTTGTGGATCTGATAGAGGGGGTGGTAGAGCAGAGTCTTCTAAGTGTTGATTACCTTCGATCTAGTTTAGGATAGTAATAGCTCTTCTTTCCTAAAAACCTCGAAATTATCGAATTTTGGAGCAAGAGGCAAGAGCCATGTGCTCATTACAAGCATACTTCACATTCTCAGGGCCTAATAAAGTTGTTGCGACCAAACAAAATCAATTCGAGATCAAATATAATATTTTTAATCAAGCGATTTCCATGAACCAAATTAGAACTTGTACAAGGTACGGAAGCAGAACCACGACAAATAATAAACCAATGATGTGAACCATGCACAATGTTAAGAACCACTCATTGAGGTTCCCGCTGCTGCTGTAATTAGAAATGACTTGGGGGAGAAGCTATCTCGGGATCGGCTGAGCCTTTGGCCAACCTGCTTGATTCCTCTACTGCAGAAGCGAGGGCTTGAGATTGGGGCTTCGACTGTTGAATATTGCTTACTCCTGCAATGTTTAAATCTAATAGCTTGGAATTAATAAATGCATGTAATGTAGTTACAATTAGTAGGCAAAGCCACAACAGCATGAACAGAAATCCATCTCCATCTAGGAAAAAAATCTGCATCAACGAAGAGCCAGAGCCCAAGAGTCTATCTGCAGGGGCGGAGCCAGGATTAATACATAGGGGGGGGGGGGCGAGTGACAACGATCACAAGTATAGTATTGTGTGTTCTCTCACTAGTGTAAGTAAGATATATCAACCGAAATAGCTTATCAACATAATAAAATTCATAGTTTTCAAAAAAAGATTTTAAATTGATAAGCAAAAAAATATGTTTGGCTATTTTTTTAGCAAAATTATAGCTCTACTGTCACATTCACCAATTTCTCAATCCAAATTTTCGGCATTATAACAAATTTGTTATTGAGGCAATTGGCCTGAAAAAATCTATTTTTTTCAACTAACAAAATATAGCTAAACAAAAGCAGAAGGGGGGTTACATCATGCTAGCAAATCTTATATGTAGAGTCATACCGTGTATGTACCTTGCCTAATTCTTCTGGCGGTGTGCGGAGGACCGGAGGTGCGCAAGGGACAAGGACGGTGAGCGGCAGCCGCCGTATTCGCCGCTACTCCGCTGCCTCGACAAGCCGGCAATCAAGTCCAAGGTTAGCGGGAATGGGACCGGCGGGAGACGTCCTAACGCTATGGCGGCGAGATAGATCGATTGATCTGATCATGAGGCGAGAGCATACGGAACGACCAGCGTCCATGGTTTCTCGTCTATAGATGGGCATCGTGTAGATGAGCTATTTTCTGTTGCTTCCTGGGCTTCGGTGGTTTTGGGCTCAAATAACATAGTTAGGCAGTTATCTACAACCATTAGCGCACACATTACCCTCAAAAAAGATTAGCGCATACACATACATACACGTATTACTACAGGTACCTGCTATATTTTGTTGAGGGGGGCCGATCGTTGGGGGGGGGGGGGGGGGGGTCTAGCCCCTGCTAGCACCCCCTGTCTCCGCCCCTGTCTATCTGCATGAACAAAGAGAACTCTATCTCCAAAACGACCCCACAGGCCCACAGTACACACACATGGAATCTGCTGCTGCTGCCGTCGTGAAGGAGCAGCGCGGCGGACGTCGCCGCTGGCCAGGAGCTCCACACCCTATCCCGGCACAGCACGCAGAACGGCATGGGCCCGCCGTGGCTCACCCCTCCGGCGCAGTGGCGGAGCTAGAGCAAACGACTCAAGGGTGCACACCTCTACAAATCCCTCCTTCTTGACTACACGGGTGCAGATCATGGTCTCAGGGGTACACATAGGGTGGAAAATTGCTTGTATGTAAAGAAAAATTAAATGGACCCGGTGTCCTGTGCACCCGGCTGGGACAACTTAGCTCCGCCGGTGCTCCGGCGGACAGCGCTTTGAGCTTGGGAACGACCGGATACATAATATCCCAGGACAGTGAGGCAGTGAGGCTGAGGCAGTGAGGCTGCCGCCAGAGAGGCCCGACCCGACGCGATGACGCGATGTGGCTCTCCCAGGACATGACACAAAGGGATATTTTACGGTACATCGTACTACATATTTTAGGGTGTAGTATTAAACGGATCCAACGGCTGATACAATTTGGGCTAGATTTACGCCCAATGACAACTTGGTATTTTGTTATTAATTCTAATTTTTTACCAATTAAGACTAGCGTAAGGAAGCCGGCGCCGCCGCCGTTGGTCTCTGCGCGGAGCTCCTCTATAGTTAGCTAGCTCCTCATCACGCTCGGCCTGTTGACTTTCACTTCTCCCCGATGACCCCATCAGGGTGAACGATCACACAATTTATCGTCGACCTCCTACAAGGAATATGCGCTGGACGGCATCGAGTCCAACACTTCCTCCGTCCGGCCGGCGCACGTTGGGGATGGCCAACTTAGACAAGTTCTTCAACGAAGTGTTGGGCGTGAAGGAAGACATTTGCTGCCTTGAGAGCATGGACCGTAACGATGAGAGCAGGACCACCCACGACGCTGGCGCCGTCAAGTCCCTCCGCTTCTACATGGACGACGAAGTTGAGCAGGTCCTCCTCCGCCAAGCCAAGACCACGGCGTTCCACTGCCGCGTCCATTACCGCCGGCCTCCTCAGCAATTTCCACATGGTCCACACCTATAGCTTGACATGCGGCCGGATCGGTCGGCGAGGTGGCGCTCAGCACGAGGAATGGCGATGGACGGCGGCGAGCTAGGAAGCACAAGCAGCTGCACGCGTGCTACAAGGCAGGGCAAAGCGAGCTAGCACAGGCGCACGAGCAGCTAGGATCAGCGCCATGCACACGAGTATGTGTTGGCCAGCTAGCTTGTCATGCAGACTACCGGGCATCAACGTCGGCGAGTTCCAGTAGCACATCCGGGTATCAGAAAAGCAGCTGCTAGTGGGGGCTGCGTCGCCGGTGCCGGTACCAACGAATTTGAAACAGTGTATTGTCTAAAATACCCCTCGTGCTTAAATATACTACACAAAACCTTGTGTAGTACTTCTGCGCTGGGCCGTTGGATCGGGGAAACTAAACGGTCCAAAATCATCTGATGCACCCTAAAATAACCCGGACACATAATATCGTTGATTGAATCATCAAGTACGTAATAAAAATCCGAGTTTTCCGTATGCTGTTCGATTTGAGGATGCGCAAGTCTAATCGGTAGAAGGCCCCGTGGCCAATATAAGATGTTGATCGGTACAAGGCCTCGTGGCCAATAAAAACCCGACGAATGCTTCTATTACGTACTTAGACACAACGCACCAAATTGTTCACTCCTGACCAAGCCGCCGCTAGCGATCAGGAGGCGATCTTCTTCCACCGATCTCCACCAGCGAACCTGCTGGTCCCCTCTCCCTCCGTCTGCTGCCCCGACGGCGGGAGCGAGGGGGGATCCGGGTTTCTCCGTTCTGTAGTTAGGGTTTGGCTTTGTAGGCCGTGGTGCGTCGTTGGGGTGGTGGGAGCGACGCCCGGGCAAATAAATCTGCCTCAACTATATTCCCACACCGGCGTTGTCCTTCATGGCGGCGTCTCGGAGTTGGTGGCATCGTGTGCTTGCCGATCTTTCAGGTCGGTGGCTTTAGGGTTCATGGATGGTTTCGGCGAGGCAGCGACTCCATCAGATGGGTTTTTCCTCCTGTTCTGTCCCCGTTGCTGCGGCGTTGTCTACGGCGTCATGGTGGAGCAGAGAGGATTTCTCCAGGAGTACGTGCAGACGGTGGTCTGCACTGGTGACAGCAGGAAGATGGTGCACCTTGTGCTGGGTGCGTGGTTGGAGGCTGACGGTTCTGGTACCCAACTCCGACGTCGTCGTACGGTGGTGCCAGTGCTGAAGTTCGACGGCGTGTCCGGGGTTGTGCTGCCCCGGTCTGATTCTTTCAACGGCTATAGTTTGTCATATGGCAAACTACTTTGAAAGTCCGAAAAACTAATGATCAGTGATGGAGCCGCGTCGAGCTCGGGTGAAGAAGTGATCTTTCTCTTTTTTCTTTGGTGGCTGCTACGGTGGTGCCGAAGAATAGGGATAGGCGTTGGTTTGTCACATAGTTTTATCCTATCTCTCTAGATCTGTAAGATCGGTGTATACGTACTTTGTATCTCGTCTTTTAATTATTAATGAGAATCGTATTACCTTGCAAAAAAAAATCCGACGTCAACAACCACTACAGCGCACCTTTCCCCTCGCCCCCCACATAAAATCTCCAAACCCTAGCACCTCGTCAAGGCGACATTGGCGAAATCATCCATCATGCATGGAGCTTCCTCCAACCGGGTGACGCCACCCATCTTGGCCTAGAAACGTTACGATTGGAATCGTCAATTTTTCATCAGAGTAGATCGTACCGGAGTTTTCCACACGTATCCTGAGCTGGGCGGGCCGTTCCGGAGCTTGGAGGAAGCTGAGGAGGCTATACTCGACCGCCTCGATGAACTGTGGGATCCAAAAAATGTAAAACTTCTTCTTAATTAGCTCCCCAATCTAGACTTAAGAACCAATTACTAATACTGGGAGGAAGCATACAACCGACTTCCTTGATTGTTGGGAGCTATGGCAGCTACAAATCCGGGCATGGTTGCGTTGGTGGAGCCCTTTGGCCAAAAGACTAGGGATTACAACAGTAAAACCGTCCGTGTATTTGGCCGTGCATTTTGGGCTTTCAGGCAATGCATAAGGGTGTTCAAGCATTGTAGGCCGGTTGTCTCCGTGGATGGCACATTCTTGACCGGCCAGTTCAAGGGCACACTCTTGATTGCCGTAGCTCATGATGCCAACGACCGATTGTTGTTGTTGGCTTTTGCTTTGGTGACGGCGGAGAACCAGGACAACTGGAAGTGGTTCATGGGTCTAGTGAGAACAAAGGTATTTGAGCCTCAAAGAGAGGTATGCGTCATCTCGGACCGCCACCAAGGCATACTCCATGCGGTGGAGATTGATATTCCCGGGCATGCTCCTTTGCACCATCGATGGTGCATGAGGCATTTTGTGTCAAACTTCTATAGGGCATGTGGAAATAAGGAGTTGTCTGATGATCTAAAAGAATGTTGTCTCGCTTTCACCGAGCGGCATTTTGTGAGATTGTACAACAGACTGCTAACTCTCACATCGCCGAGGGGTCGAGAGTTCCTAGTTAGGCATGAGTCTCTGAGGCACATGTGGACTAGAGCATTTGACACCGATGGTAGGAGGTACGGTGACATGACAAGCAACATGGCAGAATGTTTCAACAATGTGCCGAAGGGAGTCCGTGCGTTGCCCATGACAGCAATAGTTCAATACACATTCGACAAGTTGAATGAGTATTTTCAGAAATATAGTGAGAAAACATTTGATCAGATTGAAGGGAAGAACAAGCTAAAAAAGAAGTACAAGTATCCACCTGAAGCTGACAAATGGATGACATACCAGTTAAGGAAGGCGGAGACCAATATGGCCCAGTGTTTTGACAACAACGAGTGGATTTACCAAGTCAATGAGACAGGAGGCACCACGGTAGGTGGTGTGCAACATGGAGGGTGTGCGTGCAAAGTCTTGCTAAAGCAATGTTTGTGCTCGTGCCATAGGCCTCAGTTGCTTCATCTCCCTTGCTCGCACTTGCGGACGGCGGCACGCATTAGAAAAGTGGGATACCCTGATCCGGTTAGGTTGTCTGAGTACTCGATCGAGGCAACCAAGGAGACATGGGCGGGTAGATTTCAACCTTACTTTGACCAATCTCAATGGCCATAATATCATGGCATTCAACTATGGCCCGACCCAGAATTGAAGGTAATGAAACGGGGAAGACGGAAGACAAAACGTTTTAGAAATGACATGGACGCATGGGGTGCTGGAGGCCTCCGAGAGTGGGGCAACCAACATTTTCAGGAGCCTCGTGTGAGTGCCTGTTGTGGAGAATGCAATGGTGGTGGGCACAACACTAGAGGTTGTAGTCAAAACAAGAGATCGAAGGGAAATGATGCATGCACAAGCAACCCAGGTGGTAGCCAACATGGTGGCAGCCAACATGGTGGCAGCCAACAAGGCGATGGTGGTGTTGGCGGTGGTAGCACAAACCACCATGTTTGTAGCCAAAATGGCGGTGGCGGCCGTGGCGGTGGTGGTAGCACAAGCCACCATGTTAGTAGCCAACATGGCGGTGGCGGTCTTGGCGGTGGTGGTAGCACAAGCCACCGTGGCGGTCGAACATCAATGTTCGACGAGCTAAGAGGGAGTACTCGTAGAAGGCGTAGAGGTGGTAGTCGTAGATGATTGGTACGAATGAAAATTATTTGGTTATTGTCTTTTATTTTGAATATTATTCATTTATTGTACTAACAATGTTTTTATAACTTACGTAGGTATGGGGTCATCGAACTGGTTGGAGAGGCCATGGGCGTGGAGGAGGGCGACTGACCAGCCCGAGGAGGACCCACCGAAGTGTTTTTGCCAAGACATTTGCAAGACCAAGCGGTCCGATGATTGGGATGAGACAAGAGGACGAAGGTTTTGGTTGTGTCCCAACTATTGTAGGGACAAGGAAGAACCGAAGTCTGCTTATGACCGTCCCAAGGTGTGTGTCCTCCTTATGCGCCACAATTTACTTACATTTATGTAATAATTGCTAATGTCTATTGTCTCTTTGTAGTCACCGCCGCCCCTTTGTCCCTACTTCAAATGGATAGACTTGGTCCAAGATAGCTACTACAAGGACGAGGTCGAGTGGCAGTGTCGAGCTGCTAAACAGCACATGTTGGAGAGGAAACAAGAAGAGGAGAGGAATGAGAAGTTGAGGTTGAGGAAGGAGAAGGAACGCAAAGAGAAAGCGAAGAAGAAACATGAAGAGGCCAAGGCTCGTGAGGCCGAGCGGGAAGTCAAGCGTGAAATAGCTCGTCGTGCTATGGAGGATGAAGCATTGGCGAAGCGCAAGGGCAAGTATCCGCGTTGGAGTCAATGAGCCTCCAACGTCTATGTCGGTGTGATCCTTGCAATGTCGAAAACTTGGTTGTACCATGACATCCGTGTGAACCTTGAACTATGGTGTCTTGAATTCGTGGACTTTGAATTTGTGTGAACCTTGTAATGCCGTGGAAATTTAGCTTGTTTGAACCCTGTGCTGTCATGGACATTTCAGTTTGTGTGAAACTTGTCATTCATTTGAATTTCGCATTATGAGATTGTTCTGAGTTTTGCACTCTGAAATTGCTGCTATAGTGGAGTTTTCAATTGCTTTTAGCTATAGCTACAGACTATAGCGCCATGATGAAGGGAGCTATACTTTCGGAATAGCTCCATGCCTTACGGCACTACATCCTTAAAATTTTGTGATGATTTGGTCGAAGCCTAGCTACAAACAATAGCGCCGTATGCCACGGAGTTACACTATGTTTGTAGCGCCTTGCCAGACGGAGCTATCCTATTGAAATTTTGTAACATGAGAGACACGAGAGCTGATTTCGTCTAAGTGGCGCCAAAATTGCTAAGTCATGTGTAGCGCCCTATAGGTTGGAGCTGCAATATGTTTTGTAGCGCCTTGTCAGACGACGCTATCCTATTAAAATTTTGTAACCCGAGACCCCCGAGAGCTGATCTCGTCGCAGCATCGCCAAAATGGCTAAGTCATGTGTAGCGCCGCGTTGCTTGGCGCTAGTCAGTTGTGTAGCGCCGCGTCGTGTGGAGCGATCATACTAAAATTTTGTAACCCGAGAGACCCGAGAGCTGATTTCGTCGCAGCGTCGCCAAAATGGCTAAGTCATGTGTAGCGCCGTCAGGCGTGGAGCTACACTCCTCTGTGTAGCGCCCTAGCATGTGGAGCTATCATACTAAAATTTTGTAACCCGAGAGCTGATTTCGTCGCAGCGTTGCCAAAATGAACAAGTCATGTGTAGCGCCGTCCGGCCTAGAGCTACACTCCTCTTGTAGCGCCGTATCTCATGGCGCTATTGTCTGTAGCGCAATTGAAGAGTGGAACGTGGACGAAATCTCAAATTTTGACAGCATTTTCACAATTCGCAGCTAACAGAACACACATTTGTCAACAACACAACTTCATAACAGAAAAGAACGACATGTCCACATGCCTTGGCGATAAGTCCAAACATAACGATAAGTGCATGACGACAACACACATAAAACGACAAGTGCAACAATTGCATAAGGAAACTCATGACGACAACTACTTCTTTCCCCTCCTCCTCCTAGGAGGTAAAACAGTCTCATCCTCCTCGTCGTCATTGTTCCTCAACCTCCTCCATGCCGAGTTATGAACTATTTTGTTCGAAGCCTTCTTCATCCGCACCCTCCTCGCGGGCTCGTTGGCATTCCCTTAAGGTGTGTTGCTAGCATTCTTCCTCCTCACGGGCAGCTTCGTCGGCCTCAAGGGTGGCTCCTCCTCCTCGGACTCAGAGTTTCCACCGTCTGTCTCCTCCTGGGAGGAGTCACGGTATCTCGCCTCATCCGAATCTATCTCCGGCTCGTCGGCCACCTCGGGATCAGACACTTCAACTTCTTTCCCCTTTTCTTTTGCTTCTCCCATTGGGTGGGTGTGAAACGGATGAATTCCTTCCTTGCCCTTAAGTTGTGACAATGCTTCTGGTTTGCTTGAAATTCCTCCAAGGTCATACCGTCCGACACCTTAGCAAAAAGAGGTTTCGGTTAGAGCTATAAGCACCATAAAAAAAGCAATGGAATGCATATTTCGTACCTCATCATGTTCCGGGTTTGAACTAGATGCACCACAAAACAATGGTGTCGAAGTTGACATCGGTTGACTAGGCACGATATCATCGATGGTACGACAACCAAGTAAAAGAGCTAGTGAGCGAAAGTGGTGGGCGCTTCGCTGTGACATTGATTGTAACATGTGAGCATGGTCGAATTGAAAAAGAAAATTTGCACGGTAAGGAACATGTTGCCGAATTACCTTCGCGAACTCTCTAATGGCATTGTGAAAGTGCATGTGTTGCCCCATGCGTGGTTTTGGTAATTAATGACAATCCTTATGGACTAATGTTTGCTTTGAGATATTCTTGTAAATCTTGTCCATAGGAAAAGATTGGAGTTTATGTGTTGGACTCTAGAAGATTACATGATGATCAATGCTTACTCAAGGGTTTATATGAAGAATGGTCATGTGTAGAGAAGATGAAGTGCAAGCTCAATATGATCATCTCGGAAGATATCATTTGATTGAAGCTTGCAAAGGAGACATGAAGACGGAGCTTTGCGAGGCCCTCCCATAATGGAGTATGGGGGAGCATTTGGAGAAGTCTTCATCAAGCATGTGCTAGCAAGCACAATCAAGAAAGGTGTTCCAACTTGAGAGAGTCAAGATCGTCATCATCGAGCTCAAGTGGAATGTGCAAGGCAAAGATATGATCTTGATAGGTTTTCTATTTTACCGGTCTCATGTTGTTAGTGGGAGACCGGGTTTTAGGATAGACGGCGTACTATCAAGAGGGGCTCTTAAGTGAGTAACTTGATCGCATCTTTGTGGAGAGCTCAAACCTTTGCATACTTGGCATTTCATCTTTCTTGGTTCTTACTTGGCTTTTCTCCTTGTTGGGTTTTGGTACTTGTTGTGATCTTCACGACAAACCCAAGTTCACCGAAAACGAATTTCGTTTGGAAAACTTGTTGCGTTTTCGGTTTTGGAGGTTTGCCGGTTATTCCTTTTTAGAGAGGTTTTATCTTTCTCCATTTGGTTTTATCTTCCATTGTTGGACTATGATGTTTCTCCGCATGATCTTGTAAAGCTCTTCGTTGCGATTCCAACGAGCCCGAGAACGTCGAAAACGGAGTCCGGATGATCAAGATATCTTCGTTTTCGTGTTGAGTGTTTCTGCAGTTTTCTGAGGGGCGGAAGTTCCGGTTTTGGCCGGAAGTTCCGGCCAAACTTCCGGCCAAATCTCCGGCCGAGTACAGAGAGCATTTTTAGTCGCTTTTCTGGGGTCCGGAAGTTCCCGGATAGAAGTTCCGGCCCAACCGGAAGTTCCGGCCCTGGACCGGAAGTTCCGGCCTAAGTGAGCCTGCAACGGCTAGTTTCTGGAGGGGCTATAAATACCCCTCCCCTTCTTCAACCTGAGTAGCTCGCCCAGATTTCTCTCTCCTCCATTGTTGCAAGCTCATTTCTTTGATATCTCCCAATCCCTCCACCCAAACTCTTTGATCTTTGGAGGATTGAAGGAGAAGACCTAGATCTACATTTCCACCAATCAATATCTCCTCTAAGTGAGGGGAACCTAGTGGATCTAGTTCTTGGAGTTCTTGAGTGGTTCTCCTCTTTGTTCTTCCTCTCTTATTCCCCCATAAGCATTTGTTGCTTTGTTGGAATTTGAGAGTGAAGGATTTGAGCACTTGTGCTCTTGCCTTTTGCATTTGGTGCATCGGTGTGCTCTCCACGAGGATTCGTGGAAGTTGAAATCTTGTGAACTTGTTACTCTTGGGTCTTCGGGCCCTAGACGCCTTTGTGGTGGTTGGACCCTTGTGTGGTCACTTGAAGCCGTTCGGGAGCCCCCAATCCATTGTGGGTTGTGCCTCGGATTGTTGTTGAGAGCCGTTCGGGAGCCCCCAATCCCATTGTGGGTTGTGCCCGGATTGTTGTTGAAAGGCTCCGGATTCCGCCTCGAAGGAATACCGATAGTGGAAGGTGAACCAAACCTTTGTGGTGCGGTTCATCGGAGAAGAGGGTGAAACCTTTGTGGTTGTTGAACCGTTGTGTCGGTTCACACCTCTCCAACGAGACGTACTCCCTTTCAAGGAGGAACTCGGGAATACATCCTCGTCTCCGCGTGCTTCGGTTATTTCTATACCCGAGCTTTTTACTTATGCACTTTACATTGTGATAGCCTTCGTGCTTGAAGTATTCTATATTGCTATCACCTTGTTGCTTGTCTTGCTTAGCATAAGTTGTTGGTGCACATAGGTGAGCCTAGTTTATTTAGGTTGTTGGCTTGTTAATTTAAACACCTAGTTTTATTCCGCAATTAGCAAGCCTAAACCGGAAAAGTTTTAATCGCCTATTCACCCCCCTCTAGGCGACATCATTGTCCTTTCAATTGGTATCAGAGCCTGGGCTCTCTTTTTGGGCTTTACCGCCTAGAGAGTAAAAGATGTCGTTTAGGGAATTAGTGCACGATCCCACTTTCATATTCGATGGCACAAATTATGATGTTTGGAAAATTCGCATGCTTAATCTTTTTAGGGCCATGGGTCCAAATTATATTAAGAGGATTGTGGATGTGGGTTTTTCTCCTCCAAAGGATTCTCAAGAATTATCTTTAGAGGATGAGGAAAACTCTCATCTCGAGACTCTAGTTTCTAATGGTCTTATATGTGTTTTGAGCGATGTAGTTCTTGCGTCAATCATGCCTTTTCGGAACGCTCATGACTTTGGACCAAGCTTCAAGATATATATGAAGTGTCCAAAATTATTGAGGATGATTGTTCTCCTTCCACTTCCGGCCGTGATGAGTTCACAACTTCTTCCACTTCACCAACATGTGATTTGTCACAAGGTAATGATATGGTGAGTGGTGATAGAAATTGCATTGGTGATGGTGAACTTACTATTGATTATACTTCTTCTCTATCACATTGCAATGTTCTATCTTTGGACTTAAACTCTTCTAGCACTCCAAATGTCATACATGCTAGAGTTGATAGTCCTTGCATATCATGTAATAGTTGTTTAACTAAATCTCATGATGATATGCTTCATATGTCTTGTTGCCATGAAAACAATGCTTCCATATCCTCTAGTACTTGCATGACTAACAATGTAGAGGAATCCCAACATTTGTTGGAACAAGACATGGACCTAAATGGTGCTTCAAGTAATTCTTCATTCTTTAATCATGTTTGCCTTATGGCTAAGGATTCCGAGGTGTCTCCCACCTCAAATCCAAATTGTGATGATGAGGATGAGGATTCTCATGAAGAAGGTTTTGATTTTGAATCCTTAACCAAGATGGGTGAGATGGTACTTGGTGCTCTCCCCAAAGGTAGTAAAGCTATCCCTCCTCTATGTGAAATCATTGCTTATGTTACTAAGAGTAGGGAATTTATTGAGGATTTGGAAAGTCAATTTGATGAGAAATGTCAAATTGAGAGGATGACTCTATTACTATAGCTTCCTTGAAAGCTTCTCTTGAAGAAGAAGAAGAACTTAGGTCTTCTCTTGAAGAGAGACTTGAATCTCTTGATGAGTCTAATGATCTTATTATTGCTAAAATCATTAAGGAAAGAGATCATGCCCTTGCTAAATTAAAGTGCTTAAAAAGGAAAAAGTTGAATTTGGTGTTGGCAATGCTAGACTAAGTGAGGACATAGAGAGACTTGACAAAGCTCACAAGGCTTTAGAAAGTGAACACTCTCTCCTTATCAAGTCTCATGATCAACTCCAAACTCAACTATCTAAGAATGATAAGCTTGCCAAATTGTCTCTTCCATTTCTAATATTAATGATGCTTGTGCTACTAACTCCACTTCTTGTGAAGCATCTATTTTGAAGGAGAATGTTGAGCTAAGGGCTCAACTTGAGTTGCTATCTAGCAAGTATGGGAAATTGGAAGAAAGTCATGAAAAGCTTTCTAGCTCTAATGATGATCTTCTAGCATCCCATGCTAGGCTAAAGTTAGCTCATGAGGCTATTATGTCAAAGGTAACATCTTGTGAGCCTCATGTGGAAATTGGCACAACTTCTTCTAGAAATGCTTTATTGCCATGTGCTAGTCCTAGTGATTCATCCACTCACAATTTGCTACATCTTGTGATGAATTACTTTCCATGCCTTGTTGCTCTAACAATGAAGCTTCTACTTCCTCTAGTGTTTTTGTTGATACTAACCATGTAGAGGAACTAAATGAGCTCAAGGCCCAAGTCACTTCTTTGAAGAAAGACTTGGAAAAGCGTCATGTTGGGAAGTCCACACTTGACAATATGTTGAGTGTTCAAAGACGCCCCAATGACAAGAGTGGACTTGGATTCAACTCCAATAACAAGAACAAGTCCAAGTCAACAAGAAGAAGAAGGGCCAAGAACAAGTTAAAGATTCGGCCAAGATTGTTTGCTTCAAGTGCAAAGTTGAAGGGCACCATGTTAGATCTTGCCCTTTGAAGAAGAAGGCTCTTAGTGAGAAGCAACAAGGGAAGAAGCCTCAAGTTCCTCAAGTTGAAGAACAACCTCTTCCCAAGAAGAATCAAGCTACCCTCCTCAAGTCAAGATTCCAACCAAGAAGAGAGGAGGAAGTCGATGTTGCTACCTATGCCGTGAGAAGGGTCACCTTGCTTCTTCATGCACAAATGGTACCTTATCCAACCCCATTATATTGATGATGTTTATTCTCTTCGGAAGGATAAGGTTGGCAATGTGTTTGCCAAATATGTTGGGACTCAAAGTGGTGTCAAGAAAAGAACCATTTGGGTTGCCAACCTATTGTGACTAACCTCTTAGGACCCAACTTGGTTGGGGACCAACAAGCTAAAACTTGATCAATAGGTGTTGTTGGAGGTCATTGGAGACTTGGCTACATCATGAAGAATTAAGGGATCTTCATCAATTATATTCTCTCAAGCCAAGTCATTTGGATTATATTGTTCTACCTCATATCCAATGTTTCCTTGCGGTAACTTTTATTTAAATCATATATACATTGAAAGTTGCTTGCACCCTTGCATGTGTTTGGTTTTGTACCTTGCTAGTGTTTGTATGTGTTGTGCTCTCTACTTACTTATCTTGAGAAATCAAGTATGTGTATGTTGGTTTGCACACCATTTACTTGTGTTGAGCCTTATTGCTTTTATTTGATATATTACCTTGTTGGCTCTCTTTTGAGAGATTAATGGACCATTCCATTTTTGGAGAGTGATATGCTTCGTGCACTTCACAAACCAAAAATGTGTGTACATGAGGAATACCACTTAGTGATGATATATCAATCTTATCTATTCTCTATGTGGTATGTCATGCTCATGAGAAATTCAAATTCTATTATGTCCATTAATTTCTCGAGTTGGTTTTGTTTGCCTCTTGCTTTAAAAGAAAATGGATTATCACATTATGGGGGAGTAATAAGCTATGTGCATATTACAAGCCTAGAAAATGTGAACATGTGAGGTATTGCCACCTAGAATTGATATTCTTCATTATCTTATTCCTTTGTGGCATGTTTCTCAAACAAGTTCCTTTTGCTTAAATGCTTTTGCCTCTCGTTGGATCTTGTTTGTGATGGAATTTCTTGATATGGCTTTCCCTAAATATGTTCTCATATATCTCTTTGGGAAACCAATTGCTTCAAGCTACTCCTTGGAGTTGCTTTGCATTATTGTGATTTTTGAAGCTATCAAGAATATCTATCTATCTAAGCATGGCTTTTAATTCCTATCCTTTGCCATATGCTTATGTTTTGTGAATATGATCTTGAATATATCTTTGCAATCCACCACCGAGAAATATCTCCATACATTACTTGTCTTGACAAGTGATAATCATATTTGTGGTAAATATATTGATCATATTCACTTTGGCTCTTGCTTTGAATTGCCTTATTTGATTGCCAAGGATTTGTTTTGATCTAACTCTCATTTGTCTTCCTTGTATCTTTTGGATCCTTTATTGCTCTACTTGAAATTTGTTTTGTGCTTTCTTGAGTTGGGAAAAGCAATGAACCAATTCTTGTGCATTGACATTCAAAAGTCATACTTCTTGATAATGCACTATTCTTTGGGAAGCTATCCTACTTTGAGTAAAACACCGTTCTTTAAATTGGTATTGCAATTTCTTGCCTTTCTTGAACATGACTAGTGTTTATATATATATATATATATATATATATGGAGAGTGATGATCTCATTTGTGTGCATTTTGTATTCAAATGCAAAATCTTAAATAATGCACACATCTTGGGGGAGCAATCCTATAGGTTTTTGAACATTAGTTGTCTTCATTTGATATTTGATCCCGATGACGTGTCTCCTTGGAAGACAAACATTTTTCGTCTTGGTACTTGTGCCATCATGAAAAGTGTAGAGGGTTTGGTTTATTCCTTGATGATATTTTCATCATTGGTATCTTGATTTCATTGGTATCTTTTCAAAGTGGTATCTTCACTCATGTGTTGATTTGGGTATTTGATATAATTTGGACACTTTGTTTTCTTGTCACACTTGTGTGTGCTTTGTTGGTTTACTTGGTGTTTTGTCTAAATTATATCTTGTTTGGTTCTTGAAAGTCATGTGCATGCATATTTATTATATGTATATCTTATGGCATGCTTACTTTCGTTGATCCAATATATAGGATAAACTCATCAAATCCTAAATGACTAAGATGTGCATGAAATTCAATTTCATATCTATATGCACATAGTTATGTGGAGTTTGTCCTATGTATTGTAGTTGCTCTAACTACTTTGGACCCAATGAGTTTGGGCACCATTTTGTACTTGAATTTGTTTTAGGTACATTTGGAGATGCATTGGAAGCTTGTCTCATCTACAAGGAAGGTGTTGTCACCATGTGCTTATTGGAGCCAAGCTTGGATGATCATGAGCTCCTATCTTCTACATCACCAATGCTATCTCGGTAACAAGTATCTACCTCATGCATACTTTTCTAGCTCTCAACCTTGTGTAGGTTGTTTCATGGCATGAATCTCTTTGGTTGCAATTCTTTTGATTCTTGCAAAACGTCTTTATTGCAAATGTGAGTAAGCCGGGATGATTACATATAAGGGGACTATATATTCATTTCCATGATTCATCGATCCCAATTATGTCAATCTAGCACTTTCTACTTAAAGTCTCTCATGTGCAACTTTGATGTTTTTCAAAATCATTTGCCTTTCGTGATACTTGTTATCTTACTCGGAGCATCCCGTTTATCACCTTTATCCTTTGTGGATAGTTTTTGATGCTATGATGAGTATGTGTTGGAAGTTCATCTATATCCCTTTAAGATAAAATTGAGCTTTGTGCTATGCTTTTAAGCAAAGATCTTATTGGTGTATTTATGACTTCCTCTTGGATATCATGACCTTTACCTTTGTACCTATTTTGTGTGTACATGTTTATTTGTGGACTTATATCTTCGTGATTGGTGTCTACTTAGAAACTTATACACATAAGAATAGTTACATCTTTATTTGGTATTCCAATTCTTTAGTGACCACCCTTTTGCTTTTGTATCTTTGGTGGTCTCTAATTAAAGGCACAAGCTTTGTTGTTTATGTGTTATGCTTTTGAATCTTAATAAGCTTGTGGAGCTATTTGCTTTCTCCTTGGTGTGTGAGTATGTGAAAGACATGATATGCACTATGTGCAACACTTTTGAAAGACTATGTTGATGCTTTGCTCATCCTTGTATTAGTCTCCTAAAATGTCTTTTACTCACACCCATCCTTTTATTTGCCGCTCCTTGCTCATGTTGCAAAATTTATTTGTTGCAAGTTGTTTTGCCTCTTTTCACATTTATATTCTCTTGCATGTGCTTGTGTTCGAATTTATCTAGGAGGGAGTGAGGATTCCATGTTGTGCACACTATATTGAAATACAAATCCTATTTGTGCACGTACCTTGGGGAGTTCCCTCTTGATATTTAGAACATTTTTGGATCTTTTGATTGCTTGCTTCTTTCGTTGAAGTATCTTTCTATTTGATTTCATTTGCAATCTTTGGATCCTCAATATAGTTTGATCTCCTTTCCAACTATTCGTTATTGGATATGTGCATTTGATTTCACTCATATTATGAGAAATGCACACATTATGGGGGAGCTCTTACTATATTGGCCTTCTAAATTTTTCCTCCCATTTCGGCAATCGATGCCAATGGGGGAGAAGTTTAGAGGGTTTAAGGAATTTGGTTTTATGCTTTAGTTTCGTTCTTAAGCATTTGCCTTTCTTGCTCTTGCATCCTTGCTCTTTGTGGCATGGTTGCTTAATTCATTATATAAACCCTCGTAAAAGGGATTGTCATCAATTACCAAAATGGGGGAGATTGAAAGTGCATGTGTTGCCCCATGCGTGGTTTTGGTAATTAATGACAATCCTTATGGACTAATGTTTGCATTGAGATATACTTGTAGATCTTGTCCATAGGAAAGATTGGAGTTCATGTGTTGGACTCTAGAAGATTACATGATGACAATGCTTACTCAAGGGTTTATATGAAGAATGGTCATGTGTAGAGAAGATGAAGTGCAAGCTCAATATGATCCATCTCGAAGATATCATTTGATTGAAGCTTGCAAAGGAGACATGAAGACGGAGCTTTGCGAGGCCCTCCCATAATGGAGTATGGGGGAGCATTTGGAGAAGTCTTCATCAAGCATGTGCTAGCAAGCACAATCAAGAAAGGTGTTCCAACTTGAGAGAGTCAAGATCGTCATCATCGAGCTCAAGTGGAATGCGCAAGCAAAGGTATGATCTTGATAGGTTTTCTATTTTACCGGTCTCATGTTGTTAGTGGGAGACCGGGTTTTAGGATAGACGGCGTACTATCAAGAGGGGCTCTCAAGTGAGTAACTTGATCGCATCTTTGTGGAGAGCTCAAACCTTTGCATACTTGACATTTCATCTTTCATGGTTCTTACTTGGCTTTTCTCCTTGTTGGGTTTTGGTGCTTGTTGTGATCTTCACGACAAACCCAAGTTCACCGAAAACGAATTTCGTTGGAAAACTTGTTGCGTTTTCGGTTTTGGAGGTTTGCCGGTTATTCCTTTTTAGAGAGGTTTTACCTTTCTCATTTGGTTTTATCTTCCATTGTTGGACTATGATGTTTCTCCGCATGATCTTGTAAAGCTCTTCGTTGCGATTCCAATGAGCCCGAGAACGTCAAAAACGGAGTCCGGATGATCAAGATATCTTCGTTTTCGTGTTGAGTGTTTCTGCAGTTTTCTGAGGGGCGGAAGTTTCGGTTTTGGCCGGAAGTTCCGGCCAAACTTCCGGCCAAATCTCCGGCCGAGTAAAGAGAGCATTTTTAGTCGCTTTTCTGGGGGTCCGGAAGTTCCCGGACGGAAGTTCCGGCCCTGGACCGGAAGTTCTGGCCTAAGTGAGCCTGCAACGGCTAGTTTCGTGGGAGGGGCTATAAATACCCCTCCCCTTCTTCAACCTTGAGTAGCTCGCCCAGATTTCTCTCTCCTCCATTGTTGCAAGCTCATTTCTTTGATATCTCCCAATCCCTCCACCCAAACTTTTTGATCTTTGGAGGATTGAAGGAGAAGACCTAGATCTACATTTCCACCAATCAATATCTCCTCTAAGTGAGGGGAACCTAGTGGATCTAGTTCTTGGAGTTCTTGAGTGGTTCTCCTCTTTGTTCTTCCTCTCTTATTCCCCATAAGCATTTGTTGCTTTGTTGGAATTTGAGAGTGGAGGACTTGAGCACTTGTGCTCTTGCCTTTTGCATTTGGTGCATCGGTGTGCTCTCCACGAGGATTCGTGGAAGTTGAAATCTTGTGAACTTGTTACTCTTGGGTCTTCGGGCCCTAGACGCCTTTGTGGTGGTTGGACCCTTGTGTGGTCACTTGAAGCCGTTCGGGAGCCCCCAATCCCTTTGTGGATTGTGCCTCGGATTGTTGTTGAGAGCCATTCAGGAGCCCCCAACCCATTATGGGTTGTGCCCCGGATTGTTGTTGAAAGGCTCCGGATTCCGCCTCGAAGGAATACCGATAGTGGAAGGTGAACCAAACCTTTGTGGTGCGGTTCATCGGAGAAGAGGGTGAAACCTTTGTGGTTGTTGAACCGTTGTGTCAGTTCACACCTCTCCAACGAGACGTACTCCCTTTCAAGGAGGAACTCGGGAATACATCCTCGTCTCCGCGTGCTTCGGTTATTTCTATACCCGAGCTTTTTACTTATGCACTTTACATTGTGATAGCCTTCGTGCTTGAAGTATTCTTTATCGCTTTCACCTTGTTGCTTGTCTTGCTTAGCATAAGTTGTTGGTGCACATAGGTGAGCCTAGTTTATTTAGGTTGTCGGCTTGTTAATTTAAACACCTAGTTTTATTCCGCAATTAGCAAGCCTAAACCGGAAAAGTTTTAATCGCCTATTCACCCCCCCTCTAGGCGACATCATTGTCCTTTCACATTGTCACCTTCTTGCTGCGAGGGTACGCGGTTGCTTTCTCGGCTTCATCGGCGTGCTGTGAGATCTCGGTGCGCTGAAAATAGAAACATGTCAACATGTGAGCTCTAACTATGATGATGAGGGGTACAATGTTAAAAAATACCATAAAGTTGATCAACGGAGCAAACTTGGTTTCGTCTCCCTCTCTCACGAGCTGGTTGTACTTTAGTTTGAAAAAATCATCTCCAAGACTTGGGTCGTCCAATATGGCCGCATCATAAGCCGGCCGACATAACTCCACATGAGTACTAGTAGTAAACCATGCAAGATAGTTGTCGAAAGCACTTTGATCGTACGGTGGATGGTGATGACCCACAAGTATAGGGGTGTATCGTAGTACTTTCGATAAATAAGAGTGTCGAACCCAACGAGGAGCAGAAGGTGTTGACAAGCGGTTTTGATGAAGGATTCACTGTAAATGCTCACAGACAAGTTTTTAGGAGTTTTTGATATGACAGATAAATAAAGTACAAGTAAATAAAATGCAGTAATAATAGTTGCAGCGAGTGGCCCAATCCTTTCTACAGCAAAGGACAAGCCGGTTGTTGTACTTATAATGACCAAACGTTCTTGAGGACACACGGGAATATTGTCAAGTGCTTTCGCTTCATATAGTTGATTAATCTTCATTGTTTTGATAAGTGTTGTGTGGGTGAACCTATGCTAATGCACCGCCCTTCCTAGGACTAATACATACTTGTGATTATACCCCTTGCAAGCATCCGCAAATACAAGAAAGTAATTAAGATAAACTAACCACAGCCTTAAACTTTGAGATCCTGCTATCCCTCATGCATCGATATACCAACGGGTGTTCAGGTTTCTGTCACTCCGGCAACCCCACAATTGGCAAACGAATACACAATGCATTCCCCTAGGCCCATAAAGGTGAAGTATCATGTAGTCGACGTTCACATGACACCACTAGAAGAATAACACCACAACTTAAGCATCAAACCATTAAATATTACTCAACATAGTTCACTACTAACATCAAGACTTCTCCCATGTCCTCAAGAACTAAACGAACTACTCACAAGACATCATACGGAACATGATCAGAGGTGATATGATGATGAATAACAATCTGAACATAAACCTTAGTCCAATGGTTTCACCCAATAGCATCAATAACAAGAGTAATCAACACCGGGAGAGTTTCCCCTATGAAATAGACAAGATTCAGCCCTAGATGTTACAGCGGAGACGGGGTGCAGCGGCGGTGATGATGTGTGGCGGTGGAGATGATGATGATGATGATCCCGATGAAGTCCAGCTCGATGACGGTGATGATGGCGACGATTTCCCCCTCCGGGAGGGAATTTCCCCCGGCAGATTTCTTCCTGCAGGGGAGCTTTTCGCTCTCTGGTGTTTTCCGCCTCGTGGAGGCGGCGGAATATTTCGATGGCCTCCTCTGTGTGTTAGGGTTCCGAGGGGGTCAAGTACGCGAAGGGGGACGGCTGAGGTGGGCCAGGGCCCCCAAACCACCTGGCGCGGCAGGGGGCCCGCGCCGCCAGGTGAGGAGGGCCCACCATGGCCCATCTCAGCTCCCCTTTTGGCCTCCTCCTCTCTGGTAAAATAGGAACTTCCATATGTCTCCTTCGATTTATTGATCTTCAGAAATAGTGCATCTCGACGGTGCTTTTTCCAGCAGAATCCTGACTCCGGTGTCCAATTCTCCATTATTCATCAAACATGCAAAATAGGTAAAATAACATAAGTAACACTTCTAAATATGAAATATATCGATGAATAGCAGTAAATTATGATATAAAATAGTGATGCAAAATGGACGTATCAACCCCCCCAAGCTTAGACCTCGCTTGTCCCCAAGCGAAAACTGAGCTCAGTAAACATGACCACAAGTTTATGGAGCAAAGTGTCGATAAATAAAATACGGACAAGAAGCATCACATTCATTGATACACAAGTCATTCTAGACAGCAACTTCCCTTCATATAATCTAACTTGAAATAAGTAAAGGGAACCACGATGAAGTGCATAAAGAGAACCATGATTGGTGAAGGCAAACTTAAACTCTTGGTCAGAGAACAATTAACAGATCATACTTATCTTTCGAGAAGAGTCTTTATATCAGAGCTTATATAGCAGAACTTACATGCCTTAATCATAACAGTCTCCTTACAGTCATTGATAACTTTCAAAGTTATATTCATTCGGATAAAAGCTATTGTGCGAAACAAGGAAATGAGAGATATGATTAGAAGTATCAACACATATAACTAATTGGATCTCAACAACTCAAATGCTTGCTTGAGATAGAGAGGAATGGGTTTACTGACTCAACAATAATGTAAAAGATAGGCCCTTCGCAGAGGGAAGCAGGGATTAAATCATGTGCTAGAGCTTTTAAGTTTTGCAAAGCATATAGAGAGTATGAAAATAGTTGTTTGAGCTATGTATGTCGTTGTCAACGAATCGTAGTAAAGTGAACACTAACCCCTTGTCAACCAGACTTTCAAGAGCGGCTCCCATGAAGGACGTTATCTCTACCAGCAAGGTAGATCATCCCTCTTCTCTTTTGTTTACACATGTATTTTAGTTTTTTATTGACACTCCTCCCAACCTTTTGCTTACACAAGCCATGGCTAACCGAATCCTCGGGTGCCTTCCAACATTCACATACCATGGAGGAGTGTCTATTTGCAAATTAAGTTGCTTACTGATAAATCAGGGCAAAACATGTGAAGAGAATTATTAATGAAAGTTGTAGTTAATTGGGACTGGGCACCCCATTTGCCAGCTCTTTTTGCAAATTGTTGGATAAGCGGTGTATATGCCACTAGTCCATTGGTGAAAGTCTGTTTGACAAAAGTGCTAGAGAAACTCTACAGAACCCTCATGAGCTAATAAACAGTGACACAAAACTAGGAGTAATAAGTTTTGAATAATTTAAAGGTAGCACATGAAGTATTTACTTGGAATGGCGCAAAATACCATATAGTAGGAAGTTATGGTGGACTCGAATGGCAATGGTTTGGCTCAAGGTTTGGATGTATGAGAAGCATTCCCTCTCGATACAGGTCTTTGGCTAGCAAGGTTATGTAGCAAGCATAAGAGTTGAGGGATACAAACAATTATACAAGTGATAAGAATAATCATGCAATCTTCCTTAGAAGCACAAATAGTTTAACTTAAGAATACTAAGCTTATGAGCTACAAAGAAAGAAAGATCATGGAATAATATATTTGCATGCACTCCCTCTCTACTTAAGTCTCAAAGTATTGTCTACTACTGACCAATGCTAAGTTTGCCAAAACCAAAAAGATTAACTTGGTGCTCTAAAAAGTGATCCCTATACTAACAACAAGGTTATCAATATGAAAGAGAATTGCAAGCTAAAATAAAGTATGCAGAAAGTAAATGATAAAACTTCTCATTAATATTTCATAACGGCAACTCACACCAAGGGATACATAGATAACCAACTAAAAGAGAGATACTTCCACATTGCAAACCATCATATAAGATAACTTCCCTACTCACGATATGACTTTATGGAAAAGTAAAAGGTAAAGATAATGATGTGATACCGCGGCACTCCCCCAAGCTTGGAACAAACCAAGGGGATGCCAATACTTATGATGAATTACTCCTTCGGTGGTGGTGGTGAATTGTCCTCATCATCAGACTTCCAGGGAAGGGGTTTCCCATCAACAAAGGACGACTTGGTTTCGATTATCCTGAAACTAGCAGCAGCGCTTATGTTTTTAAACCGAGTTTCATACTCACAGTTTTGATTCTGGACATCATAGAGTTGCGCCTGCAGTTTGTTGGTGGTGTTGATGAGGTGAAATATGTCTTCCCAGAGTTGTGCAGTCTCCTTCTTATGTTCAGCGACCAGCGCGGACACCATTGAGTGGAAGACTCCCACTTCACGTTCCGCCAGCTTTTTGTATGTGAAGACCTCTTGCTCCAGCTTCTCCATCCTGGCTTCCAGGCTCCCTTCTCCTTTGGGTCCTCGCACGTCTTCCGTCTGCAGCTTTCCATCAACCATCTGCGACTCCTTGGGATGCATCTTCAGCTCATCCATGTATGGGGTGACGACGTTCACAAAGAAACTGTCCTTTGGAGGCTTCGATGAAGACATGGCAGCTCTAGATCTGAAAACAATATCTGGACAGAAACAGCTCGAAACGAAACACGATGAAAAGGCGAGATACGAACCTCGGGGGTTCGGGTGAGTTATATAGCAAAAAGTTTTACAACATAAGGAAGGTACAGGAGGAAACCTGATCGGAGACGAGCTCCGGGGTGCTCAAACCACCAGGCGGCGCGGCTGGGGCCCCCCGCGCCGACCTATGGTTTGGGCACCACGGGTGCCGTCTCCCATCCGGTTCGGTCTCTTATTTTTCCATATTTAATAAAAAACGAAAATATCTTCTAGAAAGTTATTCGCGAAACTTTTCTTACCGAAACTGTTACCTATTCGAATCGAATTCTGCAGTCCCAGAAAAATGTTCTTCAATGAAAGTTTCCGGAGTCACCACTTTAATTGTATCAACCTCTTCATTAATAGAATCTCCAGAAATATAATGCTTGAGTCTTTGACCATTTACCACTTGTGTAGAGTTATCTTTCAATGAAGCAATTTTTATTGCACCTGAACGATACACCTCCACAATAACAAATGGTCCTTCCCATTTTGAGAGTAACTTTCCTGCAAAAAATCTGAGACGAGACCTATACAATAGAACTTTCTCACCAACATTAAATTCTCTTTTAAGAATTCTCCTATCATGCCATCTCTTAACTTTTTCTTTAAAGAGTCTAGCATTTTCATAAGCCTCACTTCTCCATTCATCTAAAGAACTTAAATGCAACAACCTTTTCTCACCGGCAAGTTTAAAATCTCTATTAAGTTCTCTCACTGCCCAATAAGCTTTGTGTTCTAATTCTAAAGGCAAGTGACAAGCTTTACCATAAACCATTTTATAAGGAGACATGCCCATGGGGTTCTTATAAGCAGTTCTATAAGCCCATAAAGCATCATTTAACTTACTAGCCCAATTTTTTCTAGATTTATTAACAGTCTTTTGCAAGATAGATTTAATCTCCCTATTTGACAATTCTACTTGTCCACTAGTTTGAGGATGATAGGCTGAAGCAATTCTATGATTAACACCATATTTAGCAAGAGTTTTCTAAAACCACCATGGATAAAATGAGAACCTCCATCAGTCATAAGATATCTAGGTACACCAAACCTAGGAAAAATGACATCTTGAAGCATTTTTAAAGAGGTCTCACCATCAGCACTTTTAGTAGGTATAGCTTCTACCCATTTAGTGACATAATCAACAGCAACAAGTATATGAGTATTACCTTGTGAAGAAGGAAAAGGACCCATGAAGTCGAATCCCCAACAATCAAATGGTTCAATAACAAGAGAATAACTCATAGGCATTTCATTGCGTCTAGAGATATTACCAACCCTTTGACATTCATCACAAGATAAAATAAACTTTCTTGCATCCTTAAAGAGGGTAGGCCAATAAAAACCTGATTGTAGAACTTTCTGCGCAGTTCTATCTCCAGCGTGATGCCCTCCATAAGCACTTCCATGGCATTTCCTCAGTATTTCCTGTTGTTCATATTCAGGAACACATCTTCGCATAATACCATCGACTCCTTCTTTATATAAGTGTGGGTCATCCCAAAAGTAATGCCGCAAGTCATAAAAGAATTTCCTTCTTTGCTGAGCTGAAAAGGTTGGAGGCAAGTACTTGGAAACAATAAAGTTAGCATAATCAGCATACCAAGGACTATCTCGCGAACTTACACTTATTGCAGCCAATTGTTCATTTGGAAAGCTATCATTAACAGGAATAGGATCATAAGGAATGCTTTCCAATCTAGACAAATTATCAGCAACAGGATTTTCAGCACCTTTTCTATCTATGATATGCAAATCAAATTCTTGCAAAAGAAGTACCCATCTAATAAGCCTTGGCTTAGCATCTTTCTTTTCCATAAGGTATCTAATTGCAGCATGATCAGTATGAATAGTGACTTTCGAATCAACTATGTAGGGTCGAAATTTGTCACAAGCAAAAACTACAGCTAGAAATTCTTTTTCAGTAGTGGCATAATTCTTTTGAGCAGAATCAAGAGTTTTACTAGCATAATGAATAACATTTAACTTTTTATCTACTCGCTGCCCAAGAACAGCGCCTACAGCATAATCACTAGCATCACACATAATTTCAAAAGGTAAATTCCAATCAGGTGGTTCAACTACAGGAGCGGTGATTAAAGCCTTTTTCAAAGTTTCAAAAGCTTCCTTACAATCATCATCAAAAACAAAGGTACATCTTTTTGAAGAAGATTAGTAAGAGGCTTGGAAATTTTAGAGAAATCTTTAATAAACCTCCTATAAAAACCAGCATGACCAAGAATACTACGAATACCTTTAACATCTTTGGGACAAGGCATCTTTTCAATTGCCTCCACTTTAGCTCGATCAACTTCAATACCTCTTTCAGAAATTTTATGTCCAAGAACAATTCCTTCATTAACCATAAAGTGGCATTTCTCCCAATTAAGAACAAGGCTAGTTTCTTCACATCTCTGCAAAACTTTGTCAAGGTTGTGCAAACAATTATCAAAGGAAGTTCCATAGACGGAGAAATCGTCCATGAAGACTTCCACAATTTCCTCACAAAAGCCATGAAAAATAGCAGACATGCATCTTTGAAAAGTAGCAGGAGCATTACATAAACCAAAAGGCATACGTCTATAAGCATAAGTTCCATAAGGACAAGTAAAAGTAGTTTTCTCTTGATCTTGCGCTCTCACAGCAATTTGAGAAAACCCAGAATACCCATCAAGGAAACAAAAGTGAGTTTTCTTAGACAACCTCTCAAGCATTTGATCAATAAAAGGCAAAGGATAATGATCTTTCTTAGTTACTTTGTTAACCTTTCTAAAATCAATGCACATCCTATAACCAACTACTACTCTTTGAGGAATTAGTTCATCATTTTCATTAGGAACAACGGTAATTCCTCCTTTCTTAGGAACACAATGCACAGGACTTACCCATCTACTATCAGCAATAGGATAAATAATACCAGCTTCAAGAAGTTTTAATACCTCATTTCTTACCACTCTTTCATCTTGGGTATTAAACGACGCTGATGCTCAACAACAGGCTTTGCATCAGGTTCCATGTTGATGGCTGATGACCCACAAGTATAGGGGATCGCAACAGTCTTCGAGGGAAGTAAAACCCAATTTATTGATTCGACACAAGGGGAGCCAAAGAATATTGAGAGCCTTAACTGCGGAGTTGTCAATTCAGCTGCACCTGTGAATAGTCTTGCTCGACACAGATTATCAGTAGCAACAGTTTTATAGCAGTAGTAGCGGTGAAATAATAGCAGCAGTAAATAGAGACAGCAGTAGTGATTGCAGTAAACAGTAGGATTAAAACACTGTAGGCATAGGGATGGATGAACGGGCGCTGCATGGATAAGATAGTTCATATAATAATCAAGACATAGGCATTGCAGATAATAATGATAAAGCATCCAAGTACTAAGTAACCATAGGCATGTGTTCCGTATAGAGTCGTACGTGCTCGCAATGAGAAACTTGTACAACATCTTCTGTCCTACCAGCCGGTGGCAGCCGGGCCTCAAGGGAATCTACTGGTAATTAAGGTACTCCTTTTAATAAAGTACTGGAGCAAAGCATTAACACGCCGTGAACACATGTGATCCTCACATCGCAGCCATTCCCCGCGGCTGTCCAAATTATTGTCACTTTGGGACCTGGGTTCCGGACAACGATATGTGTATACAACTTGTAGGTATGATCAATAAACAATGCATATCATTATGAAACAATAACATGTTCAGATCTGAAATCATGGCACTCGGGCCCTAAGTGACAAGCATTAAGCTCAACAAGTTGCAACAATGTCAATAAGTACTAACAACGGATACTAGGCACCATGCCCTAATGATCTTATAACTTATTACATGAACAATCTCATCCAATCCCTACCATCCTCCTCAGCCTACAGCAGGGAATTACTCACACATGGATGGGGGAAACATGGATGGTCGATGGAGAAGCGTCGGTGATGATGATGGCGATGATCTCCTCCAATTCCCCGTCCCGGCGAAGTGCCAGAACGGAGTTTCTGGTCCCCGAAATAGGTTTCGCGATGGTGGCGGTGTACGGTGATGTTTCTGGATGAAGTGGACGACCCCCTCGCGTTTTAGGTCAGAGAGGGTTATGTAGTCGAAAGGGGGGCTCGAGTTGGTGTCGGAGGCGGCCTCCTCAGGTGGCGGCGCGGTGGCCCTTGGGCCGCGCCACCTGGTGGTTTGGGCCACCCTGGCCCAGCTCCCTCTCCCCTTCTGGCTCCGTGAGTCTTCTGGTAAAATAGGAGGTTTGCGACTTTTCTGGTGTTTTTTCCGAAAGTTGACTTTCTGCACAAAAACGAGACACCAGGGCAATTCTGCTGAAAACAGCGTTAGTCCGCATTAGTTGTATTCAAAACACACAAGTTAGAGGTAAAACAATAGCAAAAGTGTTCGGGAAAGTAGATACGTTTTGGACGTATCAACTCCCCCCAAGCTTAGCTTATTGCTTGTCCTCAAGCAATTCAGTTAACAACTGAGTGCGATAAAAGACTTTCACGAACACATTTGCTTCATATGATGCATATATTCTCACTATATGAACAGATGCTTAGACAATTCAGAACAAGGCAAATGCAAATAATGTCACCTAGTAGGCATGTAAACTATGAAAAGATACCAACATACTAATAGCGACAAACATGAAACATCTTAATTCACAAGATTGTAATGCTCATAATAGGATATGATAAGATGGTATATCGCTTGCCTGATTTTGAACAGCAAAACATAAATGCCCAGGCACCTCTGAAGTTCATGGGAAGACTAGAATCAAAGATATCAGAGATAAAAGCATCAAAGTTAAATCACAGTTAACCATATTCCGGGACAAGCACATTACACTAAGAACGACAACTATGCTCTCGAGAAAGTGCTCAAAGAAAGGATGGTGACTCAACAAGAAAGTAAAAGATTGACCCTTCGCAGAGGGAAGCAGTGATTATCATGTGCTAGAGCTTTTCATTTTTAAAACAGAAGCAAAATTGTTTTGAGAAGTGTTTGTTGTTGTCAACGAATGATAGTGGGTACTCTATCCCCCTTGTCAACCAGACTTTCAAGAGCGGCTCCCATGAAGGACGTTATTTCTACCAGCAAGGTAGATCATCCCTCTTCTCTTTTGTTTACACATGTATTTTAGTTTCATTGTGGGTGACACTCCCCCCAACCTTTGCTTGCACAAGCCATGGCTAACCGAATCCTCGGGTGCCTTCCAACATTCACATACCATGGAGGAGTGTCTATTTGCAAATTAAGTTGCTTACTGATAAATCAGGGCAAAACATGTGAAGAGAATTATTAATGAAAGTTATAATTAATTAGGACTGGGCACCCCGTTGCCAGCTCTTTTTGCAAGTTATTGGATAAGCTGATGTATATGCCACTAGTCCATTGGTGAAAGTCTGTGACAAGATTGAAAGATAAAACACCACATACTTCCTCATGAGCTATAAAACATTGACACAAATTGAGAAGTACTTTGAAGGTTTTAAAGGTAGCACATGAAAATTTACTTGAATGGTTTGAAATGCCATGCATAGGTATTTATGGTGGACACTTTGGAATAACTTGGTTTTCATGGTTTTGGAAGCACGAGCAGCATTCCCGCTCAGTACAAGTGAGGCTAGCAATAGACTGGGAAGCGACAATCAAGAGAGCAATAACCGTCATAATCATGCTTGCGACAAAATGAAATTAATTGAGGCATAAAAGTGATACAAGAACTCTGAGTCAAAATAAATCATCAAGGCTTAATTGACTTTTGTTTTTCAGTCATATGCATGCATGAGCATGTGCCAAGTCAATTCGAATGAATTATTCAGAGGAGGATACCACAATGTCATACCCTTTTATGAATAGAACAATGCAAGCAAACATCAACATAACATGCTACCACTATTAATAAATTGGGACCGATCATGAGAGAACAAGAACTACTAAGCATCCACTAAATGACATATACCTCACATGAACCAACTAAGCATGCTCACATAGATGAGTATATGTACAAAAATGAAAACAAATAGAGTTCATACCAGCCTCTCACCCAACTCGAATTGTTGTAGATCATCCTTATTGCTTTTTCACTTGTGTTGCTTCGAATGATATGAATGAAAACCAAGCTCCATCGGAGTCACGGATGGCTGTCCAACTCTGAAAACACTATACAAAACCAAAAAGAAACAACAAATATTTTTGGGTTTTCGAGTTTTTGAAACAAGAGCAAAAAGAAACAAACAATAAAGCAAAATATTTTTGGATTTTTGAATACAAACCGAATTTTAAAACTAAGCAAACTAATACTGAAACTTAAAGAAACAAATGAAGAGAAACAACAGAAATATTTTTGGTCTTTTTGTGTTTTGGAATGCAGCAATAAAAGCAAACAAAAGAAAGAAAGAAAGAAAACTGCAACATGGATATACAAAGTATCGACAAGATATGATATGTAAATGAGTGAGATGTCGATATACCTCCCCCAAGCTTAGGCTTTTGGCCTAAGTGGAGGCTAACAATCCCATGTCCCCATGATGTGCCGCTGTCGTGTATGAAGGAGGGTGCTCATCCTGGTGCGAGCCTGACGACGCACCAGGATAAGTGACGGTGTAGTGATCACCAGGTGCCTCTTCCTCCTCCTGATGCTGCTGGTGAAAACCCAGTCGAAGCTGCTCCTCCAATGCCTCCTGGAGTATGACCACGGTCTCCTGTGAATAGGGAACAAATCGGCCTGGGGCAAAGGGACCTCGGTTGCTCCCCGTTAGTATAAAAACTTTATAAACAATGTTCCCTTGCGAGAGCCAGGTGTAGCAAAATGATGCCCTATCATAGTAGCAAGATCAAGTTTAACAGGGCTACATCATCAGTAGGTGCAGAAAGACCAAACTAGCAGCAACACGCTTTGCAACAATCCCACCATAGATGGGTCCTAACGGATAAGCGGCGAGCAATAAGAGCACCAAGATGAAAGTGTACCATTAAGTGCAGCAGCAAGAAAAGCAAGATGATAGTTAGAAATGTTGCTGGTGTTTCCCTACCAAGAATGCTAGTAGCAAGGTAGAAAACAAAATACTTGATGGCAGGGTATTGGATATTCCTTATCTTGCCGCGATGAGCGTCGCGGCTATCGTCATTGGTCACTGCTCGATAAAGTTCCACCAAGTCGCGGGTGTTTCCTTCAATCTTCTTCGCTGTACCTATAGGAGCAATATCTATGGCAGCACAAAAGTTTCAAACTCATGGTAACAGGCATATCATAGATCTTAAATTTAACAACAGGTCCATAAGATGAGTTTGTGAATTTAAAACTCTCAACAAAAGTTTTGGTGAGCCAATAATGTTGGACACCCTCATCCTGCATATAAGTAGTTAAACCAACCCTCTGGATGAGAAACATGAAGTCATCAAGCAAACCTGCATTAGTTAGAAACTCAATGCATGGAAAGGATGAAGCATTTGGGATTTGATCATCCCCTCCATCTCCAATGTTTGGTGCAATGACATCTTCATCATAGGAGCGCCTAACTCGAGTGGATGCCCTCAAGGGTCTTCTTACCCTCTGAGAGTCACTCTCAAACACCTCTCCAAAGTTGTGGTTATGCATTTTCCTTTTCTGAAATTTTCAACACATATCATAAAAATTGATTTTTGAAGCATACAAATGAGGGGAACTACTATATGACTTGCTAGAGGACTAAACATGCATCAAAACTGATTATATCAACATAGAACAAGCATGCATACTCACTTAACAAGTCACCTACAGCAGCAAAATACTCAAGGTATACTTTACTAAACAAAATTCTACTTGGATACATGGAGGAGTCACATACCGAGAGCAATTGCCCCAAATCTCAGCAGCTGAGATGGGCTGAACAAAGAGATCGAAATCGCGAGGAAGAACAGCAAAAACTCGGGTGTGAGAGAGAAAAACGAGCTGAGTGATGCAAGAGGAAGAAGTGGTAGGTGGGGGAACTGTTGGAGGGCCAAGGGGGCCCCACCTCAGTGGCTGGCGCGGCCAAGGGGCAGCCGCGCCACCATGTGGTTTGACCCATGGTGGGTCCCCTTGGTCAGCACCAGGCACTCCCACGATGCTCTTTGAAAAATAGGACCAATGGTATAATTTTTACAGATTTTGAAAACTTTCAATTTGCACGAAATCTGGATATTTAAATTAATAAAACTTGGGCAGAAAAATTATTTTTAAAATTCAAAACAACTAAACTTTTGCAACCTAATTATCACTACAGGAGGTAAAACAAAGTTGAAGAAAGAAATGTGTTTAGCTCTTTCATGTATGCAAATACATTTGATAACAAGGTTGATCAAGTCTTGGCACCAAATAAATTTACATGACACAAATGATTTAAACATCATGAAACACTCATGTTACCTTGTATTGTATTGATATGGATCCAATCATAATGTTTTGATATCCTTCTTGATGATCATATATAGGGCAATCAATACTTCCCACTTTGATAGTTTTAAAATTGGAGATGGTATTGACTCCATAAATCTTGTCAACTTTCTTGGGGAAATAAACAGTATGTTCTTTATCATTAACATTGAAAGTTACTTTTCCTTTATTGCAATCAATAACAGCTGCAGTATTTAGAAAAGGTCTTCCAAGAATAATAGACATATTATCATCTTCAGGCATTTCAAGAACAACAAAATCAGTCAAAATTAAACAATTGTTAGCCACTTGAACAGGGACATCCTCACAAATGCCAACAGGAACAGCAGTAGATTTATCAGCCATTTGCAAAGATATATCAGTAGGTATCAATTTATCAAGATAGAGTCTCTTATAAGAGAAAAAGGCATAACACTAACTCCTGCTCCCAAATCACATAAAGCAGTTCTAACATAATTATTCTTGATGGAGCAAGGGATGGTTGGTATACCTGGATCTCCAAGCTTCTTAGGAACCTTGCCATTGAAAGAATAATTAGCAAGCATAGTAGAAATTTCCTCATTAGGAATTTTCCTCTTGTTAGAAACAATATCTTTCATATACTTTGAGTAAGGAGGCAATTTAATAGCATCAGTCAAAGGAATTTGCAAGAACAAGGGTTTCATCCATCACAAAATTTATTATAATGTTCTTCTTCCTTTGATTTTAGTTTCTTAGTTGGAAAAGGCATTTGCTTTTGAACCCAAGGTTCCCTTTCATTACCATGTTTCTTAGCAATGAAGTCTTCCTTAGTGTACTTTGTGTTTTTAGTATGCTTTTCAGGTTCCTTTTCACTAACTTCTTTATCAAGAGCATCATTTTTATCCTTATCACTATCAAGTTCATTACCACTTTCAGTTTCAGCATCAGAGATAGATATACTATTAGGATCATTAACAGTTTCAGAGGATTCTACAACATTTTTATGTTTCTTCTTCTTCTTTTTCTTAGAAGGAGAAACTGGATTTTCAGCTAGTTGAGAATCTTGTTCAATTCTTTTAGGATGTCCCTCAGGATATAAAGGATCCTGAGTATGAGCTCCACTTCTAGTGCTAACATAGACAGGTTTTAATTTTTCTTTAGAAGCATTGGCTAACATGTCTTGTTGCACTTTAGTGAGTTGATCAATTTGAGTTTGAACCATATGGAAATGTTTAATAAGCATCTTAACATCATTGGAGGTTCTCTCCACAATATCATGCAACTTACTAATAGAGAGAGTTTTCATGCAAATGATTCTCTACTCTCATATTAAAATTATCTTGCTTAATAACATAATTATCAAATTCATCTAAGCATTGATCAGGTGGTTTAGAGTAGGGAATATCTCCTTCATCGAACCTGTGGAGAGAGTGTACCTCAATTATGGATGGATGAGGAATTGGCTTACACAAATCTTCAATAGGTGGAAGGTTCTTCACATCTTCAGATTTAATACCCTTCTCAATGAGAGTCTTCTTGGCTTCCCTCATTGTTTCATCATTCAATTCAATCATACCTCCCCTCTTCTTTGATATTGGTGTCGGTGTAGGTGCGGGGGTCGGCGCAGGTAGAGTCCAATCATCATAATTCTGGCTGATTTTAGCCAATAATTCTTCAGCTTCTTCAGGGTTCTTTTCCTGAAAACACAACTAGCACAACTATCCAGATATGCTCTAGATTCAATAGTTAGTCCACTGTAAAATATATCAAGTAGATCATGCTTTTCCAAATCATGTCCAGGCCGAGCTCTGATAAGAGAGCAAAACCTTGTCCATGCCTCTGGAAGTTTCTCTTCATCTTCCTGGTCAAAGTTATAAATTCTCTGCAAAGCATCATGTTGAGCACTAGCAGGGAAATATTTCTGAAAGAAAACATTAAGCAAACCAGTAGGACTAGTAATAGAACCAGGAGACAAGTTGTTATACCAAGCTTTAGCATCATCTTTTAATGAGAAAGGAAAAATCTTAGCAACAAATAGCTACGCTTCTTGATATCATCAGAAAATAAGCCACTCAAAGTAGAGAGCTCATTCATGTGCTCTACAGCACTTTCACTCTTAGTGCCACAAAAAGGAGTTTTCTCAACAATAGATATATGAGATAAATCAAGAGAAAAATCATAATCCTTATCTTTAATGTTTATAGGAGAAGTGGCAAACTTAGGATCAGGTGACAACTTGTATTTAACAGCATGTTGTGCAAGAAAATTTCATATTACTTGCACCAGTAGTAGCATTACATTTATCAATAAAATCATCATCAAGTTCCACATAAGTTTCATCAGGATCATCATCATAATCCCTTAACTCAGGTGAATAAACAGGAGTAGTAGGACTTCCATTAGGTGTTCTAGTATTTTCAAGTTGTTTAGACCTAGCAATAGCAGCATCTAAAAGTGGACCTAATGAAATACTCTCATCAATCACAGTAGAAGCATCATCAATTATCAGAGGCAATTTCAGATTCAGCAGTAGTACCAACACGTGAAGATTGTGGTGGTGTAACAAGTTGACTCAATACAGATGGTGAGTCAAGAGCAGCAGAGGTACTAAGTGTCGTACCTTTTCTTGTAGTGGATGGCAATACACGGACCCTCTCATCACGAGCTTTACCCATGATGAATAAATTTCAGCGAGCAATATAGATCACAAGTGAACTCACAAATAAAGCTATGCTCCCCGGCAACGGCGCCAGAAAATAGTCTTGATGACCCACAAGTATAGGGGATCGCAACAGTCTTCGAGGGAAGTAAAACCCAATTTATTGATTCGACACAAGGGGAGCCAAAGAATACTTGAGAGCCTTAACAGCGGAGTTGTCAATTCAGCTGCACCTGTGAATAGTCTTGCTCGACACAGATTATCAGTAGCAACAGTTTTATAGCAGTAGTAGCGGTGAAATAATAGCAGCAGTAATAGAGACAGCAGTAGTGATTGCAGTAAACAGTAGGATTAAAACACTGTAGGCATAGGGATGGATGAACGGGCGCTGCATGGATAAGATAGCTCATATAATAATCAAGACATAGGCATTGCAGATAATAATGATAAAGCATCCAAGTACTAAGTAAACATAGGCATGTGTTCCGTATATAGTCGTACGTGCTCGCAATGAGAAACTTGTACAACATCTTCTGTCCTACCAGCCGGTGGCAGCCGGGCCTCAAGGGAATCTACTGGTAATTAAGGTACTCCTTTTAATAAAGTACCGGAGCAAAGCATTAACACGCCGTGAACACATGTGATCCTCACATCGCAGCCATTCCCCGCGCTGTCCCAATTATTGTCACTTTGGGACCGGGGTTCCGGACAACAATATGTGTATACAACTTGCAGGTATGATCAATAAACAGTGCATATCATTATGAAACAATAACATGTTCAGATCTGAAATCATGGCACTCGGGCCCTAGTGACAAGCATTAAGCTCAACAAGTTGCAACAACATCAATAAGTACTAACAACGGATACTAGGCACCATGCCCTAATGATCTTATAACTTATTACATGAACAATCTCATCCAATCCCTACCATCCCCCTCAGCCTACAGCAGGGAATTACTCACACATGGATGGGGGAAACATGGATGGTCGATGGAGAAGCGTCGGTGATGATGATGGCGATGATCTCCTCCAATTCCCCCCCGGCGGAGTGCCAGAACGGAGTTTCTGGTCCCCGAAATAGGTTTCGCGATGGCGGCGGCGTACGGTGATGTTTCTGGATGAAGTGGACGACCCCCTCGCGTTTAGGTCAGAGAGGGTTATAGTCGAAAGGGGCTCGGGTGTCCGAGCGCCCTCCTCAGTGGCGCGCGGTGGGCCCTTGGCCGCGCCACCTGTGGTTTGGGCCACTCGTGGCCCATCTCCTCCCCTTCTGGCTCCGTGAGTCTTCTGGTAAAATAGGAGGTTTGCGATCTTTTCTGGTGTTTTTCCCGAAAGTTGACTTTCTGCACAAAAAAAGACACCAGGGCAATTCTGCTGAAAACAGCGTTAGTCCGCATTAGTTGTATTCAAAACACACAAGTTAGAGGTAAAACAATAGCAAAAGTGTTCGGGAAAGTAGATACGTTTGG